>JAVJAQ010004082.1:0-600000 GCA_032362365.1 Zygogramma bicolorata | reverse complement strand
CATTGGAAAGTTATCAGAGCGATTTAAGTGATTGTGTTGTATTGTATTGTGATAGAAAGTTATAATAAAGTTTGATGTTGTTTGGTGTTTTAATCAACGAACCCAAGGATATATCGTAACAATACTTTAGAGATTCAGAATTTCGATGCAAAAATGAAACATTTATTTCCAAAAAATGGTATTCAAATATTCCCATAAAAACAAACTGAGAGCAAGAAGACCTGCTCGATCTCTATACAGGGTTTATCGAACAACTTTCGAAATACCGCCATTCGAAAGTTCACTTTGAAATATCCTGTGAAATCCGGAAGGTGAGATAATAATCATTACACAAAAGAATGTTGATCGATTATTCATACCTGAAACTTTGACTTATGCTTCGAACTACCGTGCAACGTTCGAAATATTCAACAATAGTAATAAGACAATTTCTATCGCAATGAATGAACCGTTTAAGGCTATTCGAATCGAGTAAGAGCACTTCGAATTCTATAATATTGAAAGCGTTTTACCAGACGATCACTGTTATAGTTCCACAGAAGATCTATCAGATAAAATCAGAACAGATCACATGGATTCGGAAAAAACGAGCAATTCTTAAACTTTATAGAGAATTTTCGGATATATTTCATAGCGAGAACGACAAACTATCGGTAACTAATGAAATCAAACACGAAATTGAGACTAAAGACGAAATTCCAATATATAGAAAATCCTATCGTTTTCCTTACTGTCACAAGGAAAAACTGCGGAGACAAATACAGAAAATGCTAAACGATGGAATTATTCGACCGTCCTCTTCTGCCTGGGGCAGCCCATTATGGATTGTACCAAAGATGACCGACGCATCAGGAAAGAAGAAATGGCGCATCGTAGTTGACTATCGGAAGTTGAACGAGAAAACAATTGACGACCGATATCCAAAATCAATGATATACTCGACAAATTGGAAAAATGCAATTTCTTCACATTGGACTCAGCATAAGGATTCCATCAGATCAAAATTGAAGAAAAGTACATCGATAAACTGTTTTCAACGTAGAGCACGGACACCTGAGAATGCCGTTCGGATTGAAGAACGCTCCGGTTAGCTTCCAACGAGTCATGGACCATGTCCTCAAATATTTACGAAATGGAATCTGCCTGGTATACATGGACGACATCATTGTATTTTCAACTTCCTTACAAGAACACATATCCAACCTGGAACAAGTATTCAAAACACTGCGCGAAGCCAAATTAAAAAGACAATCATAATTTCCCATTATCAACAACCGCTAGAGAAATCAAATATTTTCTTGGCTTACTAGGATACAACTGAAAGTTTACAAAAGATTTTGCCCGGCTAAACAAACCGTTCAGGCGTTGTTTGAAAAAAGGCGAGAAAATAATTATTACCGCCGAATTCTTAGAAATTTTCGAAACTTGTAACAGGTACTAACAAATGAACCCTTACTCCATTATCCTGACTTCGACAAACCCTTCATAATTACCATCGATGCATCTAATGTGGTAATCGAGGCTGTATTATCATAGGGTGTTATAGGAAAAGATAAACCTATCGCGTTTGCGTCTTGAACGTTAAACCCCTCGGAACAAAATTATTCTACGATAGAAAAAGAACTATTATCGATCGTATATTTCACTAAGTATTTCAGACCATATATTATCGTAAAAAGATTTATTATCGTCACCGACCCTGCAAAGGTTATTCAACCTCGAAGACCCTAGTTCAAAATTGAAGAAACTTGAACAAAAAATAATTCTGTCGCGGACACACCATCCAGAGTAGAACTCCACCCGATGGAAAAAGAATCCATGATAGCTAATGCCGATTTACTGGACAACCGATTCAATGAAGATTTCCTGGAAATTTTTGCAGACTTGGCAAACAAAGACCAAATCCCGGAAATTACTTGGGAAGATTTACAAGACTTTGACAATTGCTTGAATGAAGAAATAAAATACGTCCAAAAAACAATCTGAAAAGGACCAACGTATAAATATCATATCCAACGTTGTTATAGTCCCAGCGCGACAGGAGCAACAAGTTCATGATGACTCTAACGAAACTCCACATTCTTCTCATGAAAATCCGATCCTTGGAATCTCAATATCAGAACAACCCTTGAATTAATTTTAAAATCAAATACTACTCTCGGGAAGCAATGACGCAATTTTTTTTCTATATAAGAATCACGAAACATTCGCTGTAAAATAGTCTTACCAAGTAGAAATTTATAAAATGACTCAGTGAAAACATTTTAGGAATATCTAAAACCAAACACGGTTTATGGTGTATATTTTGAGGAAAAATTGAAAAATAAAGTTATACCTCTGATTGAAAAGCTTTTCAAACATTCAGCTTTCGAGTTAGTCCGAAGCAATATCTTCTTAACCGATATAACTGACAAAGATGAACAAAAACTGAAAACCCAACATCATTACGAAACAAAAACACATAGAGGCATAAACGAAAGAAAAAACGCTTTAATAAACACATAACTGGCCGAATCAATGATGTTACGGATTATATCAACATTTGTACTACTTGCCAAAAAACAAAAAATGAACGCCACCCTTACGTGAGCAAATTCAATCCTACACCTTTATGAGAATATCTGTTCGAGCATATTTATATAGATGCATTTTCGGCGGACAAAACCAAATTTTTGACCATCGTGGTATAACGAAATGAAAAACATCTCGTTACTCGATCCTATTTGTTAACATCACAAATCAGTTAAATGACTGCGCGGCGGTACAATAGATACTTCCACCTTGTCGAAATTAATGCTTGTCAGTTGACATGCGCAGGGACCGAGGATCGGATTTTGCTGGCAGAGACATTTTTCGAGTAGCGATTTGTCTATCTGATTTGGAGAAAAGGTCGTATTATCTCTTTGATTACTTTCAAGTTGTTTATAAGCTCTATTTAACATTCAGAATAAATTATTAGTAATCAATAATTCCTTATTTCGCTTGACTTAAGGTAAGGGACATAATGGCACCGACATGTGTTAAAAGACCATGTACCGTGTATTATATTGATCATCCGAATTTGAAAGTTTATGATTACCTAGGATTATCAGTTTGTACCCCTCGTGTTAACTTTTGGTAATGTAATTTTCAGTTGGTTGATTCTTTCCCTTCATTTTCTAGCATCCATTTACATGACTTTTGGAATTAGCGGATCTGAAAAATTTTGAGAGACACGAGAGCACCGTTGCACATATCAACTTGAGCAGCTTACATTGCCATCTGCCATCCTTGGACGAGGACTTGGTCATCAGCTTGGAGAGAAAGGGATTGTGAGTGAGTATTTGCTTTCATTATAACTTGTGAATAATTAGCAGAAGCTAAACTCACTCTTTGATTTCTATGTGGAGTCCTTGTTCAGGAACAGAGGTTCAAACCAATAGTCCCTACTTTTTTTCATATATCTATTTACCCCCAACTCCAAATCAAATGGAGTTCAATTTCTTTCTGATTGCTAACTACACGATCTTTCATGTTGGAAAACAGAACCACTCGAATTGTTAAAACTTGAATTTTAGTAAATTCTGATATCTTTCTCACTCCATTGAGATATTGTTGAAACCATATATTTCATAACAGTCTGAAAAGTGATTGAAATCATTTACAGTATTTCTTTCACTCATCTCACTTTCACTCAATTCAGTTCAGCAGAGTTTTGAAACCCATTCGAGCTCGAATAATTAAATTAGGTCCTATAGGTTAAGGTCATAACTATTGTATCAATACTAATTCTGGAAGCACTGTTTTGCTCAATTTTAGTAAATAGTTCTCTTCCACTCGCAGCCTGTTAATTTGTGAGGAATTCAATCCTCCTCATAACATTGTAACAAAATACTGGCTTGTCTTTTGTCTTCCACAGCAATTTCGATCAGAGAAAGCAATACCACCTGAACACAGATTTCAGAGAGAAACTTCTAGAAGTTCCAGCAATAAAAAAAGGGAATTGTCAGCAACAAGCAGCTGAAGCCACTCCCACATTAGAGTGAAAATCTGGAGACGAGCCTGACGAAACACCTTTGTCCAGGTTCTTCGCTGTTGAGAAACCCAAGTCCCTCAGATCAGAAGACGAGACAAAGACAGTAAAGTAAAATTGTGACAAATCAACAAATACTGTTCTCAAATAGTTAGTTCAACATCAACCTGTCAAACATCTTTCAACAATAGATTGTTTTTTTTAATTAATTCTTGTGTTTTGCTGAGAAGTGGCACAGATTCTTCCTCAGACAAGTCTAATTGTTTTTTGATCATTTTTCAAATAAAAAAAAAATCTGGAGCTCAATAATTGTCTATATCTTTCTTGATATCTGATTAGACTCTTAGACTTGTCAGAGGAAACATTTCTTCTGAACCCAACAGATAACGACACCCACGACCTCCCGCATCAATCTGAGCAGCTCATAGGCACAGCTATGAAAAATAAGCAACAATAACTTTTGGCGTTACAGTGGATAGTTTTTCTCGTTTTGCTCATCCCATTCACTTGAACGGGCCTAACATACTAGACGGCCTATTGAAATTATCTCTCATTACGGTACGGAATTCCTAATGAAATGACTTGTGATTCAGGAACAGAGTTCAAAAATAGTCTGATGGAAGAATTTTGTGAACTTCATGAAAAAGCTTTGCACTATATCACTCCAAAAAATCCCAATAGCAATAGCCCTGTAGAAAGTCTACATTCTACGATTATTGAAGAATTAGAAACCTTAAAACTCGAACCGATACTATTAACTTCTCGACTGAATTTTCACCTTTTCAAATCATTAAAGGAAACATTGAACACCAAAATCCATTCGATATGACATTTTCGAAGATAACCTCTGATTACATTGGGAAGCATGCGAAAAAACAGGTAATAATAAACGAAATAATCAAAGAAAACAACGAAAAATCGAGAAATGTGGACGTAGTCAACTCCGATAGAAACGATCCGCCAGAAATAAGAATCGACGACAAATTATTTCTCAAAGAATCGCCCCGAAATAAACTTTCACTCTTCTATAAAAAAATTCAACCGATCAAAGACTGTAGAAATAAAATCCAAACGAAAATATCCGATTGCCATGAAAGTAAATCAAATTTTCAAAGAAAATGTCCTCAGAAACAAATTTTCACAGATTGCAATCCTGTTGCTCATACTTCTCGGGATACTAACCACTGACGGACAACAAATAACCATCTCTGAAATAAAGAACCCTATCCTTCATTTCTCTCTCGGAAAAGCAGAAATTACTACCCAAAAACATACATTTTGGGAATTATTTCACTAGCACACAAAGATTCATGAACGAAACAACAAATGATTTGAAGCAAATTGTCAAAAACCAACAAATAATCGAAAGACAGATATAAACTGTAAATGAATACACGCTATTCTTACGCCTCCAAAACTCTTTCGATACAATGATAATTGACTGTCAAAATATGCTATCAATCCTGAACAACATCGAAGAATCGATACTCCTTGGCGAACTGAATATTATCCATAGCATAATATTACCAATATCTGAAGTCAAAGAATTAATCGAAATAATGTTCAACATGTACAAAGAAAGTCTACCACATTTCGATAACATTCAATCATACTACAAACTTCTAAAAATACAAGTACGATATAAAAATTATATAATTTTATTCACTATCCATTTTCCGATACTTCGAGAGAATCTTTACGACTGTTATCATTTATTCACTATCACGATATCCGATAATGCCATCATTCCTCTGAAACACTACATTATCTTGAACTCGACTTATCACGACGACTGTCTACCTGAATTGCTGAACGGAAAAAGCAACCAGCCATGCCGATCACTCCAAGTTTACCTAGAACATGATTTTGTGGAACCTGTCAATGAGGCTCATACCATTGTGGCTTCTGTCAGCATTACTACAATCGAAAAAAAATGTAAAAAACATGGATACGAAGAAATCCATCAGCCACAACTGATCCACGTACCTCATAAATGTAGCCTCACCATACATGGTGAAACGTAGAGCAACGACGTCTCCGTGACTCGGGAAACTCCTCTAGAGATACCCGTAGTAAAAACTATCGAATCCAACCACGAGGACTTCCCCATTGAGAGTTCCTGACAAGATCAACCTAAATGAGCTTAACTCCAAAAGCTGGCTGAGAAGACATCATATGTTGCTTTTTATATTCGTGTTATGTTGATTGTTATAATAACTTTTTTCATTATATTAAATTCGTTTATAAAAAAACAAGAATAGAATTTTCAACTATTTCGAAAACAATAAGACAAAACCCGAAGATTTGAACTCAGAAAACAATACTACCGTATTATTTTCATCTTAGGGATGGAGGAGTTATATATGTAAACCCTCGAAAAGTCCTCAACTTGTATTTTCCTTATAATGCTGACTTAGGCCTTTGGGAATAGCAGTTACCGCTCTCTGTTCTTAGATCAGTTCTGTCAGCGACATTTTATGAGAAACATCTCGTTCTTCACAAATTAAGTTGAATGCTCTTAACTCAAATTTTTAATTTTGAAAAGACATTTTCGTGGACCGAAAGCCTAATTTGCAAGCAACAAAGCCAATTGCGAAAAAAAAATCATGAATTGCTTTCAAAAATAATATCAGATTCAAAATGAATGATAAAACAGAGAAATTAAAGCCGTGAGACGAAGGGTCTTGTTAGATGAATTCGTAAAAGATTATATTGTAATATGATGAAAAAATATAATCTACATATAAATAATATTGACCTATCAAATAATTGCAGAAAGTACTCAATTACCAACCTTTGAAACATACTAAGTTAGGAATACAAAATAACGAGGAAAACATAAGAGATGAAAAAAATATGGGACATATTAAAAAAGCTACTCATAAAGCAGATGTGATAAAAATGAACTGAAATTATCCAGATCGAAAATAATTAGAATTCTCGTCTGAGTTCGGAAAGAGGTTTATTTTATTGGTTGGTTCATTTTGTGGTGTATGAAACCTTTTTTCGTAGTTTTCTGGGTTTTTATCCCACCACTATCTGAAAGAATCGAGAATCATCATTGGAATCTATACAAGTGTGTAGAAAGGTAGACTTCTATCCACCCGAAAAGTTGTGGCGTTGAATTGAAAAACAGTTCCTTTTGGATAGAACACGTCAAGTTTTTATTTCTTGTGTATGGTGTTAGGTCAAGTGTCAAAAACAACATTCATTTTTTGCGACCTCGATATCGGAATTGAAGAAATCGTTTTTTCTTCATAAAAAATTTTTTGACAAATATTTCGGTTCTCGTGCGATTCATGAAAAATATGCACCCTTATAAAAATGAAGAGGGCAAAATTATCTTCAATTCCTGCCCCATTTATTTTTGCTGTAAAGTTGATACACTGGCCAGCAAAATTGACGCACCACTAAGATATTTTAATAAATGATTTTTATTTAATAAAGATTGCTACAAATTGTGTTGATTCAATAAATTTTATTCTATTTTCAACCTTTTACAAAAATGTATAATGAAAAATTATAATGAAAAATGTAACTCCAAAAGAAAATAAGAAATAAACACACTTTATAAGAAATAAACAAATAAAAAAGTCCACAAGAAGTAATTAATACCGGGTATTTCCGCCTCTATTTTGGATAACAGCTGCACAGCGATCATTCATGCTTACAATATAAGGCCTTATGTCATCGTGATCCAAGGCATTCCATATTTGAACCAGAACCCTTGCAAGTTGATCTAGAGTAGCGGGAGGGTTTGGAAGTTGCTCCAAATGTCTTAAAAGCAAGTCCCAAACATTCTCAATTGGATTAAGATCCGGACTGTTTGCAGGCCACTCCATAGTTGCTATTCCAACCTCATTAAAATAATCTTGCACAATCCTGGCAACGTGCGGTCGAGCATTATCCTGCTGAAACAAAAATTGTTCACCAATATAGGGAGCAAATGGTACCACATGTTCTTGCAGGATGTCCGTTATATACCGATGTGCCGTTAGTCGTCCGTTAATAACCACCAGATCCGTACAAGCAGTTGAAGAAATTCCTCCCCAAAACATGACTGAGTCTCCTCCATAAGCATGGGTCGTTTGGAAGTTACATTCAGCACATCTTTCATTTGGTCTTCGATATACCCTAACACGTCTATCTGAATTGTATAGACAAAATCTTGTCTCATCTGACCAAAGAACTCTTTCCCAATCCTCATCAAACCATTCAATATGCTCTCTGGCAAAATTCAATCTCGCTCTACGATGCTTAGATCGCCTTCGGCAAGGCGTCGGCGCACGGTATCTGTTGAAATCCGGATCCTATCTGCTTCCTGTAGCTGTGCCTGCAGCAATCTTGCTGTTACGAACCGTTATCTTAATGCAGAAAGTCTAATAAAACGGTCTTGGGCATTGGTTGTTATACGATTTCTGCCTTGACCAGGTCTTCATGAGTGCTGACCCGTCTCCCTATACCGTTGAATCATACGGGAAACCGATGTGTGCGATACCCCAAACCTCTGACGAATTCTACGAAAACTCCATCCTTCTTCGAGTAAAACTACTGCCTGGGCACATTCCTCTACGGTTAAATTTCTTAATTCACGTTCCATAATGAACACTGTATCAGTACAAAAGCAAAAAATTATTGCAACTGAGAAAGTGTAAGAAAGCAAATCAAACAACCTTTAGAATGTTATTCTGAGTTTTATCGCAGTTTCAAAAAAAAAATAAGATAAAATGAACGGACTTCGGAACAAAATACAGCTATATGTTTTTTAAGTCGATATACCATAGGCGTTCAAAATATACTAATATATTTAGGATGTGAGCTACATTTTTAAAAATAATCCAATATATATAGGTGATGCGTTAATTTTGCTGGCCAGTGTAGTTTCGATACAGGTTATAACTTGTCCAAGTTGCACAGAACCTATATTCGACAGTCAAGATGACAGTATAAGGGCACGCGGCTCACTACAGAGGAGACAGGAGAGAGTTCAATTGAATAATGATTTTCGTTAATGGGCGCCAGGTTAATTATAATGATGGATTTCATATCATTTCCCAATTCACCGAACTGAATGATTAAAACAACCAAATTACCCAAAAGTTCTATATTGTTAAACGCGTACAAACGTTGACCGACGTTAAATGCGACAAATGACCCTAGTAGGCTTTGAGCAAATGAACTCTCAATAGTCTGAACTGTAACAAGTGGATAAATTGCCTGGATGGCTAACAAATAAAAAAACAGTAGCCGAAATTAGTGTCGCCGTTGAGAGCCAAAGGAACGAATACGTTGATAACCGTCCTAACTATGGGCCCAGAGTGCGGACACGTCGTGTCACCAATATATTTCTATGATAGTTTCGCGATTAGACCTAATTTTTGCTACCAGAACATTGTATTATCATACGAGCGTAAAATGAGCAAGAACAGCCAGATGGCCTAGCATACCAAACTTTCTGTAACAATGAAAATAAATTAAATCATTCAGATACCCTAGAATATCAATATCAACATAAAATCGATCGGTTCAGTATGATTCAACAATGATTTGACAGTGTCTTTCAAGCTGGTACTTGCGTGACTTCCGTCGGATGACGGTTCACAGCGGTATAGCCGAATAACAATGCCAAACTTGCACGGTATAAAAAAAACAATAGAGAAAAATATACAAAATAGCAACATCGAACAAAGTCCATTATTCAGTTATAAACCGGTTTTTTAGCCCGGAATCCTATTCACCCAACCTTTGTGACCACCCTGTATGGCCACGAATTTCAACCTAAAATTCCCTAATATCTCCCATATAATAAAATCTCAAACCTTAAAACCCCTTTTCAGTGGTACGCCACTGCAAAGAAAAATGCATTCAAGTTACATTTATCGAAACAATCTTAACTGAATCGAAAGAATGGTTGGACTAAGATAATTATGTATGTTCAGATACCCCTATACTTTACCCCCTATACGCGAATTCTGAAATTAAATTTTGCACCTAGAAGGAATTTCATTTCAAACAAAATAAAAAAGAACCATCGAACACTATGAGAAAAGGGATTCGAACAATAAATTTTCAAAGATATACGAAAATGACCCTGAAGTATGAAAGTATCCAATTATCGAGGCTACTGATAATAAGTGATGATTTCGGTCACTTTTCGAATAACAGTGTAGCACATAATCATAGGAGCATGAACAAAGTTAGCATACCTTTTTTGCAGAAGAGTTTTTTTTTTATCGTTTTCCCAGAAACGTTATCAATCGCTTTATGTAGGTCCGCTATAGATTTACAGGAAATATATCCTACTGTGAGGTGTGTGAGTGTTGATTGGTAACTATTTCGGCCTGATACGGTGCTAAGGATAGGAAGAAGATGAAGTTGACCCATCTTCAAATTTCAAGAATATGTCGAAGTTGACTTACTCGAGAAAGTTCGATAATAATCCCCAAATGGGTATGGAAATATAGCCCATCACTCTAAAATGAAAGTCTCCCAATGAAGAACAACAAATTGGCAACAATTTCCATTTTCAATATCTTACTTTCACCATTTTCGTCAACCGTCTTGTCCAAAAATTCTTGACGAAAAAGAACAGAAGAGAGTGATATATTCCTCTCTTTTTCCCCATTAAAAATGCCACAAGGAAAAAAACTCCCAAAGTTCCGCCTTCAGAACACCGATCGCGCACCTGTCATCATATAGCCAATCACATGCCTTTTGGGATTTCTTTTACGATAGGTAGCTTAGGTGGTTATACAGTGAGATCTTGGGACTCTTCAACTTCATCCGAAATTTGAATTCTCGTTTTGGTTCAAAGGCATGTGATTGGCTATATGATGACAGGTGCGCGATTGGTGTTCTGTAGGCGGAACTTTGGGAGTTTTTTCCTTGTGGCATTTTCAATGGGAGAAGAGAGAGGAATACATCACTCTCTTCTGTTCTTTTTCGTCAAGAATTTTTGGACAAGACGGTTGACGAAAATGGTGAAAGTTAGATATTGAAAATGGAAATTGTTGCCAATTTGTTGTTCTTCATTGGGAGACTTTCATTTTAGAGTGATGGGCTATATTTCCATACTCATTTGAGGATTATTATCGAACTTTCTCGAGTAAGTCAACTTCGACATATTTATTTATTTATTTATTCAGTAGAAACAAACAGGCAGAGCCCAATTACATGTTTCTTTATAATTCTAAGTGCTTAGGTATATCGAACGCAACATGCAATAAGTAATAATAGTAATGATAATACCAATAATAATACTAATGATAGTGATAATGTTAATACAAATGTAATAATCAAAAAAAAATTATAATGCTAACAGTGTATAGGCTTATTTTGATTGGATAATCAAAACAAACCTATACAATATAATCAATAGAAGTTGAAACAAAATGGGAAGGACTTCGTACCAGACGCCATCAATTCCATGAACTCATAATATTCTTCAAAATGACCTTGAGTCTATGAGTCGAGTAATCGAAAATGCCATACCCTATCGTATGTGAGTATTTATAATATAACCTGCATACTCGATTGATAGGGGTAATATTTTTATCAATATGAAAGGATACCTGTCGTGGTCTAATTCCTGGAGGCGGTACATAAAGAGATACTCTACTAAGTAAAAATCTACTGTCTATTTGACTGTTCAATAGTTTGCCCAAGAATATCAAGCTGATAAGGATTCTTCAGCGCTCGAGGGTTTCCAAGCTGAATTCCTCTCTGATCGAACTATATGATGCAAATTCTGGTGATACTTTGTATTTTTTGTAATAAAGATATTCCAGGAATTTATTCTGTATAGTTCCTATCATTTGGATCATGTTTTTTTTGTCGAGGATCCCATATCAAACTTGCATATTCTATTTTGCTGCGCACCATTGTAACAAACAGGTGTTGTATGGTACTTATATCTGAGAATAATTGTGTACTGCGTTTAAAAAATCCTACCAGCTTGTTGGTTTCCTTAGAAATATTCTGAATGTGCCTAGTGAACTTCAAGTCACTTTGAAATATAACCCCAAGATCATATATTTCTTCGATTCGTTCAAGAAAAGTGTTTCGCATTATGTAAATGAAATTATGTCTATTTTCATTTCTACTATAAGTGATAACTTTACACTTAGATGAGTTGAAAGCAAGTTTATTTTCCACGGACCATGTCAATATGTTATCGATGTCATTTTGGAGTTCTAAATAATCATTGAGGTCTTCAATTTTTTTGTACATTTTGAAATCATCTGCATATAATAAACAATCCGATGACACCACTTTTGGCAGATCATTGATGAGAATTGTGAAAAGTAATGGTCCCATGTTCGAGCCTTGTGGTACACCCGAGCCTGCCAGAAAGGTTGAGATTCCTCACCTTTGTAAATAACATGTTGACTTCTGTCCTTTAGGTATGATATAAAAAATTGTATTAAGTGATCACTTAATCCGTAGTTTAGCTAGCAATATATCATGATTGACTTTGTCAAATGCTTTAGCAAAATCTGTGTAAATGCAACCTACTTGTGATTTAGAATCAATGCTTTCAGAAATTTCAGTACTAAACGTTAATAAATTAGTCTTTATAGATCTCTTCTTCGTGAACCCATGTTGCTCAGCTGCCACATACAATTTAACGAAATCATGTAGTTTCTCATGAATGATAAACCCAAAAATGTTCGCGATACAATTGAGTACAGCAATCGGACGATAGTTATTTATTTCATTTCTCTCGCCTTTCTTGAATATCGGCGTTATTCGAGTTTGTTTAAATTGTTTTGGGAATATACTATTTTTTAATGATTTGTTATATATAATCAAAAGTGGATATAGTAATAGATCTTTGCATGCTTTGAAAATATAACATGAAATGTTGTCTGGACCGGATGCTCTTTTTGGTTTCAATTTTTGAAATGCTTGCTCGAGATCGCCACAGGAGATTGTATCGAAATGTGCAGTTTGAGAAATATCAATATGCCATTGATTAGTTATTATATTAATTTCATCCAAATTGTAAGTGGAATCGTTCTCGTAGACAGAGCAGAAATAGTCTGCAAATCCTGCCGAGATAATTTTGCTATCTGTTATTTCTTGATCATTGATTATGAACTCATTTTCGTTGTTACTCATTTGCTGTATATTCTTCATGTAAGTCCAGAAAAGTGTACTATCGTTTTTAACGTTGGGTTGAATATTTTCGATATACTTTGTATGGGCTTCTTTGACTTTAATTTTTAATGATGCTCTTATTCTTTTGAAATTATCGAAGTAATGTTGAGATATATCTTTTCTCTTCCTATAATATTGTTTGATTTTGATATCAGCTTTTATTTCTGCTGTGAACCAAGGTGGGTAAGTTCTACTTTTCTTTGGATTTTCAGGAAACTTTGGTACTGTCATATCAAGAATATTGTGAAAAACTTCATACAAGTATTCTACACAGTCGTTGACATCACAAAATATATTAAGCGCGGACCAGTCGCATTCTCTAAGTAGCTCGTAAAGTTGCACGAAGTTAGCCTTCTCGAAATTATATTTGTTTCTCAGGTTATTTACAGATTGTGTATTATTATTCCTATTCTTGATTTGGAATTCTACTAGTAGTGCAGGGTGATGTTTCCCATCCTTTTCAACTAACGGTGATAAGTCCTCCTCTACATTTATTTCAAAATTACTTGAAACCAGGTCCAATGTTCTGTTGTTCTCATTTAATTCATTGTTGTAACTTTTCAGATTGTGCGAGTCGATCATTGCTGACATATTACTGATGATTTCATTGCGATTGTCAAATTTGAACGAGACACCATTTATTTCTGGAATATTGTAATCCCCCATAAGTATGAGAAAGGTATCAATATCAATTGTCAAACTATCATGAACGTCATTTAAATCTTTATACACATGCGATTCAGGTCCTGGGGGAATGTAGGTTGAGTTTAGAATGATTTCGTTGCCCAAAATATTTACCTTCACAAAAAGAGTTTCTAACGTGTTCTGTGTTACTATCAGAGAAGAATTGAACTTAGTTCTTACTGCAATCAATACTCCCCCACCCCTTTTTTTGTTTGTTGAATGAATATCTCTATCTTTTCTATATACTCTATAATTTCCATCAAAGAGCTCACCATCCTTAATATCCCTTGTCAGCCATGTTTCTGTCAATATAATGAAATCATATGATTCTGAAATCAAGTTGTTTTTGAATTCTGTTGTCTTGGTACGAAGCCCTCTACAGTTTTGATAAAAAAGGTTCAATAACATTCAAATTGCTATATCATATATATACACTGTATTTAGGTTGAAGAAGTTAACCGGAAACTTAAATAGAAAGAAAAAGATGATGTACAAAGTACAGAAATTTGTTTATATCTATTTATAGAAACGATACACTACAAAAAAAAAACATGATTCATTTGTAGATGCGAGTGTGAATGTAGTTACTAAATGACCAACTAATCGAGAAATGCGTGGAAGAAAAATAACAAGAAGCTTCCACAGAAATTCAACAAAAAGTCTATTTCAAACCTCCGTTAGTGATTTACAGGTGCCCAGCGCTGCACAATTCTTTCTTGGAATCATTGTTTTGAAAATACACTTTACCTCTTATGGTCCATACTTGTTTGTATCCATATTTCTTCTGGGCTAACTGGTAGAGCTCATATCGTTCTTTTGATAGATCCTCGTGATCCCACTTTTCTTCAATGTTTTTTTGGCGAGATAAACTTCATTCCGCTTCCAAGTTGACACGAACTTCAACAGAATTGTCCTTGAACCCGTTTCAGTATGTGGTTTCCCAATTCTGAATACATCGCTTATGTCTTCAGATTTACATGATACTTCAAGGGTATTTCTTATGAATTTCAATATTACCTCAAATTGGCAGTAATTAGTGAGATATCTTGATTAAATTTTTCAAATTTTTTGGCCATCTTAATATCTAAGGATGCCACGAATTTTTCGCACATTCTTTCCATGAGTTTTTCTAAGTGTTCGTTCATGTACCCACTATCAATGGTTATACTTTTCGTTTTCGGGTCCTGATTCTCATTTTTTGAGACTGAAGTGGTATGGCTCCGTGAAGTTTTTTCTGAGGCCTTTGACATGGCGATGCTTTTTTTGGCTGGTACTCGTTCAATTGGTTTTGATGTAATCAGATTACTTTGTTCACCTAACTTCACTTCGATGATTGATATTCCAATTGAGAGCAGTACACTGATTACACTCACCAAGCAACAACTTTTAAATTGTAGTTTTAACACCGAAAACTTCATTCAAAACGGGAGCTATCGAACTCGTGTTTACAGCAATTGCGACGTTGCCATTATATGAAATTTGAAGATGGTCCAACTTAATCTTCTTCCTATCCTTAGCACCGTATCAGGCCGAAATAGTGGCTGAACATTTCAGAGGGTTGAAACTACCCCTTTGAGGGTCTGCGGATGATTCATCCCAGAGTACATAATTATACAACTCTCCAGAAGTGTTTTACCCGAATTTCATTTCGACTAAACATTTCGGTGAGAGCTCAATGAATATTTTCATAATTCAGAGGGTTGAATCTAGCCGTTTGACAGCCTGCGAGTAATTTATCTCAGAGTATATCATTATACAACTCACCAGGAGTGTTCTACCCAAATTTTATCTTGGTAAAATATTTCGTTGGGTACTCAATGAATATTTTCATTATTCAGGGGGTTGAATCTACCCCTTCGCCGGCCTGCGAGTTATTTGTATATTCTTATACAACTCATCAGAAGTGTTCTACCCGAATTTCATCTTGGCTAAATATTCAGGTGGGTACTCAATGAATATCATCATAATTCAGAGAGTTGGAACTACTCCTTTGACGGCCTGCGAGTAATTCATCTCAGAGTATATGATTACTCAACTCACCAGAACTCACCAGAAGTGTGTGTTCTACCCAAATTTCATCTTGGGTAAACATTTCGGTCGATATTTTCCAGAGTTTTTCATGTTTCAGAAAGTTGAAATACCAACATGTTCAACATTTTTTTCGGTCATCTTCAGATAAAAAAACTCACTGACAGCAGGGTCTACGAAAGAAATTTGGGCTCTAAAAACGTGTTCTGCTCTGGAGAATCCTCGATACATCATCACAGTATCCCAAAGAGATCGTGTGGACAACCTGCATGAAGATCCCACCTACTTTGATGATATCGATTTGTTGGATATCAGATTGACTCTGAATAGCGATATCTACCCACACGAGCGTATGCGATTGGATTTCAAAAAGAATGATTTCGTCGAAGCTCATACAGCCTGTAGCGATTTCCACTCCAGCTATACCAGGTTCGATGAAAAAACAGCCTCTGCTCGATTAAGTATCATTCAGACAACGAGCTTTTTCGTTATAGACCTCTCGAAAAGAGCCGAATTTGTGAAATCATGGAGGATGTGAAACTTGACCTTGAAGCCAAAAAGGGATTCACTGCCAACACAAGTGATTATTGCGTCATCATTCATGATTGTATCATGGAATATTCGTCCCCGACCGAAATCGTTCGACATTTATCTTGAAGTAATGCCGAGTGAATTCAATCAGCTACGCGAGAAACGCCGAAGATGAAGCATGTAGCAGCAGACATGCAAGGTTTCGTGGACTACTGTGGTGTGACTAGTATTTGAAAGGGGTTGAAAGATGGCAATGTTATATATGTCATAAAAAATTGATATTCTTCACAGAATTCACATCAGCACCACACATTGTCAATTTGGGGAAATCATCAACCGCTAGTTTTTTTCCATTGAAAGCCTCTATGTATGAATCACAGAGGTGAAAAAGTACAGGAGCAAATGGTATGGAAAACAAGGCTGGAATTCCATCTCACCAGTTCGAGAGGACCAAGATATTCATCACCGACAGCAGTACCATGGGAGGATAACGTAAATTAACACCTGTACCTATTTCTAATAAATAAATTGATATTATCATATTTCATATGAGTTTCATTGTATAAATGTATGTGTGGGTCGACTAAATTGTGTCATTTATCTGCAATGAGTGTGCTGAAGTCAAATTATATCATTTTGTATGCAGTTTTTTATAATATTTCATACATCAATCCCCCAGATAGAGTTAATGAAGTGTTCATTACTTCTGAAAACTCGAATGGATATAGAAACAAAACGTGGCCTTCGATTTGGATGCCAATGATTCCATCTGCAATCAAAGAAGGTCATTTGCGTGTAATGAGTGCCGAAATACTCATTCATTCCATTGCTCAAAAGTTGAGACTTGTTTTTGATAACCGAAATCGAGCCACAACCACTTAAGCTTTGCATCGAGTCTGATAGAAAAAAAATTGAGATTGATTTATTTCATTATGTGTGTCGTTGGTACAAATTCTTAAATTCCTAAAAAAATATCTATTGAAAATCAAAGTACGACGATATGAAAAAACAGGTGAGATTCAGTGAGGACAACAATCACATTCACTACTTGTATGTGTGTCATTTTGCTTGCAAACAATTAATAGAGGAGCGAATTTATTTTTCGATAGATTGAATGCGTTACCAAAGACGCATCACCAACCAACCTTTGTTTTATTTTACAATCGGCAACTACGCGTCCCGTAGGCAACTCTGCGTGCGTCAGGTTCGTTACGAAGCGAGCAGCAGCGTCATCATACCTCCAACATCAATCATCATAGTATTAAATGCTCCGTTGGTGTAGCGTATCTGCCCCTCACACAGGCCAGTCAGGTGCTGTAATACCTAGCAAAGCTAGGAAATAGATCATAGATCCTGGAATTTGACCGTCGAAAAAATGATTATAAAAGACCGGCTGGGTTCAAGAGGAGAATACTTTGTTGCCTCAAACGAGTGGGTCTCTAGACAGGATCATCGCGTTAAAATAAATATATACGGGGCTTGTACTCAGGTCGCCATAACCTCAACAAAATTTGGAGTTTTACGGAGTCAGAATATCGTGAGAGTCTGTTCTGTGGGAATGAAAATTAGGTTTAGGATCCATGTTGAAAGGGGCAGGACTATAGACTAATTAATCATAAGTTCGGCAATTCGAAGCTGAATCCGAGAAAAAATATCCTCCCGCGATTGATCGAGGGACGTTACAAAAAAGCGAGCGTTTGGAAAAGTCAGTCGGACGGGAGAGCTTTCGCGAAGGAAGCGAAGGGACTTGGGGAAAAGTCGCGTCGTCGCGGAAATCAAGCGAAACAGTAGCGGATACGGCACAGTCTGAAGTTTTCATAAGCGGAAATCGAAGAAATAGCGCGATTCCACTTGTTTTGTACGGGGAATAAATAGTGTTTGAATTTGAGCGGAGATAGAACGGTTTTAGTGAAAAATTATAGATATATATATTCGTTCACCGTGGCATATAAAAAAAATTGTGATTTTCCTTCACTAAGTGAAGTTCACGCCGACAGTGGATAACTTGTAGGATTACTCCCTCTAACTGGAAACGCCAACCTCAGGATTAGCCGAGACGAATTATGAAAAACGTTGGTGAGATACAGTACTTGTCTGAATAACCTATCTGAATTTCTGGGAAGGAGTTAGCTGAAAGTAGTATACAGAGTAGCTCTAAGATGTTTGGTTTTTTGTTGTTGTTCCTTTTGAAGTTTATGCCGGGAAGTGACCGGAACATGTTGGCCGAGCTACGTAATGAAATCACTCTCACTCTCCGCATACATTAGAGTCAATGGCGAAGACACGTCAGTAAATGTTGTTGTTAGGTGGCAGTAACCTTCAGTACATTGTGTTTCACCTTCATTTTTAGCGGTTCTTCAACTTGATTTTTTTTGTTTCAATTAGTTCTTATTTTGATATTATTATTTCATTTTTTTTTTCTTTCATTTCTTGTTTTTTCTATCCATCTATCTCAAATTCTACTAAAGGCCCTTCCTTCGTGCAAAGGGCCGAATTCACGCCACTTTCGGAAATAGCCATAATCATTCGAAATTGATGTGGAAAAATCCACGTCTGGTGACAGCACTGCCTTATGAAAAAATGATAACACAAAATAGATAGGTTGCAGCTGTTATTATCAGACGGTTATTACAGATGGGGATCAATCGTTGCTATTTTTTTTTTATTTTGCTGAAGTGTGAACACAGAAAATAAGAAAATATATAACACAATAGTAACAGCTCACAACCTATCCATTGCAAATGGTGACCAGCGGTTGAGAATAAAGTAGAATTTATTTCGGATTTCGCGTAGAGAAAGAGGAAGGTTTCTAGGAAGTTACAGGTTGAAAATAAAAGAGCGGTAGTTGATTCATATTAAATTGGATACTTGGTTAAAAGCGATCGATGGATCGATGAAGGAATTTTGGTGGTCTCTAGGGATATAATTTTCTTTCAGGTGAGCAATTTGAAGTGATTCTAAGTTCAAAGTGTCACAGAGAAGCTGGTTATTGTCATATAATAAGATACACTGAAAAACTCATCAAAAATAGTCACATTCATTTACCGTCGGAAGCCAGCAAGCAAAATAATTATTGTTGTTGAGAGGGAAAGCTAATACATTTGATTATCTTCACTTTGTTGGTGGAAAAACCTAATTGTCAGTTGGAAAAGGAAAATGATTCAAGAAAAAGTAGAGTTGAGACACACTTGTAGCCTCAAGGAAGTTGTGAGAATAGTTCTATCTATTTGAAGGAAAAGAGATTCACTTCAGACTGCATTTCAGGTGAAAGAAGACATAAACAGGAGGGAATTTTTATTTGTTGGTTGTATTTAGTTCACACGGATCGGAAAATTACTAACCCTACCTATACACCACCGACGACATCACAAGCCGCAGGAGCTTGAGGAAATGTAGTGACGACCATGGTCACTCCGTCGACCAGTTGGATACCGCCCATGTATTCGCTGGGGATGATAGCAACAACGCTGGAGGATTCTTCAGGGGAAAACCCTAATAAACATTCTGAAAGATTGGAAATGCGAGCAAAATTAGACGGGTGGAGTGAAGATCAAACGTTACAATTACGGAAATTCAAACTAGTAGGAGAGGCATATAATTTTTTTAGATCAGAATCGGGTTAAGATAGTTTAAGAATTTTAGGGGCCAGCTTATTGATAGGAGATTTTCAAGACGCAACAGCGGAAGAACAGGCAGGACTCAGAAAAAAGAACAGGGGGATAATATTGAACCAGTTCAAGATTGGCCTGAGGAAGGACCTCATGAAAGAAACCGCGGTATTATTGTCAAGAGAAGCGGATCTGGACCTCGACAAAGCGGTGGAATTGGTGCGACTACAGGAAACTACATTGCTGATGCTTCAAGGAAAAATGGCCAACACTAAGATTCATTCAGTGGAAAATGGGGAAAACGCTACAGCACGATAGGATATTGAAGAACCACATCTTCAAGGAAAAAGTAACACGGGCTATCGACGCACCACGACGGAGAAAAAAAGGCAGGAATGTTACAACTGCGGAAAAATCGGCCACTTCGCCAGAGAATGCCGTTCGATGGGGAAAATGAAGAATAGCTATGAAAATTCGTGCCACATATGCCACAAAGACGGACATCGGGCTCAAGATCGGGAGGTAGTCAACGCGAATCATATTCGACATATGAAAATAGGAGACAAGAACCACAAAATGAGAGAAATTTCCAAGATAGACGAGTGCAGGAAGATGGAAGAAATTATGAAACAGGAGCAGATGAATTTTCGAGAGTACAGACCGGAGAATATAAGAGAATGGAAGCCGTCGACTGGAGCAATACCCAAGAATAGACAGCCACCCAAGTCATACGATCGCTCGCCACCGGAGAATAATGACAGGAGAAATTCAAACGAATAAGGACAACATTCATCTGTCAGGACAGAGGCTGAACTCGGAAAAAATGGCAGAACGAGACACGGAATAATAGTAAATTTTATAGACCGAGCAACAAAGCAAGGAACTTTGGACAACTAGTCATGATTATACCAGACGTAGCATCGGAAACGAGTGGATACATCCCACATTTTGTGAAATTACTGGTAAACGGAAAATTATGTTAATGTCTTGTGGACACCGAAGCCGCTGTGACATTAGATCAGCGTGGATTCGTTGAGGAACATATAATAAATAAAAGAGGAGCGGATCATAACCAATTGACGAGTGTGACAGGACACTATCTACGAACTTGGGGTTCCACGAAATTATTGATCAAAACTACAGATAAAAGTTGGAGTGAACAATGGATAGCTATAGTGTGTGACGACAAAATTCTAGGAAATGCTAACATTACTTTAGGAATATATTTTTTACGAGGGAGCTGAGCATGCATCCATTATGGAAGACACATGGGTTTTTACTTGGGAAATCATTTCACGAAGTTTCTCACTAGAGAGGAGCAAGAACAGGAACGTCGCTACAACAATGGAGGTGTTAACAAGGTTACAAGAATTCACTATGGAGAGAACCGAGGCACGACACCGATAACAAGACACGGCGACGGGGATAAAAACAAAAATTCCCAGAGGAAACACAAGGGTAATAATAAGAGGAAACAGATCGTCTGGAAGATACGGAAGGCAACCGAAAACAGGAAGAAAAAAGTGGAAAAAGTGGATTGCCGTAGTGGAGATATTTCACGAAGAGGATAGATATAATCGGCGCCAAAGTGAAAGTCAACAAAAAGGAGATAAAACTCCAGAGGAAGAAAAAGCCCAATTGGAAAAGGAATCAGAAGTTCCAGAAAAGGGAAACATTGAAGACGCACCAAAAAGTAGCGAAACTACGGATAAAGAGTAGTATTGAAATGCCATCTCCAGTAACGAGAAAGATATAACCGACGAAAAAAAACACCCCAGAAGAATCACAGAGCAGAAAAAAACAAATGGACTTGCCACAAGGGCAGAAATCAAGTACCGCTGAAGTAGAGGAGAAGGCAGTCGTCCCTAGAGAGAAGCGAGAAGAAAGGACCGAGAAGAAAATGGCACCACAAAAATTAGTAGATGGGTCAAGCCAATTCGAGAAAGCAGATGGGTTAGGACGGTTCTGGGAACCTCAAAGTCAGAGAACAGGACGTCACAGCCAAAACGGGTAACGGACATTGTGATGGAAGGGCGAGTTTTAGTACTAGGCCGATCCGAAGCCAGGGCAGTTCATCATCAGTAAAGCAGTGGACCTAAAAATAAGAGGAGTTCATAGCGCTAACGCAATATTGGATAACTCGGAGCGAGTATGGATCAGAGTGGTCGATACATCCATGAAGGAAGTCACACTGAATAAAAATCCTAAATAAAAAATAGCCAAAGCCGTCGCATGCGAAATGGTACTAGAGGAAGCAACGTCAATGGAATCAACAATAGGGAGAATAAATCTGCAAGGAAGCAATTGGAGTGAAAAAGGTTTTGAGCTAGAACACCTAGACCCAACGATCAGAAACAAGCTACTAGACTTGCTGAAGGAATATCAAGACCTTTTCCTGGGAGAAAGTGATGTTCTCACTAGCACTACTGAACTAAAACACGGAATAGCTATGGAATCCGAATCCCAACCTATTTGCGGGAGGTACTAGAAGCAGAAATTGATCGATTGCTAGACGCTGGTGTGATTCTACCTTCTTTCAGCCCTTGGTCAGCAACAGTAGTCTTGGTAACGAAAAAATCACCGAATGGGGAAGAAAAAGTTAGAATGTGTATCGACTATACAGGACTAAACAACGTTACGAAGAAGGATTATTACCAACTACCCAATATGTCAGATTTAATTCAAGGATACACCTCAGGAGGAGAAGCTATGTTCTCAGTAATAGATGAAGCTGAGGCATATCACCAAACTGATATGGAAGAAAAAGATATACCACTCACTGAATTCAGTACATTCCAAGGACATTACGAATACTTGAAGATGCCTTTTGGATTGGTGAAAGCGCCTTCGACTTTTCAAAGATTCATTGATATCACTTTGGCAGGACTCACGGGAGATCTGTGCATGGTTTACTTAGATGATATGATTATTTTCAACGCGAATGGACCTGAAGATCACATATCTAGGCTCAGGAAGGGTCTCGAACGACTACGAGAAGCGGGTGTGAAGTTGAAGCCGAAAAAGTGTAACTTTTTACTCAAGGAAGTAAAATATTTTAGCCATATCATAACCCAAACGGGAGTACTACCTGACCCCGAGAAAATCGAGGCAATTCAAATCTACGGATCTGTCGACGTATTGACTCAACAAAGAAAAGAAGTTGGAGAAGTAGCTGAGCTACTACGACTTGTAACCAAAGATAAGCATTGGGAGAACGTTGTGGAATGCTTTGCGACAATTGAAAGATCGCTGCGAGAGAAATAAGGATAACTATTTAGCCATGCCAAAGATAGGATGCGGATTAGATAAACTGGACTGGACAAAAGTTCGAGAGATGCTGGAATTTTTGTTTTATGCCAGTAGGGTCGGAATAGCCATATATGAACCAACGGGACAAGAGGCGGTCAAAAGCGTTGTGAAGAAAAATTAAGATCAGCTGGAACCGGAAAGGGACCGAGAGGCACTAAAAAAGGCTCAAGATAACGACGAGTACTTTCAAGAGGCACTGAAACAACGCGCACTGGAGGAGGACAACTCCTCGTACTACGTTTACTCGGATGGGCTGATCTTCAGAATTGAAGGGGATGCGGACAAGCTAGTCATACCCGAAAAATCTGTAAGGAAGGTACTGGAAGACTTTCACCACTCACCACTAGCAGCACATCCAGGACAACAGAAAACTTTACTGAACATTCAAAGAAGATTTTACTGGCCGAACATGAGGACAGATGTAAATAATTACTGCACCAGTCGTGACGCGTGCAATACAAGAAAGTCGACGCCACGGAAAAAGGTTCCACTGCAACATTTCACCCCAACTTCAGAACCCTGGGAGTTAACATCCATGGATATAGTAGGCCCACTGGTGACGTCCAATCGAGGAAACCACTATTTAATAACCCTCCAAGATTACTGTAGCGAGGGCGTTTGTGGAAAATATAGTCACATGACACGGAACCCCGAAGAGACTTCTCACTGATCGTGGATCAAACTTTATGTCACCAACGTTCAAGGAGGTGTGCAAACTATTAGGAATCGAGAAGATGCAAACAGCCAGTTACGCACCGACGACCAACGGACAAATTCAACGGATGCATCGGGTGCTAAAAGATATGCTCTCATATTATTTGAAGAGGGACCAGAGAGGTTGGGACGACTGGGTCCCCTTCGTCTTAATGGCTTACCACACAGCATAACAGGATATGGCTCATTCATTTTGCTACACGGAAGGGACTAAGCCCTACCTATTGAGAGTTTTATAAATTCTGGAAGAATAAGGTATAATTATGACGAGAACTATGCGTCGGAATTGTTGGAAAGGCTGAGGCAAGTCTATAAGAGAGTGTACGCTAATACGGAAGAAGCGAAAGAAGTCAGAAATAAGAAATTCAATAAGAAAACGAAAGAACATACCTTCGGGGTGGGAAATGAAGTATTAATATATGACAGTCAAACGAGGCCTATCGAAGATATTGACAGAAAAATGGTTAGGTCCATCCTGGAAATGGTCACGCCAGTCACGTGTCGAGTGAGAAAATGTGAAGGGAGAGAGGAAGAGGTAGTACAAGTGAAGGAAGAAGAGGATAAGGGCCGAAAGCAACGAGCTGGCAGCAAAAAAAGAGGAAATGGAGGAGAACACAGGGAGAGGGAGAGAGAATATATGTTTATTATCCAAGATACAAAATCTTATTGACAAACACTGGTAAAAGGAAAGCATGTAAATAACTACATTCAGATAACTATACAATTACACAATTACATGAGATCAATACACTTGAACAATCACATCTAGGTAAAAGTACACATATATCATTACATATAAGCAGTCAATTTCATGCATTTTCGTCATTAAAATATTCTGTCAGATTACAATAGGCTTTAGATGTCAGTCTTTCATGTAACTTTTTCCTGAAAGTTTCGAGATAATCTATGTTCTTTATGTCTGCAGGTAGTTCATCACATATTTTGACACCACCGTAAATTATCGAGTCTCTGATCAGTAAGGATTTAGGGATGATGCAGATTCGCTGCATTTCGTGCAGTGCGATTGTTATTTTCATATGAAGATTTATTCTTGTAGATTAGACATGTAGTTTCTAACATGTAGATTGCGGTTAGTGTCAGTATTCCGTGTTTCCGGAAAAGAGGTTTGCAGGAAATCAACCTATTTACTTGACACAAACAACGCACCGCCCGCTTTTGCACTAAAAATACACTCTCAAAGAGTTCATTACTACACGAACCCCAGAACTGAATTGCGTACCTCAGATTTGATTCAATGAGAGCAAAGTAGACATTTTTGGCCGGGGCATAAACTAACTCTTAAGCTGTAGATCCTGTAGATCGGAGGGCAAAACAGCCGGATGACAATTTTTTGTTTAGCAGGCCAATATGATTTGAGAATTTCAAATTGGTTGAGTCCCAAGAATTTTATTTTGCTGGCTGATGGTATGGAGTTCCGGAGTCGGGCTCTTTCGACAAAATATGAAAATAAACTCAGCATCTGATTCTATATCCGGAAGAAGACATTCGAATGTGAAAAATTCAGTTTTATTCAAATTCAGACAAAGAAAATTTGCATCGCACCACGACTTGATTTTTTGTAGATCTCTTGAAACATTTTCACGAAGCAAATTCACATCTTCGGAGTGCCATAGAATGGCAGCAAATAAAGTGAAAGCACCAGATATATCTAAGAGAGAAAGATCATTTATATACAGGAGAAATAGATATGGACCTAGATGTATGGTTAGTTTTAACCAGTTGGTTTCGTCCTGTGAAATATGACTCCATCCACTTCAGGGCCAGGTCTCTGATACCATAGTGAGAGAGTTTCTGCAGTAATAATGTGTGATTGACACAATCAAAAGCTTTAGTCATATCGCAGAATACTGCCGCCATGTTCTTGCCTACATTGATGTTGTTGTATGCCATTTCTGGACAATTAAACATGGCATCAGATATATTCTTGTTATTCCTGAATCCAAATTGTTCATTGCTCATTAATTTGTTTGCTTCAAGATAATTTATCAGGCGAATTTTTACGAGCTTCTCTATCACTTTTCCTAGAGTCGGAATAAGAGAGATGGGTCTGAAGTTTGATGGATCTTGAGTATCACCTCCTTTGTGAAGAGAAATTATCACACTTGTTTTTAAAAACTCAGGAAATGTGCCCTTTTTGAACCCGTCATTAATCAGCATTGGAAGTACTATCAAAGCCGAATGAGAAAGATTTTTTAAGATTTTTATTGACAACTCATCGTATCCCACAGCATTTTGATTTTTTATCGATTTGAAGACTTCAATCAACTCTGATGGAGTGGTGTCATAAAATATACAGGACGAGACAATTTTATTTTCTCTAAGATATGAAAGAGGATATTGGTGAGTGTTTAGATTTTGTGTTATAGATTGCGCAATGTTGCAATGAAATGAATTGAATTGGTCGGAATCTATGGACCACTGTGGTTGCTTATGAGTAGATTTTCCTCTCAGTTCATTGACTATACTCCAAGTTTCCTTTGTTGTGTTCTTCGCATTTTCCAGCCTATAAAGGTAATACATGTCTTCTGCTTTCCTAATAACCGCTCTATATACCTTTCGATATTTATTATAGGAGTCGATAAAGAAATCATCATTATAATATTTTCTGATGTATTGTAATGCCCGCGTGTTATTACACGAATTTCTTATTTCCTTCGTTATCCATTGCTTCTTAGATTTCCTCCGAATTTTTTGCTTGGGAAATGAACACTGAAAAAATCTTTTTATATTCTCGTAAAATTCGCTAAACGGGTCTGTTGAAGACATAATAGAACACCAATTGAAATTATTGCACAACGAGTTGAATTTATCATAGTTGGTTTCACTGAAGAGCCGACCATATTTAGTCTTTTTGGTATCAAAACGTACAATATCCACCATTCTTATCTGAGCAGTGATAGCTTGATGATCTGACAGATTGGCGTGTTCAACTTTACATGACACATCGTTCTCTTCTAAGGAAGTACAAAAGTGATCAATAATAGATTCTGAATATTTGCTAATTCGTGTCATTTCAGTGACATGCATTCTTGAATTGTAACAAGTGCAGTAAGCTTTAGTCATATCGCAGAATACTGCCGCCATGTTCTTGCCTACATTGATGTTGTTGTATGCCATTTCTGGACAATTAAACATGGCATCAGATATATTCTTGTTATTCCTGAATCCAAATTGTTCATTGCTCATTAATTTGTTTGCTTCAAGATAATTTATCAGGCGAATTTTTACGAGCTTCTCTTCTAAGGAAGTACAAAAGTGATCAATAATAGATTCTGAATATATGCTAATTCGTGTCATTTCAGTGACATGCATTCTTGAATTGTAACAAGTGAGAGTAGTAGTTAAATCTCTCACTAATCTTTTTTGTGTGTCTTCAAAATTCAAGTTTAAATCGCCAGTCAAGATAATATTACTCGTAGAAGAAATTTTAGATAATAAAGTATTCAATTTTGTGAGGAACACAGAAATACTACTTGTAGGGGACCTATAAAGACTTATGAGATACATTTTTAGTTTCTTGCTGTAAGTTACAGAAAATTCAAATTGTTTTTCCTCAAGTAAGCCCTCAAAATATACAGCTTCAACAAGTAATTTATCTAAGACAGAGTCGTAAACTAAGATGGCAGTTCCTCCACGAGGGATTTTTTTTCTGCAGAATTTTTTTTATCTTGTATGAACATTTCATATGTATATTTTTTATTATTTTTACACAATATATTATATAATACGTGATAAAAATACAATTAAACAACGAAACTATCAAAATATAAAAACAAAATTAAAATATATTGCTCGAAGTCGAGGAAAACCCGCCTGCATAACGTCATTCTTGTGTTTGATGTCGTACCTAAACATTCATTATCTTCCAGCCAGTGTTCTGTTAGTAGTATAAAACTTGGAAATTTCTTCTGTTCCTCACAGGAAGAGAACATAGGCGGGAAGGAGAAGGTCGCATCTAGGGTGATCAAAATTGGGTTTACCCCATTCCTCACCAATTCCTTTACCGGGGTGAACGACCAAACATCGGTTTCCTAGGAACGACATGTTAGACGGTTTCGGGGAGACTAAATGAAAAGGGATTTTTTTTCTTCACATCAATTATATTATCTCCTTTTCTCCTCGAATCATGGGTGTAACCTTTCTTTTTATTTATTAGGGATATAGAATATCCCCATTCCTCATCGCTCCGCAATACTGGGTGTAACCCATTCATTTTCTTTTTATAACTATTGGGGACATATATAATTCCAATAAATATTTTTCAATTTCACAATTGTTACTGATGTATATTCAGTTCAACCCTCCGCATCGCTCTGTAATTATGGGTGTAACCCATTTATTTATTTATTTTTAATTATTATGGATGTTGAATCCCAAGGACAGTAAACTATTATAGAGGATGGCCAGTTCCCTGTACTGCAATGTTATCCTGTCAACTGACGTCACCACGATTCCTTCCTCAGTTGCAAATGATGTGAAATTGATTGTCTCTTCTTCCGGTGTTTCCACCCAATGTAGACATATGAAATGAATTTTACTTAGGATAGGTGTCTGATGAGTACTTGAAAAGGATAATAATTACTTTATTCAAAAGTTTACTGCCCAGGTGGATAAATTCAATTGTCAACGAAAATTCATGCTTCCATCCTCAGCTGTTATACTGCAGTTGGATTTCAAATTATCAATCAACTTGAGTTGTTCAATTTCAGGCATTCTGTATTGAAGGGGCAGTTGGTTTTCGGGGAAAAATCTCTTCTTTTCCATGAAGAATGCTTCCTTCACAGTGTAATCCCAATATAGGTATAATGAGTATTTTTATTTCATACAAGTTAATGACAAGAATTCATAACAATTGAAATGACTATCAATAATAAAACAAAACATTAGTATTGTGAATCTGTTTTTGGTTATGTTTACGGAATCGCGATGACGTCAATGACAGCATAATGAAATTGGCGATTCGGGCCATCCTCTGTAAAAATAGTTTACTATCCTTGGTTGAATCCCACATGTTCGGTTATCAATAGTATGATGTGTGTTGCCTATATTCAGTTATCCTATTTGAATATTCTCACGACACAGAAAAGGCAAAAAGTCAGAAGTTCGCACATGACCAGAGACACAGCGCCAGCAGATGTAGAATACCGTTCGCTGTAGAAACAAGACAGTTTTTGTGAGTTGTTATCGCTGGTCTTCCGTTTGTGTGGACGAAATACATGTCAAGTCGGACATCGCGGCCGTAATAGTGCCAATTTGTTATTATCTCTGCTCAAAATACCTCTCTTAACTTTCCTGTTGGAACTAAGTTACCACCTGGAAGCGGTTTCAAAGAAGAAAAACGAATGTATCACCTCACCCAGTCCTACAAGTTTGGGCCCTTTTCTGTCTTCGCAGTCATAAATGTTAATGAATTTTGCACACACACACAAAGCCATTATATCTATAATCGTGTCAGCCTGGGAAAAAGCGACAGTTCGTCTTTTCTCTTGCATTGAATTGAATTATGGAAGGATTCTAGATATTTGAGCTAGAATGAAGCATTGGTCCTAACGAGCCAGGATAGTTTATTCCTAGGAAACATCCTGATCATAGATATTCTCATTTGTCATAATCTATTAGATTCATTGTTTGAGATTCAACATTCCTCGTTTAGAACCTACCGGCTCTTTATATTCGTGACTATTAGGTCCAAAATCGCTTATTTATTTATCGCACTAGCTGGCACACTGAAAAAAAAAACACTTCCAGTTGTAGGAATATAGTTCCTGGAATTTGTTATTTTTTGATCAGTTCGAAATAAATAATATTTTCAAAAGTCGAACTATTATTAGTTCAAATAATGGCTGACAAATTGAAAAAGATGAAACTAGCGAGGACATCAGCTATAAATAATCTTGATATCCTATCAAATCTTGGCAAAGAAGCGGTAGCGAACCCTTCGAAGAAAACATTGTTCAAAGTAATTTATGAGGATAGTTTGGAATCGACTAGAAAAGAATTCTTGAGACAACATAGTTTCATTATGAATTCGCTTATTTCATCTCCCGATGCCGATGTAACGAAAATAAAATTTCCGTTACATTTTCTATTCAAAACACCTCTTCAAGCGCTGCTAATCACCTTTTCCATCGTGGTGGTAGACGCAACCCAACGCATCTGAGTGTTCTGTCAACCCTTCAAGATACGAATCACGCGTGCGCTAAAAAAAGGCATATATGTGCAATTTCGAATAATTTGAATCATCTTCAAATATTTTATCATCTTACCTATTCAATAATTTTTCAATGAATAATATCTTCCTAATTATTGTTATATTTTTTATTAAACCGTAAAGAGTGGTGTTTTTCGAGAGACGGTGACTGGAACATCGAAGGGTTTCCCGAAACTTTGAATATCATTGCAATCCACGAGCTTTCAACAATCTTTATTATTAACTAGTATTATTTCGACTCAATGAAACCAATATTTCCGGAATTGAGATAAAATATTTCATTTTTATATGGAAAAGTGAGGTTATTTTCAACCGAATTGAATTGAAATATATTCACTTGAGGGAGAACGAGTACTTTCGTTTATACGTTTTTCAGTGAAACCACGGATTTCTGGCTTATTTTTCCGTTGCCGGCAAGTACCAATCTCATCAGGAGACCAGAAGTTAATCAGGGTCAATTTATCTCAGTTCCAGAAGAATACTGCTCATATTCCTTTTGAAAAACAAAACCCTGTGGAACAAGGAACTCTGACGTTTGGTAAGTAGTTTGTTATCATTCAATTCAATTTAAATTCAACTATCACTACTTACCAAACTGTCACAGATTCTTTTGAATCTTAGTTTCAGTCACTGTCTTGAGTGTTGATTTTATATTCCTTGGGTAACCTAGAGAGACCAGTCTTTTCAGTCACGGTTTATAATTTGTACCATTCAACTCACTAACTTCTTTGTGAAGTTTGGGCTTGGCCAAATTTGAAGAGGCTGGGCTGACAGGCAACTGTTTTCATCTTCTAGAATACTCATTGAACAATTATTTATTCTTTTTGTATACCCACTGACCTGTTTCGAAGTGTTGCGTTACATGAGAATCCAGCGTTATTGATTTGCTTGTTTCTATCGATTTCTCATATCTACTTATTTCGATCAATTTAATCAATTTATCTAGTTCAATTTCTATTGATTAAACTGAGTATCTTTCTCAATATTTCTTTAACTGATATTGTCATTTTTTTGTATTAAATTCTCTTTCCTGGAGATATTCAGATTTCATTTTTTTTTATGAGAGAACTTTCACTTACTCGAGTGAATTTACTAATTTCCTGAGACTGTAAATTTGGATCCAAATAGTCTATAGTTTAGAAATAATCACTGAAACATATTTTCTTTTTATTCAACAAGTTGTAGTCTCAGCGACGCTCATATATTCTTATTACTTTGGTCTAATACCTTGTCCCCCATCTTACATGTAGAACCATCGACCGTTGAAGGGGACCAACTAGCTTCCAACCATTGAAGTGAGTGGACTCCTGAACTGTCATCGAAGCAGACAATAGCCGAATATCTGCTGCCAAGGATTAACCAGGTTAGCCAACAACTAGTAGCAGAAAGGGGTAGCCGCTTTGAGCCTACCAGAACCTTCGATACCTGTTGCCAGTCAACAACTAGAGGCAAAAGAGGTAGTTGTCTCAAGTAGAGTCCACTTCACCAGTCAAGGAGGAGCGTAAGTGGCCAAGTCAAGAAGTCAACAGAACGGTCAGAAGGATAGACCATTGTGTGATTTAATAATTCTCATTAATAGACTCACTAATAACTTAATATTACTCAACAATTTGAATTGTAAAAATTCACCTAAATAAATAGGAAGTTTGTTAAAATTAAATTGATTTTTCCTTCAGCAGCACATACTTCTCTTTCAGGAAGTTTGGCGTCCTAGGTTTGTTTCGAAAAGGGATCAAAGTGTAAATTTCTCTGGAGGTCACACTTGCTTTTAGTAGAAATTAATTTGCATCTGCTAAGGGTGAGTGTCCCTTTCCCACACCCAAGCTAGTTGTGGTTATAACAGATATGTTCGAAACAAAGCCTACAGTTGCCGGTTCAATCGATCAGTTATTCACGGGTTGTAATGAAAACTATTCTGCGGCCAGATTGTCTAAATTTGATCTAATGAAATTTGAAGGGGAATATGATAATTTCCAACCATTTCTTGACTTATTCAATTCTGCAGTTCATGAAAATGAATCACTGAAGGATGTGGAGTTTCTGGCTATGCGACCTCATGATTATTACTGTCTCCCCTTTTGGATTAAAGAAGTCGAATTTTGCATTGGAGGTAAAAGGTTTGGGTACGATTAAAACAGTTAATAATCAAGGGTCAGTGTCGTTAGTTCTGCGCCCTGTGAAAAAGTCGCAGCCCGTTTTGTTTATTGATGCCATAGTTCTACCAGAGATTTGTGATAATCTTTCCTCTGAACCTCTTCAGTCAGGATCTTCGACTCCTATCACAAATTTGCAGTTAGGCGACGATGAATTTTGGAGACCTGGAGCCATCGATTTGTTATTAGGAGCCGATGTGTTTTCAAAAATTTTGTTATCAGAGCGTGTAGAAGGAAAGCAGGGGGAACCTTCCGCTATCAACACTTTATTTGGGTATGTTTTGATGGGAAAAGTGAATCATTCGCCTTTTTCGAGTATCACTTCGTCAGGCTTCGATTTCTGAAGATTCGTTGAAACAATTTTGGGAGTTGAAAGCTATACCCGATGCTAGCAGAATGTCCGACGAAGAAAAACTGTGTGAAAAAATATTTGTTGAATCATGTGAGAGAATCGACACAGGCCGGTTTGTAGTTCCGTTGCCGTTTCGCAGAAGTTCACCTTGTTTCCCAATTAGTCGGGATCTCGCCGTCCAACAATTCCATTCAATGGAGCGTCGCCTTGGAAAAAATCCTCAGCTTCGAATGGAATATTGTAAGTACATGCAAGAATATATGGATATGCAGCACATGAAACAAATTGTCGAAGAAATTATTCCTAAGTATTGTTATTATATTCCGCATTTGTGTGTACTTAGGCCTGAAAGAGCAAGCACTCGACTAAGAGTCGTTTTCAACGCCAGTGCTAAACGCCCTAATCAGTTGTCTTTAAATGACGATCTTTTGATTGGCCCAAAATTACAAACCGATATTTTTTCTGTACTACTCCGCTTCCGCTTACATAATTTCGTATTCTCCACTGATATTAGGATGATGTACCGTATGATTCTTGTCAAACCTGAACACTGTGAATATCGAAGGATTGTATGGAGGTTCTCTCCTGACGATTCGCTTGAAGATTATAGATTGTGAACAGTGACTTATGGAACCTCTTCCGCACCTTATTCAGCCATTCGCACTTTACGAGAGCTTGTTATTCGTGAAGGTGAAAAATATCCATTAGCCGCACGAGTCTTGCAGGAGGATTCATATATCGATGATCTTTTTGGTGGAAGTCCAACTTTGAAAGGTGCCATAACAGCAAGGAATGAACTCATCAGTCTGCTAGGATTGGGTGGTTTCGAGTTAAGAAAATGGAGTAGCAGCCATCCGAAGATAGTTTCTGACTTGCCTCAGGAATATTTGAATAAGAATTATTTGTCATTCGATGATGAGCAAGAAGTTTCCAATCTCAAGTTTTGATTATTTAGCCTCAGTAAGTTTTTTAGCTAAACGTCTCATACAGAAATTGTGGAAACAAAAGCTTGATTGGCATCAGTCTCCAAGTGGTGATGTTGTGCGGGCGTGGAAAAAATATACTTCGGAACTTCCACTTCTTCGAGAGTTTCGGTTGCCTCGACAACTGGTACGTTTTCCTTTTTCTAGATGTGAAGTCCACGGGTTCTGTGATTCCAGAGAGCGTGGATATTCTTCTGTGATCTATTTACGTGTTTTTGAACCTCAAATAAGTCAACCTCATTTTTTTTTGTTTGTGCCAAAACTAAGGTTGCTCCACTGAAACAAATCACTATTCCTCGACTAGAACTGTGCGCCACTGTTCTATTCGTCAAACTCATTCGCCATTTTGTTCACAGTTAGGCTGTCTCTTTTTCGAGTATTTTCACATGGTTCGATTTTCAAGTTGCTCTTGCTTGGATTCAGGGTCCACCGCATAGGTGGAAAACCTTCGTCTCCAACAGGGTATCTCATATTCAGGGAATAGTGCCGCCATCTCACTGGAGATATGTACCATCCAACAGTAATCCTGGGATGTAGAATATCTTCAATATTCTTCATCGCTCCGCAATAATGGGCGAAACCCCAAGTCATACTCGATGACTCCCCAAGCATAAAGTTACGCAAGACTCGTGATTCATCGCTCGTATCCTCCGGTTTTTTGCATTCACTTGGATTGGGCACGACCTCATACTCGAATCACAAACCTTCCCCAGGTGAAGTCGGATATAATTAGCCGCTACTCTAAGCAACTTGCTATAATTCGCGGAAAAAAATGTCTCAGTTAGCAGGGAAAACGTCCTTATACGACACTTTATCCTAGTGAAATGATAATTCAGTTTTTTTTTATTTACTTCTCCTCCCCATATTCGTTCCAATAATTGATTCGTGACATAGACATAAAGAATATATAAATAATAAATAATACAATCTTGCGATGATAAATTTGATTATTTTTTTATGAGTGAGGGTTTCATGATAGTTTTGGTTATGTTTACCCCAATTCTTATATTCGGTTCATCAAATAAAATGAACGCATTTTTTTTCTCTCAACCTCCTTGAATCAAGAATAATAAGGATTTTGTTATTTAAATTTTTTTTCTTTCTCTTCTCTCTTGCATATATCCAAGATCATCCTGCTAAAAGGGTCGTTTATGAATAATTTTGAAAAAAGTGAAAATGATAATGAATAAGCCACTAGGTTCCATTAAAGGAATAAAGAGTGGGTATCATTTTCTTAATAATTGTGGAAAAAAAATCGAAAACACAATCTACATAATAGTTTTTTTATCTTCAAATATTTACTGTCCTCATATTTTTCTTGAATTTTTTTTGTTTGTTTCTGTTTGTTACATGAAGGTTCAGGGAACGTTACGTGATTTTCGCTGTATCCAAATATATTCTACAGGGAATTTTCATATGTATTGACTTTCAGGACTGATTGATTGAATAAAGTATAGTTGTTTTATAGGTAGAGTGCCTTTGCTACCGGAATATAAAGGGAAGCGGAAACGCTTAAAGGAAAATCATAATATTTCCTTTTATTAAAATATTTGTTGTATGTATAATCTACAATGTATTATTCTACCAATGTGTTGCAGTGTTTTTTTAGCAGAGATTACTCTGCCATGATTTGTATTACCTTGTAATAATCTTCTTCCAAGGGATATAAACAGTTCCAGACCGAGCCAAGTTGGTAAGGCCGAAATATTAACACCGACGGAAAAGATGACAACGGCAAGATGTCCACTTCCAATATCAACGCCCTCATTTTGGGAGTAACCTCACTGATGCCCTGTTTCATCACCCAGGTGAAGCCTTTAAGGTAAGCGTCCATAGGTACGCATCGTACGGATCGTACGAAACGGATTTTAGAATTATTAGTATAGTAAGTTACACATATGCGTCCACTGACCGGCAGCGGACGGATCGCACGTATCGGTCCGTCGGTAATGCCGATGAAATTTATCGAAGGGGCAACTTTTCCGACTGGTGCGGATGACAACATGCGGATTGCCGATAAGTGGACGCATGTCACAATAGGTAGTCACTGGTCGCCTCACGGATCATTTGAATTTTGTTACATTTCGACACTAAGTACACACACGTGCTTTAATTATATTTGTTATTACGCATATCATGGAGCAAATCAGTGAATAGTGTATGATATTCTCCAAATTGTGATCTTTTTTTTAAAATGTCATGTATCCACAATCTATGTCTTCTCTTATTTCCCCTCCTTTCTTCTTCATCTAATAACAAAGCAATAATGACAAGTTCTTCATCACTTTCCATGATCGGAAACATTACACTCTGTAATGTTTCCGATCGTCTACTCACTACGAAAATGCGAATGTTACTTAAAAGCCGACCGTCGCATCGGCAATCCGATCGCTACGGATACAGTGGACGCACTACCACAAATCGATCCGTTTTATAGGATCCGTACGATACGTACGATGCGTACCTATGGACGCTTACCTTTAATCGTATTCGATTGTGACGACAAAGCAGCAGAGATTTCCGTAATATCTCTCCGCGACGTCGCAAAGTGTCCGGAACCACAGACCACGTATTGAACTGAACCAAGTACAGTGAAAATTATCCAGAAGGACGAAGTTGCAGTGCGACACGCGTGGACATGTCTATTTGGAGATCACGCGAGTGATTATGCATTGTGGGATGCATAGCCATAGTTCCATTGTGGCCGGAGGGATCTTAAATTTTGTGAACGGAACTACCATTGCTTCGCTAACGTTGGAAGGAATCATATGCCAGGATGGATGAACCACTTATCACGAAAATGGGCAAACATGGAGAGAGAGCTAGTTATAATAGCCACCGTGAAGATAACTATGACGGATTTCGAGGCAAAGATGAAACTAGCCGATAATCGTTGATCCATTGCTCGCACAAGTTTCGGCTTCTGAGAATTGACGTTCGTCAGCTGGTTAACGGAACGAACAATTCTACAATAATAATATAGGCCAGAAAAAAAGCAACACCAATGATTCTCATCATTTAATAGCGAAATGTAATGAATTTTATAGCAAAGGATTTTTCTGGAGAGGCATGAAACAAGACATCATGTGATTTTAGGAAATCATATTATCTACCAACCACCAGCCGAATTACAAAAATCACTAGTGCCGTCCCAGTATTCCGACGAATGTAAATCTTAACAGTGGTGGATTTTACACGATATCCAGAGAGTGTATTGCTCTACCCGATATCACTGCAACTACTGTCGCTAAAGCTTTTGTTACCCAAATAATAACAATGCATGGTACACCACAACAATTAGTCACCGATTCGAGAAGTTATTTCACTTCCAAACTATTTGGAGAAATTTGCAAAATATTAAATGCCCTTAAGTTTTAGAGAAGACGTAACTATACAGCTTGTGAGGGAATGATTGCAAGAATGAACAAAGATATCAAAACCATTTTACTATGTTAATGAAGATGATACCGCTGGGGACGAATTTTTGTTTCGCTACGATGGCTTTCAGGAAGTCCATACAGGGCTTCACGAAGGAGTCACCATATTTTGTATTACTCGGCGGAATTCACTAAGTCGTTTGACCATATGAAACAGCACAGTAACATATGATCTAGATGGGAACAATGCTACTGGAATGACTCAACCAATTCAAATAGCACACGAAAACGCTCATAAAATTCTAGGGAAGCCGACTGGAAATCAAAGAACAAAAAATTATAAAAGAAGCTAGAATTGAAGATTTCATACTAGGAGACAGATTGTATCTCCATGACCCATCGAAAACAGGCAAAAAATTAGCTAATGAATTTCAATTTACATAGACCAGACCTGATCGAATTATGAAACAAATGAGCCCCGTGAACTATATTATATATATCATTGGAGAAATATGACAAACAACCTGTTCACGTTAACCGACTCAGAACTCGGGACAAAAATAAATACGAGGACGTCAACTCCCTACAAGGAATAGGCGCTGTTGAGAACACCTTATCCGAGAGCGAAAAAAACCTTTCTTATGACCCGGTATATACAGGTAACGAATATTCAACTAGCGTGTCGGTTCCACCTGAAAACGAAAAAAAAAAAAAAACAAGAAACTTGGCGTATACGACGAATGGAAAGAATCGCAGAGAAACAGCGATGATGCCAAAAGTGAATCTAATCCTGAAAGTGATAAAAAAAGCTCGGAATAAGTTGACGCAAAATTAGTCCCACCCAGTATCCATTCGCGTCTTACAAGGTCCTCAAAAACGGTCCTTCTCTCAGTGTATTAAGATTATTAAGACACAAACCATTAAATAAATTTTGAAGAAATGTCCTATTGTAAAACTGGTTTGCAAAAAAAATCACAACCATCAAACAACAGTATTATTACTAATATTTATCGTCAAAACCTGTCCAGCCGGGTACGTTCTCTTCACTGCTCCGACCCATTGCGGACGCACTGGTTAATATTGACCAATGATCATTTCTTGCATCGCGGGGTGAGTGATTACTGGCAAGCAATGAAAGGAGGATGAAGGCCTTCTGCATGCGACCGGAAAAAATGTCTGCCATAGTATGGCACGCCGATATGATTTTGAGTTCATATATTAACGTCGGTTTGAAACCACCAGGGAAACTCTTAAAATCAAAACTACCACTTCAACAGAATAGTCTGGGTGCAGTCTGCAGAGTTCGTGAAGCAAATCTTTACATTTTGTCAGTATTCAAGTTTTATTGGCCTGTATTCGCCTGCATCTGGGGAATGAGGGGCTCAAAAAAATTGGTACCCACCATTCTCCTCAACAGAATGTATATCTCCTAGATCATGAATAGTATAGAACCCCTAAAGCCGCATTATGGCGATGGATATAGGCCGAGACCGCATAAACTGTACAGGATGACAGTATATGCATCATACTCTCTGGTAACTGTCGACAGGCCCTGCATCTAGTACAAGGGGTTTCTATATTCATTACTCGGCTTCGGTAGACAAGAGTGTTGAAGACATGATAGGATATGTAGAATCCTTTAGCTATTACTTCAGCTCACGTGACTATCATTATTATATCCGTGATTATTATTATACTTTTATTATAGTTTAGTTTTCAGTCTTTCCACCTGGAAGAAACGCGAACAGAAAATTGAATGTTCTGAATTTCATTTCTCACCTGTGATATGGGGGGTTCATGGAGATCAAGCTGCAACTTTTCTGATAAAATATCAAAATATTTTGCTGGAAATGCAACAACATCTTTTGTTATTCTGTTTATAGGACCTTCATTTTTGCCCCCATGGATGGCTTTCAGAATTCCTACAGCAGCTGTTGTTTTCCTATCGAGACCTGCACCGACGTGATCAGCATGTGCTTTCGTCCTATCTTCAAAGAGATGCTCCCGGGCTTCCGACATCCTCGGGAGATATTGAAGATTCCTCAATTCATTTATGCCAGTTCTGGAATGAAACGAAAATACTGGTGCATTTGTTTCCAAATTAAAAAATACCCAAATTTCGGAAAATTAAAATGATGTACATGATGTATTTTTTAAAGTTATAACTGGATTTTGAATATGACGTTGAATTTATTCATTCACCAAATTATTTTTTCAAATAACCAACAACTCATCTTATATATTTCATTTCATTCTATTGATTATATGAAAGAAAAATCTGCCCAAAATTGAACAGCTTGATTTGCTTGGATGGTGTTCATGAAAATAACAAAATAATGAACTTGTTTCTGCTCCGTAAAATATTTTATATTGAAATTCACTGTATGCCTGGTTCATTCTATATTTCGAAAAATTAGTTTTTTCGCGCGCCATCCAATGGCAGGTTTTGGTAATAACCGACCGGAGGAAAGCGCGCAATTACAATATGAAGATGGCCAACAATGAGAGTGAGTTCGCTTGACAACGAGTATTAGTGTCCGCTATTACAAAATTAGAAAAAACTATAGTGCTATCGCTATCAACACATTCCCATCAACCCCAATTCTGTACACAGAAGTGAAGGAATCCTGCCGATTCAAGAAGAAGGGCGAAGATCAACAGGTTGTTTTCATTTTTTCATTACCTATCGATCTGCCATTGTTTTCGAAAATTATTCTAATACTCATAAAGTCCACTTTTATATTTCTCGCCCAGAACTCCATTGTGTAATTGTAGGACCCAACTCTTTCCTTAAATTATTTTCATTTTACAATGAAGTTTCGATAAGTGGGTTCGCTGGCGTGCTGTGCTGCTCCATTCCTATTTCACCCAACCTTGGGTGAGTATATGAGTCAGCATTCAAGGTAGATACACCGAGATCACATCCCCCACCTACAAACCTAACCTCCCCCTTCCTTCTCATACTTCTTGTGTCCACTTAGTAGTGTGTGGCTGCGTAAGTCGAGACAAATCGGGTTAAGGCAAAGAAAATATATAATGCATAGGATAATCAATAATTGACCAAATATGAATGTAACAGATCATGGTACCAGCAGGGCTAGCCTGCAATAGCCTGAAATAATAGTGACAGTATTTTTCTGTTGTGGAAAACTATGAAATTATTATTATGTAGTCTCATAGTACTGTTACTGAGACTATATAACGAAGCGTTTTTTTTAACCTGTAAACGAGGACAACAATTACATCCGACGATGTTGTGTACTATCCAATTCAATACAACTTTAGTTCGTTCAAGAATAAATCATAAAATAATCCGAATATAACTGTCATCATCTTTAGGTTTCGAGCCAGCAACGCTTCGTTAAAAACTCAGATATTGAACATTTAAAATGAATAACTTGGATCAGGTTCGTTGTTATATTCTCCTTGAAATATTCCGTGATTTGAAATGTTCTGGGTGAGAAATTCTACTGTTGAAGGACATTTTTTAAAATGAAACCTCTGCACGGGGACTCTGATAAATAGAAACGTATATTAGAATCGAAATGTGACGTCAAATTCGACATCTCGGTCCTATACTTACATTGCCGAGATGTCGAATTTTACGTCATTTTGACGTCACATTTCGATTCTAATATACGTTTCTATCTATCAGAGTCCCCGTGCTGGGATGGGAGAATGAACGGGAGTGTCAGTGAACAGAGAAAATATTTCTAGAGCCTTTTCGTTTCAACACAATCTATTCATCTCTTTAAATCTGACACTTTTTACCCCAATATTATTCCAGAAAAATTTACTTTCATATAGGTTTCAGTTTTGCTAGGAGTTTTTCTAAACAATAAAACCAACTAGCCAAAATGCCTGAGTTCTTCTACATTCCAAGTTTTTCAAATGCTAAAAAACACGAAACGGCAGCTAGTTTTTCTGACAGTTTCTCCATAGCTTTCTTCTCTATTGGAAATCATGGATTTTGATAGTTGAGAATTGATAGACCGTAGATCAGTTGAATTTTACCCTTGAATTATATCACCCCTTTTTCCATGAACCTGCTTACTTTGCAGAGTCAGCTTCCCGGATTCTAGGAATCACCTGATGTACATGGACTCTTGGCATCTCGTGAAAATTCAAACAGCTAGTCAGCAGTCGATCTTGTGAGTGTAAATACGCAACACATAATACTTGTGATTTTGAACGGAATTTTTTTTTTATATTAATCGACTTTGAGAATCGAAGAACATTTTTGGCCCAGTCGGTAGGATAATCGGGATTGTGCGTATCAGACGGTTTTCGTCTCAACGACCAACCGAATATCGGTGAATTTGGTGAGTGGAGTTGTTGGTGGTAGAGCGGCCCAATCCTTGGACACCCATCCAATCGAGGACCCGAACAGACCCCATTGAAATATAGAGTGCTAGATGTAGAATTATAGAAGATTGAGGAGATTCACATTTATTCTTATGTAAGTGAAATCGTTGAATGTCTGTCAAAGATTCATCTAATTTACTTGACGATTCGAATATATATCTAGGTCTTCATTCGACTCACAAACTGAACAAATTGAAATTATTCCAAATACACTAATAGTCACTAATCAATTAAATTCCGACACGATTGATCAAGATAATCAAATCGATTTGCAATTAGTACGTAATCAATTAGATCCGAATACAACATATCAACCTAATGGAGTCAATCAAGAACCAATTACAATGGCTCAACAACTGAGTAGATATCTTTCCGTATGCCAATCACTTCTCAATACTTTTTATTATCAAACGAATCCAAATAGCTTTCACATTACTTATTTGTTGAATTCGATCATATCGAAATTGACAGGAAATGCTCGATTATTGATGACACAAAACAGGGTTCACACCAATCCTCAACAAAATCGATTTCTTTCCCAAAATTCATTTCCATTCAATGATCAAAATCCAAATGATGATTTCCGATGATCACAACGCTTCCAAACCAACTCTCAAGTTTTCAAACAACCATTTCAAAATCAGAATGCATTCAAATCAGATTCAAATAGGACCTTCCCTAAATCAACTCAATGAGTGTTTCTACAAGGAACACTTCAAGAACCCTCAATCAAGGCTTTTTCTCATCACATTAAAGTAAACCACAGAGAAATTGCATCTCCGAGGAACTATTCAATACTGCATTGAAGGCGTCACAGTGATGAACATTTTAATCATTTGAATGAATTAGATCAGTCTGTAAATAATTATTACCACTATCGAGACGAACATCCGATTAATTATAAAAACGTCGATACTTCAGCTCAATACACTGAAGAAAATTTTCAAATAGGAACACAAGAAGAAAACACAACATGAAACCCCAGATTATTCCTTTCAACACAACTAACTCCAGTGACTTTGCTTACATCATTTTAGCAGGATTCAATCTCAAATTTTCAATCGATTCCGGACCAACCAAATCTTCTATCGATTCGGAAGCAACCGGTAATTTTGTTTCGAAATTTTAAAGCGATCCATTGATTGTATCCACAGTTTTCCAGAAAGCAGCTCAGAAATATAGTTCCATGATACCTGTTTAAAAAAAATCAGATAACCAGACAATAAACTCCTGAAACTTCACTTGTTCAAATTCCATAATGTGTTCGATCGTCTGATTCAGTTTCTCAAACTGGGGTACATGTACCTCTGAGGTACATAAGCTGGTTCTAGGCGGTACACAAAAAATGTATGTAGTGGCAAAGAAAATAAATTTTGCCCCCAAATTATAGCATTTTTAGACATCATCAGTAAATTCGAATGAGTAGTAGGACAATGCCGATTCGACAATCAAAGGGAGGTTTGAGACACTCGATGGCCTGAGCTGTCCATGGGGCCTTAGCAGTCCATGGGGGTGTAGTTCTTCGTCAAACAGGAGGGGAGAGGGATGTTGGCAAGCAGAAATGAGTGTTGTGAAAAAATGGTGTGTGTTACGCCTGGGAGGTGTGTTTTTGTGGCTTGTGGTTGGTGGAAAGAGCAAATAGGGCGTTGCTAGTGAAGCTGTGTGATTGGTCATTAAAGAAAAAACAAATATGGCGTCTCTGCAAACGCTCCACCATTGGTTTGAAGAAAAAAGCAGGGCGTTGCTAGTGAAGCTGTATGATTGGTTATTGAAGAAAAAACAAATATGGCGTCTCTGCAAACGCTCCACCATTGGTTTGATGAAAAAAGCAGGGCGTTGCTAGTGAAGCAGTATGATTGGTCATTGAAGAAAAAACAAATATGGCGTCTCTGTAAACGCTCCACCATTGGTTGGCTGAAAGCTGTGTGATTGGTCATCAGAGGAAAAACAGGCGTCTCTGCAAACACTCCACCATTGGCTGAAAAGAGCAAGGCTAGTGGCTGTCATTGGTCATTGCTGTGACGCTCCACCATTGGTTGGCTGAAAAAAGCAGGGCTAGTAGAGCTGTATGATTGGTCATTAAAAAAAAACAAATATGGCGTCTCTGCAAACGCTCCACCATTGGCTGAAAAAAGCAAGGCGTTGCTAGTGACTGTCATTGGTCATTGCGGCGGCTCTGCTAACCATTGGCTGGTTCACTCGGACGTCGGGGGCGGAGCCTCGGACCCCCCCAAAATCATCATTGCATCAAGTGGACTGAAGGCTCTACTCCAACCCATAAATTTGAAGAAACTCGACACAGTATGATGGACTCGGACTCAGTGCTAGAACTAAAAGAGTGTTGTGTCTATGTTGGCCTATGTGATCGTGGATGCTATCAATCAAAACCTATCAAAGTTAGTTGTCGATATTTTGGAAAGTATTCTGTGTTAAACTCGCCCCAGACTGAAAGAAAAACCTTTTACTTTCGCCATATACGACTACCTCCTAGAGTGCAGCATGGAATCAAGCAGTGAAGAACAGAAGCCGCTGTGTGATACCTCCAGAAGTGGTGAAACTTTGAGAAGAAAAAGTATTTCAAAATAGGTAGAGATTTGCAAATGAAAAAATGACTTTGAGGATTCATTGATTTTTTATTCCCACCTCTCCTTTTGGAATATAAATTGATTTTATACAGTGAAAACCAGTTCAGTCATTAAAAAATGGTTTCTTCAGAGTTTATCGTTTTGCAAGCTGCTGTACTGACAAGAAAAAACACACACGGAAAAAATGCCGAAACCCGGAGTCGAACCGAGGGTCTTTAGATTTTCAGTCAAACGCTCTTGCCACTGAGCTATTTCGGCTATGTAAATGAAACACAGATGATATGAATATAATTTAATTTTCAAAATCATTTATAATGAAAGAGTAATATTTGTAGTGAAATTCGGCGAAACTTGCACTTCCACACCCACACATATTTTCGAAATTCGCCACATTGAAGGAGAACTGCATTATTTCGTTGCCCATCGTAGTCGTACACACTGCAACTTCTGCTAGCCTGTCCATGAGTGAGAGAAAGAGAGGGTGGGGGACTCAACCAAATCTTGCAGCATACATCGTATTTCGATGTGATTGATTTAAAATTGGAGTGATCGTTTGAGATGTTTCGGCAATACGTCTCTGGAAACGCAATCGATCGATCGGAAAATTCCTCCAAAATTCGTTTCGGGATTGTCTGTAGGCAAATTGCCACACATACAAGTGGTGCACTTGATTATTATCTTCGTTGAATGTCACTTTCTTCATGTCGAACTTTGAACTTTAATAGATATTTGAGTAGAAATTTGAAAATTTGCATCAACGATACACTTGTAATTAAGTAGAGTAGTCCTGCAATTGTTTTTATATCAGATTCGAGACACAGCTTGTTGCAGGTTGTTGTTGTGGTTCAATTTTCTTCCAATCAGGTAAGTCTCCAAAACTGCGGTCTTCAAAAACAAGTCTCAGCTTGTAAGAATTGGATTGGTCAGGCATTTCGGCACTCAAAACATGCAGATGACCTTCATTTAGTGTAGTCGGAATCATGGGTAACCACGTTTCATTTCTATATCCGCTGGCATTTTCAAAAGGTAACAAACACTTTGGTCACTTTATCCGGCGGATTGATGTACAGAATATTGGAAAAAATGGCAGACAAGATCATATAATTTGATCTTAACACGGCCATTGCAGACAATCAACTGAGGACCCAATCGACTCACTCATACATTTATACAAGAAACTCAAAGACATGAAAACATTTTATTTTTCAGAAATAGGTACAGGTGTTATTCTACGTGTAGGTTTTACATTGAATTCAAATCTATTTAAATTGCAAAATACGTTTTTCCATGTAGGTGACGATGATGATCTCAGGTGCTCAGATGAATTTTCAAGATAGGCTACCATACCATTTGCTGCACTTCCCACCTCCATATTGCGAAACAGTGAATCAGACTACAACGCGCCTTTTTACCTCTATGATTGATGCACAGCGGTTTCTCAAAAGTAAAAACAGGTGGCTGATTGGGCGTTGTAGTGGCCTCGGTGTGGAATTTTTCCAAATTAACAATGTGTGGTGGTTGTGATGCGTATTCGGCAAAGTAATTTTGGAGAATGTCGAATTTTCGATGCCCCTTCACATAAATAACATCGAAATCCGTTAAAGTTTGCCAAATAAGGTACAAATCAGAGTATTCGACGAAACAATCGGAATATCGCAAGCCGTGCACGTTCTGTTCGACATATCTCACTTGGCGTTTTTCCACATCAGAAAGTGAACTATATGGCTTCGGAGGTTTCATCAAAAAATAATTCGTCTGCGCCCCATTGGTTATGGCAATTTCTTTGGGGTAAAACACACCACTCAAATCAAAACCTTGAATGTCTACTGCTACAAGCTTCATCTTCGGCGTCTCTCATACAACTGATCGTAACCTCTCAGATCTCTTCAAGATAAATGACGAACAATCTCACTCAAAGGTAAATTTTCTATAACACAATCGTGAATGATGATACAGTAGGCACGCGTGTTAGCTGGGAACCCATTTTTAGCTTCAATATCGAGCTTCACATCCACGGTGCTCGACTTCATGAATTCCGCCCTTTTGGAAACATCTATCACGAAAATGGCTCGATTTTTGAATGTTATGTAATCGAGTAATGGTTGTTTTTTGGGGGAGTTCATGTAGCTGGAATAGAAGTCGGTGTATGTGCGATGCGCCTCAACGAAATCGCTCTTTTCAAAATCCAATCTCATTCGCTCGTGTGGGTAGATGTCGCTGTTCAAAGTCAATCTGATATCCATCAAATCGATATTGTCAAAGTAGGTGGGATCTTTGCGCAGGTTGTCCACACGATCTGTTTGGAATACTGTGATGATATATCGAGGGCTCTCCATGGCAGAAGCAGTTTTGACAGCCCAAATTTCTTTCGTTCATCCTGCTGTCAATGCGGGCAGTTCGTGAAGTTCCCATTTTCGAAAGGGTATCATTATAGGTGTATCAGCTTTGATAGATTGCAACAGGTTCAAACGAATTTCATCATTAGGGAAAATATGCTTCACCTTCAATTCGATACTTTCGATTGTCAATGCAGCAGTTGTCTTTCCAGGTTCATTCACCGCATCTCTAATGAATATGCTGTTGTTGTCGTTGCGTGCACGAACCAAACGTAGAGACTGTTTACCGCATGTAGCAAAAGTATAGTCATTGAAAATGCCCAAAAGGTGTCTGAGGGGAATGTGAAAGGTGAAAAATCCATCAGCATCATTTCGTAAAGATCCATTGGGATAATTCCATCCAGATGTACACATGTGGCTGGTATCGTCTGCACTATAACACAAGTATCCTCTGAGTGTACTCACTATTCCAGGATTACGAACTGTATCCAATTCTTTGCCATTGAGCTCGTAAGATATGGAATCGAATAAGAAAGCTGGTGCATTATTGACAAAATTAACAGTTCCATCACCAGCAGTTTTTTTCAATGTTCCTCTAACACTAATGACGGCATCGTAAATGAGCAGCCATGCATCACTTTGTTGAATGGAAATTTCAACAATATCATTATTCTCGAAGGATTTCACATATGAGTAATGAGTTCTAGTTTCCAAACGTTGAATCGATTCATCGAATTGAGGATGGCGGTAGACGTCGAACACGTGCCGAGACAACATTGTATTCCAATGATTGTAGAAAGCGACGATTTGTAGCGGAAAGTTTGGAAGTGACCGATCTGCTCGGCAGCTTCTCCACTAATGGTGGTGCAGAGGTGTGAGCATTGAATATATCATCGAAAACCAGGCACATTACAATTTTTTCAGAACCAATCTTATGACATAAAGTTCACCCCTGAAATTCACAGGAGTGAAATCCTGATCGAGTATGTGTACTGTAATGTTGTGTATTTCACCTTTGCTCGTCACAGGTAGATAGATCAAATTTAGTGGAACTTCGTCGATGGCAAAACCGGGATCGTCTCTGGGTGCAAATTCGTAGATGGTATGTGAAGGCCGTCCGTTGAAATAAGCACCCGAAGTTATATTACAATCCAGGTGAATTGTTCGAACTTTGACAATTTTCACAGGTAGATCAGACTTGTGAACTTGACCAGGTGGCAGTAATCTCTGTGAGAATCCCAATAATCGTCCAATACAGTCGTCAGGTCGAAAATCAATGGCGTGTACTTTGCTGTAGATTTCACACTCTAGAGTATTGAGGTTTGCTTTCAGAGAAAATACTTTATCACTTATATCGTCGTCCTCCTTCTCTCCACTTTCAGCGTCGTCGTCGTCGTTTTTCTTTCTCTCAACTTCCTTGGGTTTTTTCACGAATTTCGTGAGGAATTTGGCAATGTTGGTGATTTCGTAAGAACCAATGGGAATACTGATGATTTCTCTCTTGGTCTTATCGGCGTTTTTGAAATAGTAAAACTTTCTATTACCCTCCTCAACGTTGGGAATGCTGTTGTACGAGTGGAAACCAGTTAATGCCAATCCGTATTCAGAATCGGGGTCCAAGGAAATCGGGTTGGTGAAATCACTGCTCGCTATGGAAGTACGACTTGTCAGTGTGACTATCTGAGACATGACTAATGCTCACTGTCGGCTGCTACTAGTTTTATAGAGGAATTCCAAGCACAAGTGCCCACAATTTTGTTCATCAAAATTTTGATAACGATCATTGTTGTAGAAAATTTTGGCATTTTTTCCCAGGTATTGCACCAATTCCACAGGTGGTTTCAAATTGCCAAAACTGTCGAAATATTCCACCTTACTGCCTTGTTTGCGGTAGGCTACCCAATGTGTTCCTTCATTCTTCTGAAGGTCCAAATTTATGATGGCACATTCTAGGTAAGCAGGTCGAGTGAAATTTGCGAGTTGATCACGCATAAAGACTCCCTTGAAATGAGGAATTTTCAAACGTTTCACATATCGCATCAGCTCCACATCGAAGATAGCTCTATTGGGCAGCTTCAATGGGAGTTTTTTTGTTTTCGCAGGAAAATCCCATATCCACGACGATTTTTTCTCAAAAATAAACCTGAGCCCTGTTTTCCAATCTCTTCCATTGCCTTGTTGTGTCGATGATCTTCTTCAAGTTTTTTCTTTGCATTCTTGGCATCAATCAAAGTCTTGGCAACTCCTGCAGCACCACCAGCCAAACCACCTAGGGCGCTAAGTGCAGCAAATATTGGTATCAGAGGTAGGATACCTCCACTTTTTCTATCGATAGGTATTATTCGTGGAAGTCGAATGTTTTGCGACCTCCTTCTTGTTTAATCGAACGTCTAGCAACACGCAGAGCAGCCAGCGATGTCTTGCGAACATCACCCGAATTGAGAGATTTGAGAGATTTTTTAATTTTCTGAACGATGGCCCTTTTGGATGATGTCTTCTTCACACCCATACCAAGTTTGCGTTTGGTCTTCATGGCCGTCGTTACGAACCAAGAGGCAGCTTTCTCTTCCAAACTAGCGTCTTTCGATTTGAATCGCTCCCAAGCACTGTTCTCCAACTCCAAATCCTTATGACGATCTCCCGAAGGACGTCTTTTGAGAGTAGGCTATGTCGTGGCGGCGACGGGCTGAGCCTAGGCCGTTAATGCCCTTTTGACCGAGAGCCAACCTCTTCTGCAACCGTGTTCCAGGACCACAATACTGATAACCAGGTAAGTGTAATTCAATGGGAAGTTTATTGATTAGAGTATTTACAATACCACCACCTAGCCGTTCGAAGTTTAGCATAATACTGACTATTCACACGTACAACATCTTTGTATATAAAAAGGTATCTGTGTGGAGGGCTTTCTCAGTAGTCATCGGACGCCATGAAGGTCACCCAGCAAAAATGTGCACTACATATTGAAAACTTGGATTTTGTGAAAGTGTCTGGGAAGAAAGGCAAACATGGTGAACTATTACCCGATTCTTTTCGAGCAATATTTTGCGGTCCAAGTGGATGTGGCAGGACCAATGCCATGCTGAGTTTGTTACTCAATCCGAATGGCGCTAAATTAAAAAATGTCTACGTCTACTCGAAATCATTGTACCAACCCAAATATCAGCTACTTCAAGATGTTGGCAAAAGTGAAAGGTATGGGCTACTTTCCCTTTCAAAGATAACGATGAAATTATCGACCCGGCTGAAGCTCGAGAACATTCCATATTCATTTTCGACGATGTGGCTTGCGATAAACAAAATAAAATTAGGGAATATTGTGCAATGTGTCGGCACAAGTCAATCGATGCCGCCTACCTTTGCCAAACTTACTCAAAAATTCCCAAACAATTGATACGAGTCAATTGTAATATCATTGTATTATTCAAGCAGGATGATATGAAATTGAAACACGTCTTTGATGAACATGTCTCACCCGATTTCACCTACGACGAATTCAAGACAATGTGCTCGAAATGTTGGAACGAAAAATTTGGTACTTTGGTCATTGTCAAGGATTTCGATGTGAAAAATGGTGAGTATCGCATGGGTTTCGACAAATATATTTCCTAACATGTGTGCATATAGATCAGTATTCATCATCATGCCGTCAACAAGCCACATGAATGAGAGTATCGCTGATGTTGAGCGAAAAGTTAAAGTGAAACAATTGTCCAAAGCAGTCCGAAGAAAATATTTGGCATTGAAATTGGGCAGATCTGAAGATGATGAGTCATTGAGAAAACTTTTTGTACCCATTACAACAACACTAAAGCAGATTGTTTCCTTACAACAACAACAACCACCAGTCCAACAAAGATCAGCTGTTAAAAAAATTAAAAAAATTGAACCGGTTCAAATCAAGCAGGAGCCTGTTTCTCAAATTTCCGACGCTGACGCCGCCGCCGACGAAGATGGCAACTATGAAGATGATACATTTGATAACGAGGAAACGGTTAAACATCCAGATGAGACGATGGAAAAAGAACCATCTCAAATTATCGATCGGTACACTCAAGCTGTAATAAACAAGACACCTGGCACAGATGTCATTTATGGGCCAAAATTAAATTCAGAGTTGAATCAATTGACACTTGGCGATATTCCGATGGAATTCAATAGAAAAACCGGTGACATACAGATGGGTGGGAGGAAATTCAAAGGTACTCCTGGGCTATATGATTTAATATTTCTCAATGAATCAGACTATCACGACGATGATTTGCAAGCATACATTGCAATTATAAAGATGAGTGGTGTTCATTTGACATCGAGAAACACGCTCAAATCTTCTACCATACCGAAATATGAGCAAGTCATACGACCTGCTTTCCTGAGAAAGCCCTCACACAAAAATAAGGGTGGCAGTAGTATGTCTCTCACCTATAACACCAAACCCATGGAGTATATATATTGGGATGAAGTCATCTGTCGACAATGAGATCATGGCAATAATCAATGAGTTGAAGGAGGCTGGAGTCATCCAATAAATATAAATGTCTCAGCTCCCCCTGCATCAGTCTCATTATGAGCATCAACAAGTTCGGTTACTCTGCCAAATCGACATTAGACTTTGATGAAGACGACGACGACGATGAGTCGCCAGGTGGTTGTGAGTGCTCAGGTATAACCCTCCATTATACTCACGATGGAAATATTGATGCAGATTTTTTGAAAATAAGTAATGTCAAGATGCCAACAGATGGTGAAGATGTGGCCAATAAGAAATATGTGGATAGCACCTTGAATAACTTGCTTGAACAAATTACACGAGAAGCTTTGGAAAGGGGGAAACTTGCTTCACTTTGTGCACAGCGAAAACAAGATATAGTAAATGCTATGAATTTGAGAAGTAAAAATATTCGAGGAGCCATGTTACTCGGGTCGTCTTGCTACATCGAATTCTTCCTACGGCGAATTCTTCCTACGGCGAATGTCATCCCCTCCACTGACGTCATTGAAACACGAACGTTTCCGATGATGGTCCATACACCCCATTGTGGAAAGTTCGCCGTAGGAAGAATTCGACGTAGGAAGAATTCGACGTAGGAAGAATTCGACGTAGAAAGAATTCGACGTAGGAAGAATTCGACGTAGAAAGAATTCGCCGTAGGAAGAATTCGACGTAGGAAGAATTCGCCATAGAAAGAATTCGCCGTAGGAAGAATTCGACGTAGGAAGAATTCGACGTAGGAAGAATTCGACGTATCAAGAATTCGACGTAGGAAGAATTCGACGTAGAAAGAATTCGACGTAGGAAGAATTCGACGTAGGAAGAATTTGACGTAAGAGAAAATCGGCGAAAATATTCGCCCTTCTCTCTCGAAATGTATCACATTGCAGACAGAACATCTCGACAACGACGTCATCAGATGAACGATTTGTACCGAAGAACTCCTTTTTCGCATTCACAGTGGAATTCATTCATTAATACTCAAGATTGTATAACTTTCTGAAAGGCATTCTATTGGCCAAATGAATGTGCAACTTTGCCCCAAATCAACCGTCTTCGTATTTCTTATATTATTCGAAAACATAATAGTGAGAGTTAAAGTTGAAATACCCGATAAAGTCTGTAATACAAAATGTAATATTCATAACAATGGGCTATTTTCGACCTTGGATTTGAATTTGGAAGGTAATAGGGGTCCGAAACATTTGCGTTCGAAATCCTTTCAAGTAGTGAACTGAAATGAAAGGACTAGGCTACAAGCCAACCACACTTTTTGGGGGGTCAAATGACCCATCATGAACCATATTCAGGACGATGTTGCTATATGAAACAATAACTTGTAGCACTATGTCACAAGGGATAACTGATTGTCTCAGCGAAAAAAAAAGTTACTGTCGAAATTTCTCGTACGTCTTTCTTCAATATGATTGATCCAGGAAACTCATTGAGAAAAACCCCGTCCCATATGATAATAACGGTACCAGGAGCTATAATTCATCTGAAACAAAAATTATCGGCTTCCAATCACATGATGGTTTTCAGAATCTAACGTCTTGAAGAAAGCCATATGAAAATCATTAGTCCGTAACTCCCCATTGTTTGCTGGAAAATTCAGTCCATTGAACCTCCAAAAAGTGACGAGCATAGTGCTGGAATTTATAGTTTCATATAGCAGCAACGTCTTCAACACAATTCATGCTGCATCATATGTCTTCCCAAAAAGTGTAACGGACTTGAAATCTACAACCCTATTTTTACCACCTTACTACGGTGTGAAATCCAGAAGCGTCACATTTCTAGTCAGAGATGAAACCGTTAACAATGATGAGACGTGTATCGAGTTTGCAGAAAAGAATTAAAAAAAGCAGTAATTTTTCTTGATGTATGTTATCGATGTTGATCTCTTCATGTATTATAATTCATATTTTTATTTTATCAATAATATCAATCATTATGAATGAATTCCACCGTGAATGTGAAAGAGGAATCCCTCGGTGCATCCCGTTTTATTGATGGAGTCGTTGACGAGATAATTTGGCGGCAATGTTAAATAATTCTGAATTCTTTCTATGGCGAATTCTTCCTACGTCGAATTCTTCCTACGTCGAATTCTTCCTACGTCGAATTCTTCCTACGTCGAATTCTTGCTACGTCGAATTCTTGCTACGTCGAATTCTTGCTACGTCGAATTCTTTCTACGTCGAATTCTTTCTACGTCGAATTCTTCCTACGGCGAATTCTTCCTACGGCGAATTCTTCCTATGTCGAATTCTTCCTACGGCAAACTTTCCACTATAGGGTGTATGGATCATCATCGGAAACGTTCGTGTTTTGATGACGTCAGTGGAGGGGATGACATTCGCCGTAGGAAGAATTCGACGTAGGAATACGCACCCATGTTACATCGACAAATTGACTGATGAACAAACCACCTTCAGTACTCATGTAAAAACTATTGTAGAACAACACAATAAAGGTTATACTCTGCTCGAGGAAGTATTGACTGAACATGAAAAGGATATCATCTCAATGAAAAAGGATACAACATTATTGGCTGATGATACACATTCGAAACTTACAGCTGCCAAACTTCAACATAACGCTGATATCACCAAAATAAATTCAGATATAATTTAGGTAAAAGCTGCCATCGATGCCTTGATCGAATCGCAAAAAGACCGTTTGATCACGCCGAAGCCAAAATAAATTCGCAGTATAGTATGTGACATCGGAATGGAAGGACATTCAAAAGAGAAAATTCAGCTGGTAAATTAACTTCATAGGGCAGTTCGCAAAAACTTTCCACGCCGTCGCACCATAATTAAGGGTTTGGATGATCTGTGGCAAATGGACCTTGCCGATCTTCAAAATTATGCCAAAATCAACCGCAACTACAAGTACATTTTGGTTGTCATCGATACCTTTTCCAAATACCTATGGGCTGAGCCGATCAAAAGTAAAACGGCTGCTGACGTCACCGATGCGATGCGCGAAATTTTGAAAAAGAGTGGAGGACGATGTCCCAAAAATCTACAGTCAGATTTGGGCAAAGAGTTCTACAATTCAACGTTCCAAAATTTAATGAAGAAACACCAAATCAATCATTATAGTACGTATACTGTGAAAAAAGCTGCTATTGCCGAACGTGTGATTCGAACTTTGAAAGAGAAACTCTTTAAACATTTCAGTTTGAATGGCTCCTACAAATGGTTGGATATTCTGCCGCAACTCGTTCGGAATTACAACAATCGCATACATCGCACCATCAACATGAAACCATCGGATGTTACGAAAGCCAATGAAAAACACGTTCCCAACACTGCCTATGATTTCATCATAATTGCTACTGGACGAAGAAAATTCAAAGTTGACGATATGGTTCGTATTTCCAAGGCCAAACATATTTTCGAAAAAGGTTATGTGCCTAATCGGACGTGTGAGATATTTCGTGTGTCAAAAATTACCAACCCCATTACCTACTTGTTGGAAGATTTGCAGGGACGTCCAATCAGTGGTGCTTTCTACGAAGAAGAATTACAAAAATCAAAAAATCCCGATGTTTATCTGGTGGAGAAAGTGCTTAGAAAGAAGGGCAATAAGGCCTATGTGAAATGGTTGGGTTTGGACAGCTCTCACAACAGTTGGATTGATGCATCAAGTCGTTTGTGAATGAAAAACTAGCACAAATATTCAGTTACATGGGGGGCCTTTCAAACCAATCAATAGCCGGATGTGCACTCGATGGTATAAATTCATTGGAAATTGTGAAATTTTGATCAGTCTAGTAGCAATCATGTCTGAAGATCGTAGTGTTGAGTCATCACCAACTTCTGATTATCAAATGTGAACGTTTCTACATACTCAATTCAGTGTTTGACTTTGGCGCGAATTTATTCAACTCACATTGTGGCCTTAGTCCTGCACGAGGCTTCGAACCTGCAGTGAAGCTGATTTATTCGCTGAATGCCGACTGTCAAATGTCATGCAATACCTACGAATGGGGTGTCTTCATCAGTTTGCTGAGCAGATTATCAGATGGTGTTCCTGCTGCGGCGATGCTCTCAAATAGCGGAGACACCATCCACATCACTTTGAAGTGCAGCGAAGATATGAAGTTGTGCGTTATTTCCAAAGACATTGAAATGTTTCATTTGTTGGAGAATGACGTATATGAGATTTTGCAATTGGACACTCTCATCAGTCAAAAATTTAGCATCTTGTCGAAAATTAAATTTTCCGACTATTATCATAATTTTTTGCAAACAGCTTCAAAAATTTCCCAACAGGCTGCTGCTGATTCAGCAACAGATATTAAATATGCTCTTTGTGATTTATGTAATAGTTGTGAAAGCTATTGTATGCGAGAATGCATGTATTTCATTAGAGATAAAGTATTGATTGATTTGGATAGAAAAAAATTTCAATAAATATCAAACATATCTTCGTTAGAGTTTCATTTCAGTTGTGGCAATGGAGGTGGAAGCAAGAATGTTTGTGATACCTGAATTCAACACCTATGTGGATAGACTTGAAACTTTTCGTAATTGGAAGTCTGAATTTCCAAAAGATAAACTTGCTGATGCCGGATTCATTTATACTGGCAGAGATGATGTAGTTGTGTGTCCAAAGTGTCACATTGAAGGATTTAGATGGACTGCTGGAGATGACCCTCTGATGGATCATTTCAGGTGGCAACCTGATTGTCAATTCTTCGATGATGAAGGAGAATATGAGAGATGGAAAAGACGCCCCGTCTATAAAGATAAAGTTAATTTTGAGGCTCGATTGAAGACGTTCGATGACTGGCCTGTATGTATTCAACAAAAACCACATGACCTCGCCGAGGCAGGATTCTTTCATACAGGTAGAAGTGATCGAGTAAATTGCTTCTACTGTGGTCTCGAGGTGAGAGAGTGGATGCCTGAAGATGAAATTTGGGCTCAACATCAAATCTACCATGATAAATGTGAATTTTGGAAACTCAAAAATCTAAATTTTGAACTCAAAAAGCTTCAAAATTCTCCACCAACACATTATACTTGTGAAATTTGTTTGTCAAATGAAATGAATGTTGTGTTTATGCCTTGTAAACACTTGGCTTGTTGTGTAGATTGTTCTATTGAATGTGAAACTTGTCCAATATGTAGAACATCTATAGCATCTTTTTTGAGAATTCATAGTAAAAATATTTTTTCCCCTTATGTACATTGACCTTTCAAAAAATAAAAAATAAAATACACATTATGGACTTTTATTACAAAACTCGAATAGTAATCACAATATGGGTTTATATTTCAAAAACATATATAGTACCTATAAGTAACTGATATTCAATTATTCATGTCGTGTGATTCATAATACTGTAATGCCCCCAGGGTAGTGTGTCGTCTGAGTCTTCAGATAAGCAGCGTTTGTCATCGAATGCGCTTAAAGCGATTTTTGTTTGTTCTGTCGAGTAGACATTGGGCTATTTTGATTGAACTGTACGTTGAGTTTTATAGAGAACCTTCTGTTCACGTGAACAGTTCAAATAATCTTGAAAAGTTATTTCATTTCTCACAACATTATATTTAACGCCTTTTGACTTTTTGGCACATTTCGGATTTTGTGAATTTGAAACATCCACATTTTTTATCTTAGACCAACAAACTCTGTCATAATACGACCATTATTTTCATCTTTCATCAAACCAACCACTTTCTTATTCATGGGGGGTATGTTATATATGTTATTTGGAGGGTACTCACTTGTATCGAATTTATGTATATCCTCCTTGATTGTTTCATACACATCCTCATGGATTATCTCGTAGATGGGAGAATCTGTATCTGTATAGAGAAGCTTACAAGCGTCAATACCGAATTTTGGCAACATATACTGATAATGAAAATCGTATACTACAGTTTTTGAAAGATCCAAGATGACCATACCTATGTACAAGGGTTTGTCGAAAACTAATTCAGCTTTCTGCATTTCAATAGCCATCAGATGTTCATCGAAAATTGTTCAATTTTTGAAAGTTGGACTTGCAATTGAATTTTTGGCCCCATAACGCCCCTCCCGCTGAGAAACTAATTCGACTATTCGGTGCTTCCGTATGTTCTGCATCGTTTTACCGAAAACGGCATCATTTGAAAGCTTATATGGGTTTTTTTCGAAACTATTGGTTGCGGCAGTCGTAAGCGCGGTATTGAAGTCTATGTAAGGTTTCAACCATGCAGATTGTTTAAATTCCAAAACACGGTGAATTTTAGTTAGAACCAATCCATTTGCCAAGGCCTGTTTTAAATTCCTATAGTGCATAAAATATTTTTCCTTATTATACAGAGTGGTCATCAATTTGGCAAGTTTTGACTTTGGAGGCTGTCTATGTTCAGGTGCAAAAGGTAGATCGCGATGTTCATCGTGAAGATGTTCCGGATATGTCAAATTGACTTCCGAAACATAACCGATATCCCCATCATCGGGTACAGTTGTGACATCAATATTTGTGTCAACCCACTTGAATTCACCGTATGGCAATAACTGACACATGGCGTCCCCATATAGGTTATTCACATCATAATACATTACATATTTGGGCCCTTTTTTGCAATCGTACCCGGACATATATTTATTGTTGGCCTTCGAGTAGCGATTGCAAGCTTGTGAAATACCACCGCGTATACCTTTTTCCCAAAATAGCAGCATATCAACATCTTGTAACGTTTCCAGCCGACATCCTGTATATTTCAACATACAACTCCAGGTATAACCGGGAAGTGTGAAATAATGTGCAGGATCCAGGCCGTACGTTTCATGACTTTTAGTTCGAAAATTTTCATAAACGTCTGTCAAAAGCATAATGTCAGTTTTCAAATAAAGGTCACTGTATTCACCTAGATTTCGAATATTGAACGCCTTCCATATTGTGAGCGCATGCTCATAATCTTCCTCATCAATCATTGAATCGTTTAATTCATTATAAAAGTGATTGCGAGATGGTAGCTGTATATCATCTAGTTTTTCAATGTGATCAACGTAATCATAAGGAAATATGCCTTTACGCGTGAGTAATTTGAAGGAATCGTTATCCAAATGTCGGAATTCTGTTTTCAGTTCTTTGAAATCGTCCGGTTGCATGGTTGAAACGAGGGAATCGAGAGAGGCTGCCAAGAATCGCAGCGAGTCGATGAAGCGAAATTTTATGTCTGTTTCTTCATCATATTTCGTGAATGAAATGTATTTTTCTTTATTGACCGGTAAAACTGTGAGACTTTGTTTACGAGTGCTACAACTTGCCAATTTTTTTATAATAAAATGACTATCATATTCACTCAAATTGTGAAACACAACTGGAACTACATAAGTCTTTTTGTAGCCCAAGTTGCATCGCGCATGCGCGAATCCGCGAAATTTTCCTGTAAAATGATCTCTATTGATTTTATCTTTAGCATCGAAAGGTTTTTCGCAAATATGGCAATGTGTGGATGCATCTTTCAAATCTACATGTTCATCCATGGGAATGATAGTCTTTATTTTTGCTTGAATGAATTTCGCTTCATCCTCCATCCGCTTGACAAACCAATCCATACAGTCAGACCCTCGATAGCTTTTGTAATGAGAGAGCGATTCATCGTAGGAGCACTTCAAAAAATATCCCGCACTGAAAGTTACATGTTTCTGATATCGAGCCGTATTTTTGAAACTCACACCCTCTTTGAATGGTGTTAGGAGAGATTCAAAGTCTGCATAAATAACAAAAGGATTCTTCTCTTTATATAAATGATCTTTGAATTCTATGTGTTTGTATGGTGGAAAGGAAATTTCACACTTATTATTATTTTGGCAGTATTCAGAGTGTTTGTTCAAAGTCTCTTGCGAGGTGAAATAATTCAAACAAAAATCGCAAATGAAAACCGTGTGTCCATGTTTCGTTACTTGACTTCCCACTAATCTTGATAGATTTTTTATCCAACAGAAATGATACTTATTTCAGTTTTATCATCATCAATTTCCATCGGTTCATAGTCATTCACTGTTGGAAAATATTTATTTTGTATCATGAGTAAATTTACGTGTCTCTCGAGTTTATTTTTGGTACATTTTACTAGAACCACATTGAATTGATCTTTTTTCAATTCCAACGCGAATACATTCACAGATATGCCATTGAGTTTTTCAAATTTATCAATATCAGATATTTGCATAGGCATATCGATACCCTCCAAATTCAATACCTCTGAATAATCTGGATATGATGAAGTGCGATGAGTATTGATCTTAGCAGGATAAAGGGCGCTAACAATTGCCCAACCAAAACATGCATTGTCTGAATTTTTAACATTGACGCAAGCCCCTTTTTTCTTTATAGTTTCAGGTAGTTCAATGAAAGATTTTGCTCCATTACCCATTTCCAATTTATTTATATTAACTTCTAAACTGACTATTTCACTGAGTGCCCACCCACTATCACGTTCTTTGAATTCTGAGAGTTTATTGGAAATCACATCGACAACATGTATCGAGAACCATTCCTTCAAGTCAGTCCCCCTATCAATGATAAAGTTTCGGGTATTGAAATATTTGAACTCTTTTTTTGGGTAGCATCTGCATTATTCTTTATGAATACCCCGCAGAAAACAGTATTTGCTTTCAGTGAGGGGTATTGTTTTTTCAAAATATTGTTGATGCGGCTTTTGAGAGAAAAGGCATCGTCAAAAAATTTATTAACATTTTTATGTTTTAAATTCATAATAGCTCCTGTACGAATACGTCCTGCGAAAATTGAAAATATATCCTCCCACATAACCCTGTCACTACGTTGCTCTCTCAATCTTACACCACCCCCTACATGATTTACCAAGTGTCGTCTTGTCAGCAGTCTGAAACGTTTGAGATGGCTCAAGTTTGTCTGAAGTTTCGTATAAATACCGTGTGATGAAACGTCAACATTCCTAATAGCTCGATTGATTAGCGATATATTTTTATTGGCAAGTTTGATCCATCTTTCACGTTCCGCAATGGAGGAGTTCATCAAAATTTCCGCCAGAGCTTTGCGGAACATTTCAACAACTCCATCGCTTATACTTCCAATACCGGACATTACAGTATTATGAATTTTGGGCACAAACACTTGAAAATATCAATTACTAACCTTTTAGATATCGATGATTTCAAAAAGAATTTTTTGGCCACTGTGTCCTCGGAAAACCAAGCCGTATTTCCCTGGGGTGAATTTCTCATTTTTCTTTATTACAGCTACACTTCTGTTTGGTAGGAAGACGTTATTCTTTTCCAACAGCACCAACGCAGTCTCTCCTAATTTGGTTGTCACAACTTTTATCCCACAAATCAAATGGGGCTGATCTTTGGGCAAATCAGATAACTTGATTGTTTCCCTCGACTCTGAAAGGGTAACCTCTTTAATTTCTGATAGATCCATCTGTAAGTATATTGAACACTCAGAAAAAGCCCTCAAAATAATCAAAAATCTACTTACATTTATTGAAGATGTCTCCTGGATAGCAAAAAACTATTTTCGGTTTGAAAAAACGTCGTAGATTGAAGCCTTTTGTTGTGTGTGTATGCAATGTGCGCTTCTGAACTGCAAAACAGAAACGGTACTCGAAGTCACACACTCGTCTACATCAATCTGCACTGCAAAACTTCAATAAACCACAATGTTCAATAGCTTCCGATGTTTTCTTCACCAAAAAATGAATTATACTGAATTATTACTCCAGAGCATGATATTTATGCTACAAGTTAATTGAGAATGATGTTACACCCACATTCTAGATAATTGAAATATTCATCTCAACGACTGGAAAAACCCATTGTTCATTAATTTTCTTATCGCATTGCATGTAAAAACCAATTTTGTTATCAATTTCTCATTTCCTGTCAGAGCGCCTGCATCCAGCTGATAACATTATTACATTTCCTGTTTGTTGCAAAAACTAATTTCATTATCTATTCCTCATTTCCTGTCAGAGCGCCTGCATCCAATTGATATCATTATCTCAATAAACATTCATCAACGTTTGGAAAATCCCATAATTAATCTCGCATCCATTCGAATGAATTGTTTTCGAATCATCAGTCAACAGACCAAAACAGTTGTGCTCTGATTTTCATTGAAACAAGTGTGTTTGCGTAATGGATGCCAAGAATTGTGATTCAAAATTTTGGGAGTATATCTCGCAGAAGATTAATAGATATACTCCACCGCAAAATTTGTGGAAATATTTGATGGAAAAGTATGTGTGTGTGTGTGCGTTGTGAAATGTGTATCGTTTTAAAGAAATGTTGATTTTTTCAGTGGTTTGGATCTCTCTGATATGCCCGAAGATATTGAAATACCTAAGGACATTTTTCGAGATGTGATTGAAATGCAAATTGATAGTCCATCTGTTCAACGATGTGATGTGCCCACATCTAATATTCCGTAAGTTTTCACGAATATTTCATTATTACATCAACTTACACTTGAATATTTCAGCTGCTCTGAAACAAGTCCGGCTCCTCCAACTCTATTGCCATTCAATACGCCGGCATGCTCGATAGAGTGCAAATATCGTAAGAGAATTTTTTGTTTTTGCGATTGGAGCATCGAATGCCATAGGGCCCATCGTACGGACATTAAATTCGTAAGTTCTCTTAGATTTCTATTTTTTTCAACCAAGAAATTGATTTGATGTTGTGTGAATAAAAACATTTTTTTCTTTGTTACAGTGTGACGAAAAATGAAATGCCGGCATGTAGTCTCAAGTACATGAGGGCGGTTCCGGAGGCCTTTACTCCAACCAAAGGGTCTTCGAAAGCTGCAGGTTATGACTTGAGAAGTATTCAAGATGTAACTATTCCTGCAAGGGGAAGAGCCATCATTGACACCCGATTGAAAATTTAACTGCCGGAGAGGTGTTATGGCAGAGTTGCCCCAAGATCTGGGTTAGCAATAAAGAACTTTATCGATGTTGGTGCTGGTGTTATTGACGAAGACTATAGGGGTGTGTTGAAAGTTATATCGTTTAATCATTCAGAAAATTACTTTGAAGTTAGGGTTGGTGATCGGGTAGCACAACTTATTTGTGAAAAGATCTGCTACCCCGATCTAGTAGAAGTTTCTGAAATGTCTAGTACAGATAGGGGTAGTAGAGGATTCGGATCTACCGGTATGAATTGAATGTATGTGTTTTTTAATAAAGTGTTTCTGGTTTTATGTCATGTGTTTCATTTTCATGGTTGAAATATCTTGGTTCGACTCCGAGTTTCGGCATTTTTTTCATCGTCCTTGACCGTCGAGGAGGATGAAAAAAAATGTTGAAATTTAGAATCGATGCGAGGTGTACGACCGAGGCTCAAAATGGGGGGGTCCGAGGCTCCGCCCCCGACGTCCGAGTGAACCAGCCAATGGTTAGCACAGCCGCCGCAATGACCAATGACAGCCACTAGCAACGCCTTGCTTTTTTGAGCCAATGGTGGAGCGTTTGCAGAGACGCGTTTTTTCTCTAATGACCAATCATACAGCTTTCAGCCAACCAATGGTGGAGTGTTTGCAGAGACGCCTTGCTTTTTCTTTAATGACCAATCATACAGCTCCACTAGCCCTGCTTTTTTCAGTCAATGGTGGAGCGTTTGCAGAGACGCCATATTTGTTTTTTCTTCAATGACCAATCATACTGCTTCACTAGCAACGCCCTGCTTTTTTCATCAGACCAATGGTGGAGCGTTTGCTGAGACGCCATATTTGTTTTTTCTTTAATGACCAATCATACAGCTCTACTAGCAACGCCCTGCTTTTTTCATCAAACCAATGGTGGAGCGTTTGCAGTGACGCCATATTTGTTTTTTCTCTAATGATCAATCACACAGCTCCACTAGCAACGCCCTATTTGCTCTTTCCACCAACCACAAGCCACAAAAACACACCTCCCAGGCGTACCACACACCATTTTTTCACAACACTCATTTCTGCTTGCCATCATCCCTCTCCCCACCTGTTTGACGAAGAACTACACCCCCATGAACTGCTAAGGCCCCATGGACAGCTCAGGCCATCGAGTGTCTCAAACCTCCCTTTGATTGTCGAACCGGCATTGTCCTACTACTCGAATGGTTTTTCTCTTTTTTTGTTCCACTATCTATTATTTTGAGTTAGTTTGCGTTATTTTTGAGTCAAATATACCTTACGATTTTTCATAGCTTTCTTACTTTTCTAGTATTTTTCATAGCAAAGACCCAATTCTGAAGTGGAGGGTACAATTAGATACATAGATAGATATTTATTTCATCTCTTGTGATTGGCTTACAACATGAGATAAGTCAGTACAGATTACGAGAAAAAAATCTCTTTCAGGTTATACAATACAAACATTTTAAAAACATCATAATAAAGTTGACAATTAGGAGTGAAACATTTAAAAATTCAAAGTAATTGTACACAAGTTCCTATAGAGAGAAGTGGATAAAATAGGATAAAATACAACATTTCAGTGAAGAAGTTGGATATACTCGTCTAGCGAATAAAAAGCGTGATGAATGAGAAACTTTTCCAGAGATAGCTTGAAACTTTTCAGATTAGTCGTCAGTTTCAACTCTTCAGGTAGCAGGTTGAACAGGTGTGCTCCAGCATACAATGGAGACTTCTTATGCTGCAATCTTTGCATATGATTGAGGTGAAAATCGTTTTTTTTTGGTATCATATTCATGATAGGCACTATTCCGACTCAGATCCCTAGCATTCTCATGGATGTATATCAATAACTTATAAAGGTATATAGATGTTACCGTTAATATATATATTTTCTATGAATGTGTTTTTGCATGTTTCCCTGTAGTCCAGGTCAAATATCAGCCTTGAGATTTTTTTTGCAGTATAAAGACTCTGCTTGTTTCCGTAGCTCTTCCCCATACAATGATATTACAACTTATAGTACTGTATACTAATGAATAATACAGATTTATCAAATGGTGCCTGTGGAAGTTTGATTTGAGAGTGAGAAATGCAAAGTATAGTTTATTCAATTTTTTGCATAAAGCATCAACCTGCCTGTTGAAGGTGAGCTTGTAGTCCAGCTCAAGGCCTAGGAATCTTGTACATTCCGAGTTGTGAATTTCTGTGTCACCGATATTTATTGGTAGATTGTGAGTGGGCTTGAAGGTACTGGTGAACTCAATGGAGACCATTTTTTTCGTATTGTTGATGAGGTGATTCACTTCACACCAATATGTGAACTCACGTATCACAGTATCAATTTTGAGTCTCAGCTCAGTAGTTGTTTCAGCTGTAACAACAATTGTGGTATCGTCTGCACACAGAAAAGTTCGTCCCTGGGTAATATGGTTAGGTAGGTCATTAACATATAGAAGTGGCCCCAGAACTCCACCTTGTGGAGTACCAATTCTGATATCATAATCATCAGAAACACAATCCTCGATCTGCACTTTGAGAGTTCTACCGGTCATATAAGATTTGATCCAGTTTCGAATTGGATCTCGAATGCCTAGAGCTTCCAGTTTGATTTGTAGATAACTAGGGTTAACTGTGTAGAATGCGCGAGACAGGTCGAAGAATAGCCCAACTACAAGTTGATTCTCATTGATGCTGTCATACACGTATTGCACAAGATCTGCTGAAGCCGTTTCAATAGAATAACCGGATCGGAATCCATACTGGCACGGCGTCAACAGTTTGTGTTTAGCTAAGTAAGATGTTAGCTGATTGTAAACTGCCGCTTCCATGATTTTGGAAAAGCAACTCAACAGACATATCATTCTTTAGTTTTCTACGCACTGGCTGTCCCCTTTCTTGAGGACCGGTACAGCTTTAGTGGCTTTCAGTTCGTTTGGGAACTCCCCTTCCATAATGGAGTAGTTTGTAATGAAGGCTAGCGTTCCCAAAATAACATCGATAGTCTCTCTCAGTAAAACTGCTGGTATCTCATCTATACCGGTGGAGAATTTCTTTTTCAAGTTGAATACTATACTTTTGATGTCATATTCAGTAACAGAAGCAGAAAACATAGAATTGGGAATTTTGATGAGTGATTTTGTACACAGATCAAGGGGCATATTAAGGAGGTTCGATATTCAGGACTTGGTGGGGGTTGAAAAAAAAGGACAGAGTAACAGAACGCGAGCTGGCGAGAAAATATCTGGCAACGCTGTCCTGCGCCCGGTCTGAGAGCAGATGCGGCTTTTTTTGTAGCGTCAGTGTTACAATCCAAAAACGATTATTCGCGTATCGCGTAGTAAATGAATATGTCTGGGAATACTAAAAATAGTTTTCGCTGGAAAGGAAAATTTGGCAAAGAAAAAGCGCACCGCGCAATGCAACAACGTGTCATGAATGGTAAAAGTAGATGTAGAAAAATGACCTCGAAAATGACAGATGTTCCCATGTCAAATGTAAGAGGTAAGATGTCTATATACTGGTGTTTTTAATCTTGCGATATTGTTTCAGACGAACCTGTGGACAAACAAGATTGTCTCGCTGAAATACATGGCCCAGCAAATACAATGCCTACATTGCAAAGAATTTTTATTTTTACAAATCATCGAAGGAGAAACTCATCATGGTCTAGCATCTATTTTCTGCATATGCTGTCAAGAATGCCTAAAAGTGACAACAGTGAAAAGTGGAGAAGAATACAAAAATCCGTTACGAAGTATTAATCAATAAAAAGTTTGAACCTATTACTTGTTTTAATTACATTTTCTTCTTTCTAATGAATATTAACATCTCATTAATGTTGATTGATGTCGACAATTTCTATTTACAACGCTGCCTCTCAAGTCAGAAGAGAACTCATAGAAAGGTTATATCATTCGCAGAAGAAAAATTAGCATTGCGTTAGGAAAAAAAATGATTGACAAAAAATAATTGGTTGTGGACCTTGAAAACACAAAATAAACTGAAAGAATTCCGAAACAACAACAATGAAATATGATTATGGCAAATTAGCAAATATTCAACAGAAAACAACTACTTTCCGAGATGATACCCCGGCGGCTATTGAAATACAACTGATGAGTGTGCATCTGGTTATAAGATGGCACTGTGTAATGGGCTTCGCCCATTGCGTGCCCATTTTCTCTAATTGGTTTTATTATTATTTTCGGTAGAACACAGACGATTATCATCGCCTCTAATAGAGGCGGCTCGCTTTGTAATTCGATAAAAACTGAAAAACATTTCGGATGTTCCGATTCATCATTATTATTCCCACCATCATATGAAGTATAATAATATATTTTACATATTGGTGTTTCTCCATTTTACTCTTCTCTTTTGCTTTGGGCTTAAAATGCCACCCCTGACGCGACTGACTCACCTACCTTACCCCTAGCGCCAGCCCTGGTTATTCGCGCCGCCGAGCAGCTGTTCGGTTTGAGCGTAGCGCTGTTGCCAACACTTTCGAATCACCCACACTTTTCTCATAATTTCATTAATTATTCTCTAAAATAATCGGTAAGGAAAAATCTAAATGGGTGGGAAATGATCGCTGATTGTTGAGCTATCCACTCATGCTAAATTCATTTTGTTCCCTGCATTTTTCAATCTGCAGTCACGAAAAATGTCTGAGAAATTGGACGTCTCCCATAAGAGCCCATGTTAAAATACCGGATCCCAACAACCATTTACTCAAAAAATCATTCGGTAAGAAATATAAAAAAAATCGTACATTAATCTATATTCACTGGGTAACTTGTATACAAAGTTTCATTCCGTTCTGTGCATATGTCTGTAAGTATCGAACCTCCTTAAGTGAATGCAACTTTTCTCTAACAGAATTTGCAAAATAAATCCCAAAAGTATTTGGTATCTGGTTATTTTCATCTATTTTTCCATTGCTAAGATTCAAAGTTATTTTTTGTTTTTGTTTAATACTGTTGGTTTTGATATTTACCAACCTCCAGAGAGTTCTTGCCTTATTATCAGAGTTGTCAATTGTTTTCGAGTAGTAGTTTTTTTTTAAATGTGGAAATTTTCAAATCAATTTGCTTCTTAGTTTTTTTATAGTGATCGCGAACAATCGGATCATTTGAAAGTTTCCGTAGCCAATTGAATTGTTTCAGATTTTCCATTTCTTCATAAAGTTCTCGTGGAAATGGAACTTTCTTCATTTTGGAGTATTTCTTTGCTTTAATTTTATGCTTGGGGACTGCTCTATGAAGCACCATTGGAAATGCGTAAGAAAGTTACTGAACATGACATCAACACTTTCTTCCTGTTCATAAGGAAAAGTGTCTGTTCCTATAAGTGATTTAAATTCAGATAAGGAATTGTCATTTATCCTCCTGGTTATAATACAATTTCTTTCATTCCCGAACTCAATTTCTGCATCCCATGTCAATACCTGAGCGTAGTGATCTGAGACACCAACATTTTGAACTTCACATGAGACAGGCGCTAAATTAGTGACAATGTAGTCTACTCCACTAGAGGTTGTTCGGTCACCAAACTTTGCAACGCGGGTTGGGTCACTATATGGTAACCGTAGCTGAAACATTTCAAATATATCAAAAAGTCGTTTTTTATGATAGCTTTTTCCCCTGAAATTTATATTAAAGTCCCCGCAGATTATTATTTTTTTATATTTTGCTATTATATGTTCAAGTATGAGTTCTAATTGATCAAGGAATGTTAATATTCCTGAATCGTTCGATGGGCCACGATATATGGTAACTATACATAGTTTTTTGGTTACTGCAATGGCTGAACACTCAAAGTGCATCTCCACTGAACAACTTGTTGAGAATGAAATGGACTTACAGAAATTATCTTCGAGGAATTGTGATTTGACAAATATTGCAGTGCCACCGTGTTCACTCCTGGTCCTAGAGAAACTGGACATTAGCTTGTAATTCATTAGTTTAGTGTGTATTATTTTTCTCTCCGACTTCCAATGTTCGGATATACAGAGGAATGATGGATTTTTGGTCTCACAGTACATCTCGATTATATTCAGTTTATTCGCTAGACTTTGAGTATTCAAGTGCAACAATTGTAGGTATGTTTTCTGAGAACCAGTTATGTGCTTTGCTGTATCGTGGTTGAGGCTATTTCTTGAAAATTTGTCACTTGTGTGGAAAGGTTATCTAGGAAATGTTGACCTTGTCTGAAGTTGAAGCGACAGAAGTGGATATTTTCTGGCCAGAAATTGGTTTCATATATTTGATCATGGTACTCTGGGTTCACTCCAACCATGAATGCTTGGTTATCCCTTCTGACAATACGTGTGGTGAGTTTCTTTACATGGATATCAACTGAGTTGATGCGTTTCCCAATGAACTTCTTGACATCATCTTCTTCTATTTTGTCCGGAACTTTAGAAATTTACAGCCAGATTTTTTTCCGGTTTTCCTGTTTCCTTGTAGGTGTTCGTCTCCTTGGCGCCTGCCTATTTTGTGAGTTCTTTTCTTTTTATGTCTGGTTACCATGGTGAAACCATTTTTCTCTTCTTCCTCCGTGTTTTTGTTTTGATTTCCACCCTTTTGGATTTCGTGATCATTTTTCGTCAGGAAAATAATATATTGCATCTTTTTATGAGATTCTATTTTCAGAAATTCAGCTGCCACCTGTTGTTCTTCGATACTTGGTTCTCCTTGTAGCTTGGAATTACTGTGGGTCTGTCTCGATGTTGTTGACGAGGATCCAGTAGAAGTTTTTGCATTCTCACTTTTTTGGGGTTTGCCTTTTTTAAATTTGATTCATTGCTTACATTTCTTGCTGGTTCAGTGTTGTTTGGTGACGTTTTTGTTTGGTTTGCCTCCAATAGTGCGAGTTACAAGAACCATCCAGCTTACTTCTATAAAATTGTATACTTTGCAGCATCATCATAGATGAGTCTACTTGTTTGTTATATACACTTTCTGATTCAGTCTTTGCCTGTTCATCTCGATCATGAGATAAATAAAGACCCTGTGAAAGATTTTTTCGTTTTTTAAAAAGCTTCTTCACGAAAACCAACTCGTAACTGGCGCAGTCGGTAGGATCCCGAAAATTGTTCGTATCGCACGGACAGTTTTTCGTCTCAACGATTTATCGGGATACGAAACAAAGTTCGGTAGTGCAGAAAAAAAAGGACTAGCTCGATTCGAGGGTATATCGGATCAAAGACAGCTGGGACGTTTCACCACTGGACTACAACAAGTGAACAGTGTAGAAGGAGAACGACTAATCAACACAGAAAACAGCAAGTCCTGGGAGAAGAAAATCGCTTTCCAAGCCTATAGGCACCTAGAATAAGAACACGTAGAATAAGAAGCAAGAAAACGAAGAATGAAAATATTCATACTACTGTAAGTGCTATTCAAATTCCATTTACTTTTCCAAGTTGGAACCCCAAACGATAGTTTATAATCATATCTGTTTTTATTTATATGACTGATTCTGACATAGAATCACTAACTAATCTATTAGAAAATATTCAATTAGATTCTGAGTTAAATTCCGAATCAACCAAAATGTCTACAGAACAAACCCAATAAGAACCAATCAATTACCAACTATTGAGATTGTATTCAGACTCGATTCCATCATATGAAGGTAATCCTCACACTCTCAACATTTTTATTGGGAACTGTGAAAATTTAATAACCGTATTCGCTAGAACAAACGATAATCCATTCAATAACTTCCTTTTGAGATCTATTTTGGGCAAACTCACCGGTAGAGCTTTAACGTTAATAGGCTCTCGAACAGAACTTCAATCTTGGATAGAAATCAAAGAATCTTTGTTATTGAGTTTTGGTGATCAACGCAATATTGATTGTTTATTGCAAGACCTTATTTCTTTGAGACCATCACGAAATGAGAATCCTTATAATTTCGGTATGCGTTGCCAAGATGCTAGAAGTTTGATCATTTCCAAATTAAATACTTTGACTTTAACAGCAGAGGAAAAAACTATTTGGATTGAAAACTATAACGAGATGGCAATGAAAACATTCATTCGTGGACTACCTAGTCCCTTGCAAAATAATGTGCGGTTAAGAAATCCTGACAGTCTTGAGAAAGCTATGAGTCTCGTGATCGAAGAAGAAAATTTCTTTTACTCGACTCAACGATCAAACACTTTGAATTCGCAAACGACATTCAGACCTGCACAAAGAATGACTCCATCACGACCTACCCAACAAAATCATAATTCGTACCCATTCAGACCTCAAATGATTTTTTCTAATAATCAACCACAGCAACAATTTCCCCCGTTTCAAATGAATCGATCACCAATTCAATCTAACACCACTTTCAACCCTCAGTATCAACCACAATTGTATCGACCACCCAATCAACCTTATACACCATTAATACCACAACAACAATATCAGCCAAGACCACAATTTAATAATTTTCAGAGACAACCATTTTTCGGACAACGTCAAAATCCGTCCCAACAAACAAGACAATCTATTCGACCTAATCAAAACTCAAATTTCAAACCTGAACCCATGGATATATCATCCAGTAATTCACGTATCAGAGCACCTTCAAAATTTATATCTAATCATTTATATGTGCAAAATATTGATGAACAATTTGAAAACCCTTTCGAACAAATTGACTATAATTCATGCGAAGATTATCAAAATTATCCGCTTTCAGACGATATCTATTACAATTCACCTAACTATCATTATTACGATTCTCCAAACGAAGAATATAATAATTATGATGCCTCTGCGGAAATTAAAACCGTAGAAACAGATAACGCTCATGGAAATTCTCCGAATGAAAATTTTCACGAAGCAACAACTACTACCAAGGTAACGTAATACACGTTAACACTCTCAAAGCAAACCTTCCTTATATTTTTATACCGCAAATAAACGCAAACCTCTTGATAGATACAGGGAGTTCTGGAAGTCTTATAGACCCAGAATTAGCTTATAAATTTTATCGAAATTTCATTCACAAAGAACCATTCAATATTGAAACAGCTCATGACATTTCATATCATGATGAAGTTGCCGAAATTCCGATTTTCCAAATATTCAGAGTAGACGGAACACATAAATTTTACCTTTCCAAATTCAGCGACAAATTTGATGGAATAATAGGCGTAGACCTACTCAAACAATTGAATGCGAATGTGAACGTGAACTCTAAAATTCTCTCAACGCCATTTGCTAACATCTCAATAATATTTGAACAAGACGAGACGCAGAAAAAAACAAGAAGTATTTCAAATCACCAAATCATCGTTGCTCCACGCGTGCAACAAGTAGTGAAAATACCTGTACAACAAAAAGATGGTATTGGAATTTTGAATTATCAAAATTTTGACAATGGTTTAGAAATGCCTAAAGCAATAGTAAATGTATCAAATTATTTTGCCTTTACTACCATAACTAATATCAGTGAAAAACCTGTAAAACTAGACATTTTAGAACCATTCGAAATCGAAACATTGAACCTCATTGATATAAATTTCGTGAACAAAATTGAATCCGATAATTTTATAGACCAGTCACACGATAGACTATTGAAACAAAACTTGAAAAATATAAGATTAGAACATTGTAATAAAGAAGAAAAGGATTGTTTGAGAAATCTTTGTTATGACTATCGAGACATATTTTATTGCGAAGATATTCCCTTGAGCTTTACTAACGCAATAACTCACAAAATCAGATTGAACAATGATTCGCCCATTTACACAAAATCATATCGTTTTCCAGACGTACATAAACAAGAAGTGAAATCTCAGATTGAAAAAATGCTAGATCAAGGAATCATTCAGAATAGTATTTCTCCATGGTCAAGTCCAATCTGGATTGTTCCTAAAAAGATGGACGCTTCCGGACATAAAAAGTGGCGGTTAGTCATAGACTACAGAAAACTAAATGAACGAACAATAGACGATAAATACCCATTGCCAAACATTACAGATATTTTGGACAAATTAGGGAAAGCGAATTATTTCACAACCCTGGATCTCGCCAGTGGTTTTCATCAAATCGAAGTTGACCAAGAAGATGTATCAAAAACTGCGTTTAGTACTGAAGGAGGACACTTTGAATTTAGGAGGATGCCATTTGGCTTGAAAAATGCACCTTCTACCTTCCAAAGGGTCATGGATAACGTCTTAAGGGGCCTACAAAACGAAATATGTGTTGTTTACCTCGACGATATTCTAATTTACAGTACTTCTCTCCAAGAACACGTAGATAGACTAAAAACAATATTTGACAGATTAAGGAAAAATAATTTAAAGATTCAACTTGACAAATCCGAATTTCTCCAGAAATCAGTCCAATATCTTGGTCATGTTATTACACCTGACGGCGTGAAGCCAAACCCTGACAAGATATCAGCAATAACACATTTCCCAATTCCTCGTAATCCGAAAGAAATCAAGAGCTTCCTCGGTTTATTAGGTTATTATCGAAGATTCATTCGTGACTTCGCAAAGATCACAAAACCTATGACAAAATGTCTCAAAAAGGACTCAAAAGTTATACACGATAAAGACTTCATCGATTCTTTCAATACGTGCAAGACAATTTTGACTAACGACCCAATTTTACAATTCCCCGACTTCTCGAAGAAATTCATATTAACAACCGATGCTAGTAATTTTTCAATTGGCGCTGTACTCTCGCAAGGAGAAATACCGAACGATAGGCCAGTCGCTTATGCTTCTAGAACACTAAATGACAGTGAAACCAGGTATTCTACGATTGAGAAAGAGCTTCTCGCGATAGTTTGGTCTTGTAAACATTTTAGGCCTTACCTCTATGGACGCAAATTCACGATCTACACAGATCACAAACCATTGACTTGGCTATTCAAACTCAAAGAACCGAATTCAGAATTAGTTAGATGGAGATTGAAATTAGAAGAGTTTGATTACGATATAGTATATAAAAAAGGAAAATACAACACAAACGCTGATTGTCTCTCGCGAATACCAATCAATGCAATCGAAACTGACGAAATTTCTGTTGATAACAACCCGGGTGATATTGACAAAGACATAACAGATTACATTCGATCATTGGAAGCAGGACCAAGTAGATCTGACCCAACTGACGTAGTAGACAAAGATATTTCTAAATTTTTAGAGACCCTAGAACAAAATCTAGAAGAATCGGATCAAAATCAAGGTATACAAATTTTATCCGACGTTCGAATTAAACCAGCCGACAATATATCAACACAACACTCTGATGCAAATGAAACCACGAACGAAGGTATAAAAATTTACGATGAAATTATCAATAATAAATTCAACCAAATTCTAGTATTTCCGAATATCTATCATAAAATGGAAATAACCCGTGAAAATTACGAGAACTATAGAATCATACATTTGAAAATTCCGGAGGTCAATAATGAGAAACTAATATTACAATTCTTAATTGAAAACACCGAGTCAAAAAACACGTATTCATTATATTTTCATTCCGAAAATCTGTATAAAGCGTTTTGTAAGGTATACCTAAAACACTTCTCGGAGAAAGGACCAAAATTAATTAGATGTACGAAAAGACTAAACACTATAATCGACAAAGATGAACAACTTATGTTGACGAGAAACCATCATGAGGGAAAAACGAATCATCGCGGAATTAACGAAACTCTCGAACGATTGAAAAAGAATTATTACTGGAAAAATATGAAACAAACTATAACTAACTATATTAACTCTTGTGAAAAATGTCAAAGATCGAAATATGCCAGAAAAAACCCTTGTGTTCCGCTAATGTTAACCGAAACAGCTTCCCGACCATTCCAAATAGTTCATATAGATGTTTTTATTTTTGATGGAAAAAAATTATTTGACACTGGTCGACGCATTCACAAAATTTGCCCAAGCAATCTTCATTCATGGAAAAACCGCTATTCATATAAGTAAAGCTTTATTAAAATACTTCACTTCATTCGGTGTACCCCAATCATTGGTAGTTGACAATGGAACAGAATTTAATAACGAAACAGTAAAAGAAATTCTGAAGGTTCATAAAATCAACGTGCATTTTACTACACCCACGCATCACGAATCAAATTCCCCAGTCGAACGTTTTCACTCGACGATAATAGAACACATGCGAATCCTACGAGAAATATATCCAGACGAAAACGATGACCTTATGGATTATGCCATATTAGGTTACAACAGTTCTATTCATAGTTCAACTGAGTTTTCACCTTTTGAACTCACATTCGGTCATACAGACTCGAGAAATCCAAATGAAATATTTATTCCTAATCTTTTTTATACAGAATATGCAGAGAAACACAAGGAAAAATTGAAACACGTCTATCAAGAAGTGAAAACTAAATTAGAAGATAAAAAGCGTAAAACAATTTCAAAACATAATACGCTAGGCGACACAAGTTCTGAATTCCGCCTAGGTCAAACAGTTTATAAAAAGAATCCCAAATCTCGAAATAAAAAGGATAAAAAATTCATAGGCCCGTATGAAATCACTAAAATGTTAGATAGAAACCGAGTCGAAATTACATTCAAAACGAATCATAATAAGAAAGAAATTCTCCACATCGAAGAATTGAAAAAACCTTCTGTTGTTACAGATCCACCTTCTGTTTCATCTACGGAAGACTAGAACCAGTAAAATTCCATAACCTTAATACGAATCCTGGAATCCTAACCCTAAAACTTGGAAACACACAAAACAAAGTTGACTCTTGGACATTCATACAAATCTATGACATATCAAGTATAATCGAAGAATTCATGACATTACGAACTTCATATTCACGAATAAAAAACGCATTTGAGAACTCAACACATGGACCAAATTACGACAAAGAATTTCATAATTCTCACCATGTATTGACTATACTTGAGAATAAAATATTGACACAAATAAAACAACTGAACCCACAATGGGATGTCAGACCAAAACGAGCACTCATAGATGGACTCGGATCAATTGTCAAGGCAATCACAGGTAATCTTGACCATAGCGATGCCGAAAAATATGATAAAGCCATTTCATCTTTATCCGATAACCAGAATAAGCTCAAAACAATTATTAGCAATCAGATCACTCTACTTCAAACGTCTATACAAAAATTCAAAAACGATACCGAACTTCTAGCTCACAATCAAGAAATTATGAATTCTCGAATTAAGGAACTGCAAGAAATCATCAAAAATATTCACATAGATAATGTACAAAATTATCATTATTTTCTACTACAAACAGTTATTTCACAGTTCATCAATACCTTCCAAATAATGTATGATATCCTAGAAAAAATTGAGATAGCAATCACTTTTGCAAAATTAAACACATTTCACAATGCAATTATTGAGCCGTCTGAATTGTTGTCTGAGATTACCGCAATTAGTAAACATTTGAAAAATAATAAATTTCCATTTGACCCAATAATGAAAAATTTGATTCTATTCGAGAAAACAATGGAGATCAAAAGTTACAGTAAAAGAAATGAAATAATTTTCATCCTAGAAATTCCAATAGTAGAAACAGATGACTATAATTACTATCATTTGTATCCTCTGCCAACTCCTACATATAGTTCCTTCAAAACTATAATACCCCATTCAAAATACCTCCTATTGAATGAGCACGAATACGCTTTCACGAACATCAAATGTCAAGAAGTTATTCCTGAAGAATTCCTGTGCCAAGACGTACAGACTACTAAAATTGAAGACCGCATTCCTTGTGAAATTCAACTATTGAAGTACTCTACGAACACGAGTTGCAGACAAATACCTGCCGAATCAAGAGGATCAAAATACAGAAATTGAAGAAAAACCAATGGATCGTCGTCACTCCTGAAAATATAGTGGCCGTTCAAAAGTGCGGGAAAAATAAAGACAATATTCCACTTAATGGAACTTTTATCATAGAGCTCAACAATCTCTGTGAAGTTCATATTAGAGACATTGTGCTAAAGACATACAAAAATAGTGAACCCAGTTATAAAAACATCGAACTACCAAATATAAAGACTTTTTCAGACTCTAATGTTCAAACCGAAATTAGTTTTCAGCCTCTGCAGTTGGAACACATCAATTTAGATGACATGGATGGCATCTACAACATCCTAGAAGATCAAAAACATCAACTAACCAACCTGGACAACCCAACGATACATTTTGACAATATAAGCTTGTATACTTTATTATTGTATTTAATAATTGGTGTTGGTATTGTTTATATACTACGCCATTTCTATTTGAAGAAGAAGCTCTCAAGAAACCCAACCCTGGACGAGGCGCTTGGACTTGAACAAGTCAAATCAACCCCCGATGTCAGATTAACTTCGAACTCTGGATCAACCCCATAGTTCTCAACCAGTGCCGGAGGAGTTACAAGAACCATCCAGCTTACTTCTATGAAATTGTATACTTTGCAGCATCATCATAAATGAGTCTACTTGTTTGTTAGATACACTTTCTGATTCAGTCTTTGCCTGTTGTTCATCTCGATCATGAGATAAATAAAGACCCTGTGAAAGATTTTTTCGTTTTTTAAAAAGCTTCTTCACGAAAACCAACTTGTAACTTGCGATTTTATTCTGCAACATCTGGATGATTTTTTCTTTATCAGAGATAATTACGTTCTTGTCTGCAATCATTGTTCTCAGAAGTTTGTTTTCCTCTTCCAGGAAGGATTTTTCAATGAGTGAGTCGTCAGCTCCTGAAATTGTTTCGTGTTTACAATCAGAGTTTCTCTGATCCCTGGATCGTCCAAGGCATGCTGGATGAAAGAATTTATAACATTTTATGCACTGCACTTCAGCTACTACTTTTTTGAGCAATATTTACAGGTAAAAACTTGGGAGCAAGTGAAAGGTGACCGTCGCCTTCCGCCATTTTCTATATTTCTATATTATTTTCTATGAATGATCGAAAAGGGGTACGATCAGCAACAAAGTTTGAGAAACGCTGAGTCTAATCGGTTTAGACAATCTGAAAATTTACAAGCGAATCTGAATTTTGAGACTGGTCATCCTATCACTCCATATGCAAAAATAAAATTGCTCTTTCATTAAACAAAAAATGATCTTAAGCTCGTGATAATTGCTCTCAGAAGTGTAAAAGTTATAAAAATCAGAACATGACATGACGACCAACGTCTCAACTCCTACTGCACTAGGCAGAGGAGACCTCCTATAGCGGGCCATCGCACGGCAAAGCCGCAACAGATGATACCTGGTAGGTCGAAACAGTTGTCTGGCATTGGATATCTGAATGCAATCATTTCGAACATGGGAATTCTGAACACCACAGAACCCATACAACTATGGATTTTTCGGAGCCGATAGTAGTTGAAAAGTTCGATAGGAAATCAATGAAAGGAATTGATTTCAACAATTTCGAAGATTCTCCAAAATGTTTTTTGGATGTGTCACAATGCCGAAGAAAAACTAAAAAAGGCCTCTGCCACGCAGAAATGGCAAGTAGTTGTGGACTACTGAAAGTTGAGTGAAAAGACTATCGATGATAGGTATCCGTTACCGAACATCAATGGACAAGCTAAAAAGGTGCCAATATTTCACTACCATAGACTCGGTGAGCGGATTCCATCAGATAGACATGGATGAGAAGGATATTGAAAAAACAGCATTCAGTACTGAGAATGATCAATACGAGTATTTGGGGATGTCATTTTGGCTGAAGAACACGACAGCATCAATCCAAAGGGTGAGGGATAGAACTTCTTTCAAGTCGGAATCCTAATATACTTATGCGAGATATAATAATATCAAAGTAAGGTAAATATAAACATAAAAATAAAGAAATGATATAAAATGAGACATAGTATAATATATCAAAGCACATAAGCAGTACGTTTTATAAAGCACTCATCGAAGCTGAAATCTAAAAAAAAAACGACTGAATCGACTTGCATGACAAATCAGTTTTAAATTTGACTAGATGTATCTTACCAGGAAAAACACTCAAATATATTTCTATATACAGTGTGGTCCACTAAGTCTGCAACAAATGGGAAACTTTTTTATTATCGATTTCTCAGAAAATTTTATTCTTTGACAAAAATTGGTGCATGTTCCAAAACTATACCAAGTGTACCTGAAATGGTTTTATGACAATCACCATACAGGATAGACCAAAAAATATAAATTTCGTTCGAGAGTAAAGTACCCTTTTTTCAGAAAATATAGAAATATGTTGAGGAGAAAAGTTTCTTAGAATTAAAAGTTATGTTCAGATACGAAGTCATGGCCTGCTATTCGAATTCATTTTTTTTTCGGAAAATTTTGAATTACCCCCGTATGATACATATTTTTACTATTTTGATTCAATATGTATTTGAAGTAGCTACAATCAAATCGGTTTGGAGTATTTCTTATCAAATTAAATGGAATTTGTATAATTTACATGGATTTGTATTTTTTTAAGTGACCGTCAACTTCTTGTTTGTTGCAACGATATTTAACAGAACTCTAAAATAACACAAATATTTTTATGTAGTTAGTAAAGTATTTGCCTCGTTAAAAAAGTATTTGTGTTATTTTAGAGTTCTGTTAAATATCGTTGCAACAAACAAGAAGTTGACGGTCACCTAAAAAAATACAAATCCATGTAGCTACTCCAAATACATATTGAATCAAAATAGTAAAAATATGTATCATACGGGGTAATTCAAAATTTTCCAGAAGAAAAAAAAATCGAATAGCAGGCCATGACTTCGTATCTGAACATAACTTTTAATTCTAAGCAACTTTTCTCCTCAACATATTTCTATATTTTCTGAAATGAGGGTACTTTACTCTTGAACGAAATTTATGTTTTGGCCTATCCTGTATGATTGTCATAAGGGCATTTCAGGTACACTTGGTATAGTTTTGGAACATGCAACAACTTTTGTCAAGAATAAAATTTTCTGAGAAATCGATAATAAAAAAGTTTCCCAGTTGCAGACTTAGTGGACCACACTGTATAGTATACAATAAAGAACATTTTCATTGATAACACCTGATTGTAATTTTTTTAATCCATCTGTGAACTGATTAAGTGAAGAGGATTTTTTGATGGCATCCGGTAATTTATTGAATTCCAGAAAGCCTTTGAAAAATAATGAGTTAGTTCATAGTATCATGGTAAGACGTCTTCAGTACATAGATATAATTTTTCTCACGAGAATTATACTCATGTATATCTTTGCTATAAGATATGAAACTCTGCATATATTCGGGCGCCATGTTATTAATTGTTTTGAATATGAAACTCATAGTGAAATAATGAAGTCTTTTCTCAACCGAAAACCAAAGGCTCATCAACATCGATTTAATTGGAGTGAGTCGACTTGTTTTCAAAATAACTCTCATTCCACGATTCTGCAGCTTTTGCAGTGAATTTATTTTATTGAGATTGAATAGGTATACGATCGATGCGCAATAATCGAAATGCGGCTAAATTATAGAATTATATACCGTAATTTTAGACACTGTCGACAGATGTTGGGATATTCTGTTGAAAATATTTTTTTTTTTGGTAATTAAGTATTTAACTCTCGAGACAATTTGAACTCTTTCATTGTGGATGCACAAGTGGACATTATTATTATCAATCTCGTTATATTTATATTTGGTTGTTAAAATAATCGCCTGTGTTTTAGCTACATTCAGTTTCAGCTTATTTGTACCCAAGTATTTATTTATCGATATTATTATGGAGTTCATTTTTTGAATAGCACCTTCAATGTTGACATCACTGCAAGCAATCAAAGTGTCATCAGCAAACAGGTTGATGAATTCACACTCCACAAATAGTTCAATATCATTCAAATATAACATGAACAGTAGCGGCCCCAGAACGCATCCCTGTGAAACACCTACATCACTATCAAATTCAGATGACATTTGCCCGTTGATAACCCTTCACTTCCGACGTTCAAGATAGTCATTAAGCCAATCATATACTCTGCCACCGATACCATATTGTTTTACTTTTACAGCAATAACATATTTATTGTTATCTAATTGATTTTTGCTTCGCTTTTGTAGACACCATTGAAGTTTTTCAATGCAGTTTCTATTGCTTTGTTGTCTTCGGAATTTCTTTCTTGCTGGGATTTCTTTTTTTATTCATTCACATTGAATGCAATGATATTGGAATCACGAGACTGCCTCTCAACCATTTCACAAATCCAGTCTTTTCTGTCATCCAATGTAGAGGTGTCGATCCTTCCAGAGTTTGCTGAACTTTTGAGCTTATTCACTTCTGCTTCCAACTTGTCTATTTTTATAAGTAGTTTTGGAATGAGTCTAACTCTATTTTGGCAATCTTCACAGTAGAATTTGAGAATCCTTTCTCCTTTCAGCTCCATCAGTTTCATTTCGCTAGCATCAAATGCACAAAACACCTGGTTGATTTCAATTTCGAACACTTTACCTCTACAATGAAGTGTTCTTATCACGAAAAACAACCAAAATCATCAAATCGAACTCAATTCTCAAAATCCAACCTGAGTGCAACGCATTCATCGGAAACACAAGAGTTCATTCACAATATCTCATCGAGAAATATCCATATAAAACGAATAGCAACTAGGTCATTCAAATTCCGTACCAATGTTGTGATCATCCCCCGAAGAAATCAAAACTCCCGGAGCTCAAAACTATTGAATTGAGTAAAATAAATACCGAGGATCTCAACATCGCCGACAATGAGCTCAACCAATATTCAGAAGAATTGGATAAACATCGTGGTTCACGTATGTCACGATTACATGCATATTCCTTCTAGTGATCCTGTATGTTTTCTGGAAATGTCGTCGCAGAAACTCTATCGCAATTGGCATCGCCTCATCCACAGACAATCCACCACCGCGAACGAGAACTTCAGCAAGAACGCTCGCTAGATTCATCCCTGGAAGAAGACCTAATGTCTCTCTAGAAGATCCCCATCGAAGAAGGCTTCCCAGAGTTCGAGTCAGCAGAACCTTGGAGATACCGTGTTTCACACGTCTGTTATTGACAAAGCCGACTACTAGCTTATAAGACCCTGCGAGGTCAAAACATTAATTCTGTCTGTTAATTTCATTCAGTAGAGTCACTGGATATATGCAAGTGAATATATTCGTTTTAACCAAGTAACTGTTCTTATACTTATATCATTCCAAAATAAAAGTGCTCTTTAGAAAATATTTTTGAAAAGAAATATAACATAAATGTTCAGGTATTATATGCATATTATGTGAGAACTGAAATATCAGCTGATATTTCACTTCCCCTGCATTTTTTTCATAATTTTTGGTGTATTACTTTCCTGAAATATTCCTGCCTTGGCATTATCTTATCGCTATTGTGTTCGATAAGTTTCCTTATTGCCAATTTTTTGATAATATATTGTTTATAACAATTTACCATTCTCAGCCCAAAGAGGCTAGTAACTCCAAGTAGATAAATTTAATCTCAATTATTAAGAGCCTTCAGCTCATTTAGAAATAAATTTACCATGCAACTAACGAACTAATTCAGAGATAGTAATTTGTTCAAATCATTATAAAATGACAATTCTAATAACTGTTTAACTAACAAACTTCATTGAAGATAAATTCCGAATTTCAACTAACATAATAATTGCTTTAATCGGTAAGCAACTAACAGGATGGAATTATAGTTAACAAAAATCATGGACTGTGTACATTTTTTGTTTTTTCATTCCCATCCCATCCTAGTTTGTTACTGGGTGGCATCCAGCTTACTCATATAACTGACATCTAAGTAAAAAAAAATAATAATAAAATAAAATTTCATAAAATATCTTTTGAATCCTCGCCATCTCTACGACTATCAGGCTGCCGTGCTGGTGGAACTTATCTTAAGTAAACGCTACAATATAATTAGTTTTTATGGAGAATTTTTCATTTTTAATTTCTTTAATTGTTCTTCTTTCCTGCAAATTTTTTAGAATATATTATTTCATTTAGAGTTTATATACAGATAGTTTTGTTACATTTCAATCATATATTTTATTTTGTTACTCCAAGTGGACTAGGCCTCGTGGTGACACAAAAAAACGCACCTGTAACTTAACCGCACGGTGGTGATGAAGAAAGCAAACTATAAGAATACAATGCATTGGATGGATAGTTCAGATCTCACCTTCCTTTTTTTCAGCAAGAGATGAAGATATAAGGTTATGGAAGAATTTTTCAAATCATGGACTTGATTCAAGTGTAGAAAGCGGAAAATTCTACTCAGGGTAGATGGGGGTGTATTTTTGCGAGACAAAATCAACGACCCTCGTGGGATTAACAAGCATGCGATTATGGCATGGAAAAATATACCCAGCAATGTGTTTCTACAAGGAATTATAATTTTTTCAATGGAAATTCTGCTAAGGGTGGACGGGGTGTATTTTTGTGTGACGAAATCAGCGACTCTAATTGGTTATCAAGCATGCCAAATACGACGATTTCATGAGAAAATATTCCCAGTAATGTGTTCCTGCAAGGACTTATGATTTTCTAAATAGAAAATCAACTAACGGTAGTCGACTCTGTTGGGGTTAACAGGCATGCCAAATTCGATTTCATGAAACTCCCATTGATCATTAATATTCATTAATTCAATAATAAATCAATAAATTCATTAATATTTCCCATCAATTTTGAGGTCATCGATATTTGTTTATTAACTGTTTTGATCACTCGATTCTGGTTCCATTCAAGTTCTGAAATACTATGATAGATTTCTTTTGCATCTTGTTCGTTCAAATTTCCACTTATAAACTCCACAAGAGAATCAAGAGGAGCGATAAGTGCTCTTTTCATACGTTTTTGGGGGAACAGAGAGCGAAATTTCTGGGCGACTGTATCAACTCTAAATTCGAGGTACTTGTATGAATTAAAAAGGTCGATTATTTGAAAGGATCCTGTGCCGTTTATTATCCCTAAAAGCTCGTATTGATTGGTTATCGATATAATTCGGTTTTCTATAGGATTGATTTGGATGTAGTGTGAGAAGGAATGGGAGCCTATCTTTATTCGTGCTGTTCCCAATTAAAAGGGGAGGATCCCTGGATTCGTTCCAAAAATTTAAAATTCGAACTTTCTGTCGTGTCGTCAGATGGAGAGTCACTGACCTGAAATTCGGATCTTTCTTTCTGGGTGGTTTGAAATGTTGTTTATGTTAAGTGTTTTGTGAAGTTGTCACAGTCAGATCGGTACTTTTGAGTATGTGTTCAGGTCGATGAAGGGGACTAATTTTGTCTCTCTGATTCAAATTATCAACAGCTTAGATTATTTTTGGACATTATACCCAGCTTCGAAGGACATCCATGTGAATGTAATAATTTCATTGCATTATGTGAAGAAACATTTCAGCATTATACTAATGAACCTCAACCTATCAAAAATTTGATTTAACGAGCAGTAATTGGTAAACTGAGGGGAAAAGGGCTCACATTGGTCTCTAGTAGAACTGAATTAAATACATGGAATGATATTAAAGATTTATTAAGACTTTCCTTTGCCGATCAAAGATCTTTTGCTTGTTTACTTCAAGAATTGTACAATTTGAAACTATTTGCAAAAAAAATCATACAATTTTGGTGTTAGATGTCAGTATACCAGAAGTTGATATTTTCATCCATCAATAATGATCCATTGTTGAACCAGCAAGCGAAAATTTCTCAAATTAGCAATATTGAAAAACCAATTTTTGTCTCATTTTTGAAACACTTACCACCACTGATTCGAATGGGAGTTCGCCTTAAAAATCCAACTTGTTTGGAAGATGCCTTGAAATATGTTATTGAAGAAGAAAATTTCATGACATCAGTTAATGATGGCAAGAGAAATAATCCACAACAGCTACCTAACCCAAATTTTAAATCACTTATGGTACAACACTCGAATTATTCGCAATCCTTTATGCCGACTAATACTTCAAAAAATCAACAATATTTCCAACGTCCAGATCCAGAATATTTTCAAACACAGAAACAACAATTTCCACAATACAACAGTCAATCATTTTCACCCCAACCAAGAAGTTCTCCAAGCCAACAAATTCAATTTAACCAGAGACAAGTACCACAAAAATTTTCCACAAATACACAAGTATTTGGTACTCCTCAACTTGGCAATACTAATGTCTGGAAACCAAAAAATCAATTACCATCGTATAAGCCAACACCTATGTCAACAGTGACTAGAAATGTCCCTCAAAGATATGATTTTCAATCCCAATCAAGACCAACGTTCAAGTCGAAAGAACTTCATTTAATTGAACCGAAATCAATTGATAATGGAGAAAATGAGTATGAAAATTATGAATTTGTTCATGATGATCAACAAATATTTCCAGAATCAGAAAATGAAGAAACAAATGATATTTTTGAACCAGTAACTGAAACAAATGAAAATTTTTTGATAACAGCCTCTGGAAAGGAAATTACTTAGAACTCAATTGCATAGATGAAAAAAAGTTGCCTTTTATAAAATTTCCGGACATGAAAAAACAATTGAACTCTTAAATTGACTCAGGTAGTCACATTTCTCTTATGAATCTGATTATAGCGAAATAATACTATACAGAATATATTCTTGTCAAACCTAATGTTATTGAAACCTCTTGTGGACAACAGTTAGCAAAATATGAAGCTCATATTCCAGCTTTTGCGGAATTTCAAAATAATGAAAAAATAATTTTCACACTATTCGATTTTCACCTTTTTTTTGACGGTTTAATAAGCTTTCAAGATATAAAAAATATGGGTTTTAACTGGAATTTAAAAGGTGGCTATTTGATCAGAGATAACGTACATATTCCTGTTAAACAGTGTTCTCCATCAGAATATAGTGTATATAGTATCAGTTTGAATGAAAACGAAATTTCAAGAACTGAATTACCAACAGATGCAACGGTCGATGGAACGTATTACATTCCTTTCAAAGAAATAAATGAACATTGTTTCATACCAGAAAGCATAACAACAGTTGAGAATAGCTATGCAATTGTTGAAATTCATAATGTCAGCCTCGAAGACACTCATGTCGAAATGACATCACCTTCACAGATATATCCATTGAAAGATTGTGAACTTTTTCAAAATAAAAAATTTATATCCATATCCTGATGCAGAAGAAATGGAGGATTTATTGAGATTTGATCATCTCAATGATGAAGAAAAGTATAAACTACTCAAATTATGTAAACAATTTCACACCATTTTTCAATATCCTGATCAACCCCTTTCTGCGACTACAACTCATTCAATTCGAACCACAGATGAAGAACCCGCTTATACAAAATCATATAGATTTCCTGAAATCCATAAGAAAGAAGTACAAAATCAAATCCAAAAAATGTAAGAAGATGAAATAATTCAAAATAGTTCCAGTCCTTGGTCAAGTCCTATATGGATTGTTTCGAAGAAGCCAGATGCTTCTGGAAAACCCAAGTGACGTGTAGTAGTTGATTATAGCAAACTCAACTCAAAAACAATTCAAGATAGATTTCCTATCCCGAATATAGATGATCTTCTGGAAAAATTGGGTAGAGCCCAATATTTCACAACACTAGATTCAGCTAGTGGATTTCATCAAATTAGAATGAACCCTGACAGTATTTTGAAAACTGCATTCTCAACAGAAGCAGGACATTTCGGATTCCTAAGGATGCCCTTTGGATTAAAGAATGCACCCTCAACCTTTCAAAGAATGATAAATGAAATTCTCAAAAATCAGATAAATAGAATTTGTTTAGTATATATGGATGATGTGATCATTTTTCCTCAAGCTCAGATGATACAATACAATACAATACATTTATTTCCATAAGACCTGCATAATACAAGTGTAGGATAATGTCAAAATGATGCTACAATCAATATACAAGAGCAGTAAAAAATGTCGATAAAAAAACAATAACAGAGAAGTAGGTAATCATACACAGAAAAATCGTTTTTTTTTAATTTTTTGCAATCTAAAAATTCTTTAATAGAATAAAAAGCATGGTGGGTAAGGCGACTTTTTAACATGAATTTGAAGTTGTAACTATTATTTTTTTTCAAATCGGTGGGTAGCTTGTTGAATAGTTTCGCCGGTAGTACTACAGGGTAGTACTACAGGAACATTTGAAAGATATGAAAGAAGTTTTCAAACAATTTGAAGACTATAACTTGAGAGTCCAGCTAGACAAAAGCAAGTTTTTGAAAAAAGAAGCAGAATTTTTAGGACATATCATTACACCAGATGGAATAAAACCCAATCCAAAAAAAAATGAAGCTAGTGATAACTAACTCTTCCCAAAACTCTCAAAGAAATCAAGTTTTCTAGGAATAATTGGTTTATACAGAAAATTCATAAACAATTCATCAAAAATAACAAAACCTACGAATTTTCTTAAAAAAAGGTAGAACATACGCCTGAATTAGTTGATTCTTTTGAAACTTGTAAAAAACTATTATGCAATGACCCGATATTGATTTATCCTGACTTTACCAAAGAATTCATATTGACTACGGATGCAAGCAAATATGCAATTGGAGCATTTTTGAGTCAAGAAGGTAAACCAATTTGTTTTGCTAGTCGTACTTTGAACCCAAATGAAATGAATTATTCAGTAATTGAAAAGGAAATGTATGCAATTCTATGGGCAGTGAAATATTTTCGTCCATATATTTTTGGCCGACATTTTGAAATAAAAACCGACCATAAGCCCCTGAAATGGTTAGACAGTTTGAAAGAACCAAATTCAAAATCAGTTCGTTAAAGGAAAAGAGAACGTAGTTGCCGAGGCATTATCAAGGAACCCTTTAGAAAATGAATCAACAATAAATGAACCAGGAGACATAAATGGAATTATTCAAAATTTTATAGAAGTAGAAAATTATACCTCTACAATACATTCTGCTGAAGAAATGACTTTTCCATATGCAGACAAAACCCTTGAATTATTTCAAACATCAAATGATCATAAAACTATCAGACTCCTCATATTCGAGAAAAGATTTTCGATGATTAAAGATAATTTATCAATATCAGGAAACGATATATTGAGGAAGATCTAGAAACTTTCATTAACAATACGATAAACAACACCACATACCATTTATACTTTCCAAATAAAAAGGATGAACAATATTTTCTGAAATTGTTACAAGAAAAATTAATAAGAATCAATTCAAAATTGATAATTTGCCCTAGTAAAGTCAATGATGTTACAATGGAAATAGATCAGTTAGAAAAAATGAACTATCATCATGTCTACAAAACAGGACATAGAGGAATAGAAACATCGGTGAATTCAATAAAAAATAATCATTATTGGCAAAATATGGACAAAGATATTGCAAATTATATTAATAATTGTATTATTTGCCAAAAATCGAAGTATGAAAGACAACCAAATGAATTTGAATTCCAACCTATTCCAATAGGCACTAAACCATTCGAAAGAATTCATACTGACGAGTCAATATTCAAAGAAAAATTTCTTACCCTAATAGACACATTCTCCGAATTTGCCCAAGCTTATCCGATTATGGGAGCAAATTCAATGAATATATTGGATGGATTTTTGACTTTCATACCACACTACGGTGTACCCGAAACCATTATTTACGATGGAGGGTCAGAATTTAATAATAACAATTTTCTTGATTTCTGTAAAATACATAAAATAAATGCACACTTTACAGCTCCTAGGAACCCAAATTCAAATAGTCATATAGAAAGATTTCATTCAACACTTCTAGAACATGTAAGAACTCAAACCAGACAAACAGACAAAATCCAGCGGAATCATTGAATAATCTAGTCAGATATTCATTATTACAGTATAACAATTCAATACATTCAACAACTGAACATACTCCCTTTAAAATTGTCACAGGACATTTCAACACGAAAGATCCATTTGACATTACAGAAAGAGATGTCATATCAAAATATGTTCAAGATTATAAAGAAAATCCCCAAAAAACTTATGAGAGTATCAATTCAACATTGAAGGCAAAAAAGAATATCAAAATGGAGAAATTAAACACCAAACGAGTAAGATCAATGATTGTTTCCGAAAACGATCAAATAAGAGCAAACAAGAGATAAATAAGCTTCAAAGTTTTTCAAAATAAATCCTATTGCTCAAACAACAAATGAAGTCAGAACTGAAAATTCAGAGTATTCAAAACATAATTTGAAAAAACGTAAGAAGTATTAATTGGAATTTAATTGATCATCAATGGATGATCAATTTGAGTAGATATCGTAGTTGCTTGTTGAATGAGCAAGTTCGTTTGAGTACTCGTATTTAGATTTTCTATAATGAAACTCAGTTGAATATCCAAGTTCTGTAACATTTATGTAGCTAACAAAAGTATGTTTACTTACAATTTTTCTTGTTGCATCTAGATTTATAGGCAAAATGGGATTATGTAACTTTTGTATGAATTAAATTCCAATTAATACTTCTTACGTTTTTTCAAATTATGTTTTGAATACTCTGAATTTTCAGTTCTGACTTCATTTGTTGTTTGAGCAATAGGATTTATTTTGAAAAACTTTGAAGCTTATTTATCTCTTGTTTGCTCTTATTTGATCGTTTTCGGAAACAATCATTGATCTTACTCGTTTGGTGTTTAATTTCTCCATTTTGATATTCTTTTTTGCCTTCAATGTTGAATTGATACTCTCATAAGTTTTTTGGGGATTTTCTTTATAATCTTGAACATATTTTGATATGACATCTCTTTCTGTAATGTCAAATGGATCTTTCGTGTTGAAATGTCCTGTGACAATTTTAAAGGGAGTATGTTCAGTTGTTGAATGTATTGAATTGTTATACTGTAATAATGAATATCTGACTAGATTATTCAATGATTCCGCTGGATTTTGTCTGTTTGTCTGGTTTGAGTTCTTACATGTTCTAGAAGTGTTGAATGAAATCTTTCTATATGACTATTTGAATTTGGGTTCCTAGGAGCTGTAAAGTGTACATTTATTTTATGTATTTTACAGAAATCAAGAAAATTGTTATTATTAAATTCTGACCCTCCATCGTAAATAATGGTTTCGGGTACACCGTAGTGTGATATGAAAGTCAAAAATCCATCCAATATATTCATTGAATTTGCTCCCATAATCGGATAAGCTTGGGCAAATTCGGAGAATGTGTCTATTAGGGTAAGAAATTTTTCTTTGAATATTGACTCGTCAGTATGAATTCTTTCGAATGGTTTAGTGCCTATTGGAATAGGTTGGAATTCAAATTCATTTGGTTGTCTTTCATACTTCGATTTTTGGCAAATAATACAATTATTAATATAATTTGCAATATCTTTGTCCATAATTTGCCAATAATGATTATTTTTTATTGAATTCACCGATGTTTCTATTCCTCTATGTCCTGTTTTGTAGACATGATGATAGTTCATTTTTTCTAACTGATCTATTTCCATTGTAACATCATTGACTTTACTAGGGCAAATTATCAATTTTGAATTGATTCTTATTAATTTTTCTTGTAACAATTTCAGAAAATATTGTTCATCCTTTTTATTTGGAAAGTATAAATGGTATGTGGTGTTGTTTATCGTATTGTTAATGAAAGTTTCTAGATCTTCCTCAATATATCGTTTCCTGATATTGATAAATTATCTTTAATCATCGAAAATCTTTTCTCGAATATGAGGAGTCTGATAGTTTTATGATCATTTGATGTTTGAAATAATTCAAGGGTTTTGTCTGCATATGGAAAAGTCATTTCTTCAGCAGAATGTATTGTAGAGGTATAATTTTCTACTTCTATAAAATTTTGAATAATTCCATTTATGTCTCCTGGTTCATTTATTGTTGATTCATTTTCTAAAGGGTTCCTTGATAATGCCTCGGCAACTACGTTCTCTTTTCCTTTAACGAACTGATTTTGAATTTGGTTCTTTCAAACTGTCTAACCATTTCAGGGGCTTATGGTCGGTTTTTATTTCAAAATGTCGGCCAAAAATATATGGACGAAAATATTTCACTGCCCATAGAATTGCATACATTTCCTTTTCAATTACTGAATAATTCATTTCATTTGGGTTCAAAGTACGACTAGCAAAACAAATTGGTTTACCTTCTTGACTCAAAAATGCTCCAATTGCATATTTGCTTGCATCCGTAGTCAATATGAATTCTTTGGTAAAGTCAGGATAAATCAATATCGGGTCATTGCATAATAGTTTTTTACAAGTTTCAAAAGAATCAACTAATTCAGGCGTATGTTCTACCTTTTTTTAAGAAAATTCGTAGGTTTTGTTATTTTTGATGAATTGTTTATGAATTTTCTGTATAAACCAATTATTCCTAGAAAACTTGATTTCTTTGAGAGTTTTGGGAAGAGTTAGTTATCACTAGCTTCATTTTTTTTTGGATTGGGTTTTATTCCATCTGGTGTAATGATATGTCCTAAAAATTCTGCTTCTTTTTTCAAAAACTTGCTTTTGTCTAGCTGGACTCTCAAGTTATAGTCTTCAAATTGTTTGAAAACTTCTTTCATATCTTTCAAATGTTCCTGTAGTACTACCCTGTAGTACTACCGGCGAAACTATTCAACAAGCTACCCACCGATTTGAAAAAAAATAATAGTTACAACTTCAAATTCATGTTAAAAAGTCGCCTTACCCACCATGCTTTTTATTCTATTGAAGAATTTTTAGATTGCAAAAAATTAAAAAAAAAACGATTTTTCTGTGTATGATTACCTACTTCTCTGTTATTGTTTTTTTATCGACATTTTTTACTGCTCTTGTATATTGATTGTAGCATCATTTTGACATTATCCTACACTTGTATTATGCAGGTCTTATGGAAATAAATGTATTGTATTGTATTGTATCATCTGAGCTTGAGGAAAAATGATCACATCATCCATATATACTAAACAAATTCTATTTATCTGATTTTTGAGAATTTCATTTATCATTTTTTGAAAGGTTGAGGGTGCATTCTTTAATCCAAAGGGCATCCTTAGGAATCCGAAATGTCCTGCTTCTGTTGAGAATGCAGTTTTCAAAATACTGTCAGGGTTCATTCTAATTTGATGAAATCCACTAGCTGAATCTAGTGTTGTGAAATATTGGGCTCTACCCAATTTTTCCAGAAGATCATCTATATTCGGGATAGGAAATCTATCTTGAATTGTTTTTGAGTTGAGTTTGCTATAATCAACTACTACACGTCACTTGGGTTTTCCAGAAGCATCTGGCTTCTTCGAAACAATCCATATAGGACTTGACCAAGGACTGGAACTATTTTGAATTATTTCATCTTCTTACATTTTTTGGATTTGATTTTGTACTTCTTTCTTATGGATTTCAGGAAATCTATATGATTTTGTATAAGCGGGTTCTTCATCTGTGGTTCGAATTGAATGAGTTGTAGTCGCAGAAAGGGGTTGATCAGGATATTGAAAAATGGTGTGAAATTGTTTACATAATTTGAGTAGTTTATACTTTTCTTCATCATTGAGATGATCAAATCTCAATAAATCCTCCATTTCTTCTGCATCAGGATATGGATATAAATTTTTTATTTTGAAAAAGTTCACAATCTTTCAATGGATATATCTGTGAAGGTGATGTCATTTCGACATGAGTGTCTTCGAGGCTGACATTATGAATTTCAACAATTGCATAGCTATTCTCAACTGTTGTTATGCTTTCTGGTATGAAACAATGTTCATTTATTTCTTTGAAAGGAATGTAATACGTTCCATCGACCGTTGCATCTGTTTGTAATTCAGTTCTTGAAATTTCGTTTTCATTCAAACTGATACTATATACACTATATTCTGATGGAGAACACTGTTTAACAGGAATATGTACGTTATCTCTGATCAAATAGCCACCTTTTAAATTCCAGTTAAAACCCATATTTTTTATATCTTGAAAGCTTATTAAACCGTCAAAAAAAGGATGAAAATCGAATAGTGTGAAAATTATTTTTTCATTATTTTGAAATTCCGCAAAAGCTGGAATATGAGCTTCATATTTTGCTAACTGTTGTCCACAAGAGGTTTCAATAACATTAGGTTTGACAAGAATATATTCTGTATAGTATTATTTCGCTATAATCAGATTCATAAGAGAAATGTGACTACCTGAGTCAATTTAAGAGTTCAATGGTTTTTTCATGTCCGGAAATTGTTATAAAAGGCAACTTTTTTTCATCTATGCAATTGAGTTCTAAGTAATTTCCTTTCCAGAGGCTGTTATCAAAAAATTTTCATTTGTTTCAGTTACTGGTTCAAAAATATCATTTGTTTCTTCATTTTCTGATTCTGGAAATATTTGTTGATCATCATGAACAAATTCATAATTTTCATACTCATTTTCTCCATTATCAATTGATTTCGGTTCAATTAAATGAAGTTCTTTCGACTTGAACGTTGGTCTTGATTGGGATTGAAAATCATATCTTTGAGGGACATTTCTAGTCACTGTTGACATAGGTGTTGGCTTATACGATGGTAATTGATTTTTTGGTTTCCAGACATTAGTATTGCCAAGTTGAGGAGTACCAAATACTTGTGTATTTGTGGAAAATTTTTGTGGTACTTGTCTCTGGTTAAATTGAATTTGTTGGCTTGGAGAACTTCTTGGTTGGGGTGAAAATGATTGACTGTTGTATTGTGGAAATTGTTGTTTCTGTGTTTGAAAATATTCTGGATCTGGACGTTGGAAATATTGTTGATTTTTTGAAGTATTAGTCGGCATAAAGGATTGCGAATAATTCGAGTGTTGTACCATAAGTGATTTAAAATTTGGGTTAGGTAGCTGTTGTGGATTATTTCTCTTGCCATCATTAACTGATGTCATGAAATTTTCTTCTTCAATAACATATTTCAAGGCATCTTCCAAACAAGTTGGATTTTTAAGGCGAACTCCCATTCGAATCAGTGGTGGTAAGTGTTTCAAAAATGAGACAAAAATTGGTTTTTCAATATTGCTAATTTGAGAAATTTTCGCTTGCTGGTTCAACAATGGATCATTATTGATGGATGAAAATATCAACTTCTGGTATACTGACATCTAACACCAAAATTGTATGATTTTTTTTGCAAATAGTTTCAAATTGTACAATTCTTGAAGTAAACAAGCAAAAGATCTTTGATCGGCAAAGGAAAGTCTTAATAAATCTTTAATATCATTCCATGTATTTAATTCAGTTCTACTAGAGACCAATGTGAGCCCTTTTCCCCTCAGTTTACCAATTACTGCTCGTTAAATCAAATTTTTGATAGGTTGAGGTTCATTAGTATAATGCTGAAATGTTTCTTCACATAATGCAATGAAATTATTACATTCACATGGATGTCCTTCGAAGCTGGGTATAATGTCCAAAAATAATCTAAGCTGTTGATAATTTGAATCAGAGAGACAAAATTAGTCCCCTTCATCGACCTGAACACATACTCAAAAGTACCGATCTGACTGTGACAACTTCACAAAACACTTAACATAAACAACATTTCAAACCACCCAGAAAGAAAGATCCGAATTTCAGGTCAGTGACTCTCCATCTGACGACACGACAGAAAGTTCGAATTTTAAATTTTTGGAACGAATCCAGGGATCCTCCCCTTTTAATTGGGAACAGCACGAATAAAGATAGGCTCCCATTCCTTCTCACACTACATCCAAATCAATCCTATAGAAAACCGAATTATATCGATAACCAATCAATACGAGCTTTTAGGGATAATAAACGGCACAGGATCCTTTCAAATAATCGACCTTTTTAATTCATACAAGTACCTCGAATTTAGAGTTGATACAGTCGCCCAGAAATTTCGCTCTCTGTTCCCCCAAAAACGTATGAAAAGAGCACTTATCGCTCCTCTTGATTCTCTTGTGGAGTTTATAAGTGGAAATTTGAACGAACAAGATGCAAAAGAAATCTATCATAGTATTTCAGAACTTGAATGGAACCAGAATCGAGTGATCAAAACAGTTAATAAACAAATATCGATGACCTCAAAATTGATGGGAAATATTAATGAATTTATTGATTTATTATTGAATTAATGAATATTAATGATCAATGGGAGTTTCATGAAATCGAATTTGGCATGCCTGTTAACCCCAACAGAGTCGACTACCGTTAGTTGATTTTCTATTTAGAAAATCATAAGTCCTTGCAGGAACACATTACTGGGGATATTTTCTCATGAAATCGTCGTATTTGGCATGCTTGATAACCAATTAGAGTCGCTGATTTCGTCACACAAAAATACACCCCGTCCACCCTTAGCAGAATTTCCATTGAAAAAATTATAATTCCTTGTAGAAACACATTGCTGGGTATATTTTTCCATGCCATAATCGCATGCTTGTTAATCCCACGAGGGTCGTTGATTTTGTCTCGCAAAAATACACCCCCATCTACCCTGAGTAGAATTTTCCGCTTTCTACACTTGAATCAAGTCCATGATTTGAAAAATTCTTCCATAACCTTATATCTTCATCTCTTGCTGAAAAAAAGGAAGGTGAGATCTGAACTATCCATCCAATGCATTGTATTCTTATAGTTTGCTTTCTTCATCACCACCGTGCGGTTAAGTTACAGGTGCGTTTTTTTGTGTCACCACGAGGCCTAGTCCACTTGGAGTAACAAAATAAAATATATGATTGAAATGTAACAAAACTATCTGTATATAAACTCTAAATGAAATAATATATTCTAAAAAATTTGCAGGAAAGAAGAACAATTAAATAAATTAAAAATGAAAAATTCTCCATAAAAACTAATTATATTGTAGCGTTTACTTAAGATAAGTTCCACCAGCACGGCAGCCTGATAGTCGTAGAGATGGCGAGGATTCAAAAGATATTTTATGAAATTTTTTTTTATTATTATTTTTTTTACTTAGATGTCAGTTATATGAGTAAGCTGGATGCCACCCAGTAACAAACTAGGATGGGATGGGAATGAAAAAACAAAAAATGTACACAGTCCATGATTTTTGTTAACTATAATTCCATCCTGTTAGTTGCTTACCGATTAAAGCAATTATTATGTTAGTTGAAATTCGGAATTTATCTTCAATGAAGTTTGTTAGTCAAACAGTTATTAGAATTGTCATTTTATAATGATTTGAACAAATTACTATCTCTGAATTAGTTCGTTAGTTGCATGGTAAATTTATTTCTAAATGAGCTGAAGGCTCTTAATAATTGAGATTAAATTTATCTACTTGGAGTTACTAGCCTCTTTGGGCTAAGAATGGTAAATTGTTATAAACAATATATTATCAAAAAATTGGCAACAAGGAAACTTATCGAACACAAAATAAATAGTGAGATTATGGCAAAAGAATTCATGGTTCAAACGAATCGAACATTATATTTGTTTTGATTTGAAATCAAAACGAATATACTCACAACAATGAATTTAATCAATTTATTCCAAGAGGAAATTAATGAAATGAATATTTTAAATTTAATGATTGATTCTTTAATAAATCTCCAAAATCAATTGAACCAGATTATGAATGCACTAACATTTGCTAATCTCGATGAAGTTCATCCAACTTTGCTTTCATTGAACAATTTAAATACACAGAAAATGAATACTTTATACTGTCCGAATCAAATGGTGAATTTCAAAAATCAACATAGTTATTATAACTTTTTAGGAATTCAGTTACTTTTTTCAGATGAAAGAATTGTGTTTCTGATTCATTTCCCAATATTGAATCCTATGTTATTCAGAACACATTTCATTTATCCTATCCCACGCATAATTAACTTATTTCACCTCAAAAAGCTTACCTCATCCTGAGTGAGAAGAATGAGTTATACCAATACCAAGATGAGCCATGTGCTGAAATCGAAGATGTTTACTACTGCAAGAATAAACTACAAACAGAAGAAGATTGTGTTGTTAGAATTATCCTGACGAATCAAGCTGATAATTGTTCAACCCTCATCGTCCACTTGGATAGAGCCATAGCCAACCAAGTTACACCAGAGAATATCATATTCACAACACCTGCTGATACGATTATTACGGAGAGCTGTTCCATGGAAACACACCATGAAGTAGAATCTGGAAGCTACCTCATTACCATTCCAAAAGGATGTTATTTCCTTATCGATGAAGAAAAATTTATACATGGAACTGATGAGTTATCCCCGATGACAGTGATAAAACTACCTTCACTGAAAATTTGCAATCTCACTACCAAAACATCAAAATCTTCTAAATCCATCTTTTTGAGTTTCACAAGATGGATTTAGAAGAAATCGAACACTTGACGTCAAAGATGAATACCTACCATAAAGTTGTCCTACCTATGGAACCAACATCAGTACAGTCATTTTCCACATGGATGATTGTCGTTATATTCCCGATAGCCTCCCTTGCTATCTATATTTTGGTGACATGTTACTACAAAACATGTTATCCCTACAACATGATCCTGTACCTCCAGAAGAGAAGAAATCACAGGACCACTCCCAGTGGAGACATCGAGATGGATGGTCAGCCCAGCCAGCCAGACCAACCCTAGGCTTCCATTTAAGAGGGGAGGAATTACATTTTTCATTCCTTCAGACCAGCCCTGGACTATAACTTACCCTGGACTATATTGTTTACTATAAATAAATGTGCCGATTCCTTTTTATTTCCAAACTTTATCTTAAAAGTGATGACAATGATTTATTTCCGAGAGTTATCTCTCAATATTTGTTAACACCTATTTTCTTCCGTGAAACATCAATGCTTACTCTTACTTTATTCCAAACTTTATATTTGTTGACATGTATGTTATATGAAAAAGTACAATGGCTCTTTATCCAGAAGTACGTCGTAGGAATTGCGCAGTTATACCGCATGCCCTACTTTTAACCTTGGATTCAGCATATCCAGCAGACCTTGGACCACCATTCCAGGAACTCAGAACAAAGGAAGCTAAGTGGGGAAAATCTATAAAAGAAGAGGATTCCAGAGCTCCAGTGTTTATTTGATTTTAACAAAAACAAATGTTTTGGAACGATTCATTCAACAATTAAACTATTTTTCTTAAAATCCTTAATTGCATTCATTGGACTCTTAGCCACTCCTAAAAGAGCCGACTGTCCGAAAAGTCAGTCATTCGAATGAGTTTCGCCCGCAAAGAGTGCTCGCAAGTGTTTTCCGCTTTTCAAGTGATTAGAACATTATCAATCCTATCATATTATTCAACCGCTCAACCAAGACGAGAGGATTAGACGAAGGGCCCTTCCATCATCCCAAAGGAGCAAGAGAGGTGAGTTTCAAGCTTGCAATTGGGATAATTCATTATTTTATACAGTCCACTCAGTCCACCTATCTTTCCTGAAAGTCTATCGGACATTTAAGAACATTTTGGTCCTTCGAGCCGGATCATTCAGCACCTTCGTTCTTATCTTCTTTTTTTTTTATTACCGCTAAACCGCTCATTACTTAATCAAATAACTCAATTGAATCCCATTTGTTTGAAATTACATTCAAATTTTTGTTCCGAATAAATAAAAATATTACGCTTTTCTTTTTTCCTTCATTATTTCGAATCCGATTCGAGGTGACCTTGGGTACGTGAAGTCGACACAGAACAGCTGGTACGAATATTGACAATAATAAAAAGTTGGTGTTTTTACGCATATTGGAATTTTTGCCATGTCCCAGCACTCTGAGAAATTGAAAAAAAAATTAAAACATATCGCAAAACTTGTCTTAAAGTTAGGTAGTCACCTACCACGAGTACTGCTGACGAAGTGGTCATCGCTCTCTGAACTGGAGATAAGAAGAATCGCAAACTGCAACTATTCATTTTCTCTCCCAACGAATTAAATGTAATATTCTCATTCTTTGTCACAACTCAGTCGAGTAAAGTTGTCTGTTATTTAGAAATAAATCTTTTTAAAAAGTCTTTCCGTCATTCGAAGTTCTTAAGTGGCGCAGTCGGTAGGATTGTGCAGTAGTGATTTTTTGGAACTGTTCGAGCTGCCAAAACCAATCCACTACTTGGGATTTCAAGCCCTCAAGCACAATCAAGGAAAGGACCAACGACGGAAGGCCAGCAAGGACACAGCAGCCAGGACAAAGAATCGGAAGGGAAGGAAGACTACGGAAGCGTAAGTGTCCATCCTTTTGCACCCCCGACCCTCTGTTTAAGGTACTCGGTTGGTATAGTTAGAGCGTGCATTGCAAGCACAAAATAGTTAGGTCAGTCTATTGGAGACGTTAGAATAGGTCAGTCTATCGAAGACAATTAGGTTAGACGAAATTTTGAAAAAAAATATTTTAACGTATATTGATGTCTGATATTGACGATCTTATTAATCGATTATCGAATTCTCTCACCATTGATTCAGAAAACACTATTTCAAACACATTCAACGAAATGTCAACCGAGAATCAAGATAAGAAAATGAATTGGAATCTTTTCAAGTCGAAGTTGGATATCATTAAGCCATTCGATGGAGATAGCAATAGTTTGAATAAATTCATTAAGAGATGCGATAGTTTAATAAATACCTATGCACCATTGGCAGATATTGAATTGAATAACCACATATTTGATTGTATTCAGGAAAAGTTAGTAGACAAAGCACAAATCATGGTTGGCAATCGATCAGAATTGACCAATTGGACAACCCTGAAAGCTGCATTAATTCAATGTTTTGCCGATCGTAGGGACTTGGACTGTTTGGTCCAAGAATTGACTAGAACTCGTCCTCACAGAGGAGAACATTTGAATGATTTCGGAAGTAGGCTACAGTTGCTTCGGAGTAGCGTTGCTCAACGAATCAGTAACGATACAAGTCTTTCAGAAACCGAAAAATTTTGTAAAATTAGTCATTATGACAAAACAGCGCTCAATACCTTCATTGCAGGTTGCACGGGAGTACTAAAAAATAATATGCACCTTACGAAACCCCAATCATTAGAAGATGCTATGGCCTATGTGACAGACTTTGAAAATTTTGAAAAACTTTACGGTAATTTGAACAGTAATACAGAGAAATTCAACAGAAGTTATTCTTCCACAAATAAACCAGAAAGTTATCAAAATCAGTCATACCAGTTCAACACAAATCATCAAAACTCATTCAATCACCCAAACAACTCAAATTTTAATCGTACAGATTTTTCTCAATATCCGAATTCAAAACCCAATTGGCCATCGCAACCAATTAATATACAATCTAAGCAATTACCGCCCAGGAGATTCCCAACGAATCGAGAAACTTTTGGGCCACCTCAAAATGTATTTAAACCGAATCAATTATCAAACAATCAACTTCCCGAACCAACCCCTATGTCAGTAGTTTCGAAAAATACAAATGGATTCACTAAAAGATATGCCACCCAAAATCACAATAACTTCCAAAAATCATTCAATCAGAATCAAAATAATTTCCAAAGACCGTTCAATCATAATAATCCCCCGAAATATACGTTTGAAGAGTTATATACAAATCAATATGAAGATAACGATAGCCAAAATTACAATGCCTACGAAGACGAACCATCATATTATGACCAAATTGATCATGTTCAATATTCCGAAAATCCTCATGATGATACCGAGTATACTGTACCTATCAATGAGATTGAAAATTTTCAAGTAAGAGACTCATCAAACAACCAGACCTAATCGAAATCAATATATCATCTAATAATGCCCTTCCTTATATCCAGATCAAACATCCCAAAATTAAATTATTAATAGACACTGGAAGCTCTCGCTCTATTCTGAGGCCTTCAATAGCTGAAAACTTTTTTCCGAATTGCATCTATCGACAAAACAACATCATTATAACCGCAATAGGCAAGAAAAATACTCAATTTCAAGCTCAAATTCTAGCTTTTTCGGAATTCGGCAAAAACAAAAATATTGACTTCATCCTTTTTGACTTCCACGACTTTTTTGATGGCGTAATAGGCTTATCCGACCTTATTGACATGAATCTCAATATTGACTTGATCAATAGGAAACTTATCGGGGCGGATGTTGAGATACCCTTCAAATATAGAGAATCAAGTCAGGTAAATTTTTCAATCACAATAGCAGCTAATGAAAGCACTTTGAAAAATATTCCCGTTAGTGTCTACGAAGGCGAAATTATGATAAATTCGGGAAAATTAGGTGATTTAATTATTCCTTCTGCTCTTTCTTACGCGAAAAATGGGTTCGCCTTTCTTGAAATACAAAACCCAACTGATAAATGTATATCAATCGATTTAAAAAGTCCATTAGCAGTCGAACCATTCGAACCTAATATGTTCGAACTTTTCACCATCGATAATTTCTTTCAAAACACAAATCAGAATAATCCAGAATTGTCAAAACTAGAGATCAATGAAATGATTCGCACTGAACACATGAACCTCGAAGAAAAACGCGAAATATCCAAATTATGCAAGGAGTACTCTGATATATTTTACAAACCTGGTGACAAATTAACATTCACCTCGAAAATTAAACACGAAATTAGGACGACTGACGAAATACCGACTTACACGAAATCTTATCGTTACCCATTCATACACAAAGACGAAGTTCGCAGACAAATTAACGAAATGCTTGAAAAAGGAATCATACGGCCATCTTGTAGCCCGTGGTCCTCGCCGATTTGGATTGTTCCAAAAAAAATAGACGCTTCGGGGCAGCAAAAATGGCGAATTGTTGTGGACTATAGGAAATTGAATCAAAAAACAATTTCCGATAGATACCCAATACCGAACATTAACGACATACTCGACAAATTAGGACGCGCACAATACTTTTCTACTCTAGATCTCGCGAGCGGTTTTCACCAAATCGAGATGCACGAAAACTCGATTGAGAAAACAGCTTTTAGCGTAGACCAGGGACATTACGAGTACTTAAGAATGCCCTTCGGTCTGAAATCAGCTCCATCTAGTCTTCAACGCGCTCTTGATGACATTTTGAAAGGACTCCAAAATAAAATATGCATGGTATTCATGGACGACGTTATTGTCATAAGTACTGGACTAAAAGAACACATTCAAAACTTGAAATTAGTATTTCAGAGGTTGCGAGAGGCAAATTTGAAAATACAAATGGATAAGTGCGAGTTTTTACGTAAAGAAGTAGAATTTCTTGGTCATGTCGTAACTTCAGAGGGAATCAAACCAAATAAAAACAAAATAATCGCGATACAAAAATATCCTATTCCAAAAACACAACGCGAAGTAAAATCATTCTTGGGTTTAGTGGGGTATTACAGGAAATTTATCAAAAACTTTGCGAAGATCACGAAACCAATGACTCAATGCTTGAAAAAAGGAAGAAAGGTCGAACACACTAAAGAATTCATAGATTGTTTCCATGCATGCAAAAATATTTTAACCACGGAACCTGTTTTAGCTTACCCAGACTTCTCAAAACCGTTCGAATTAACAACAGATGCCTCAAATTTTGCCATCTCTGGGGTACTTTCCCAGGGCAATCATCCCATTTGCTATGCCTCAAGAACGCTGAATCCTGCGGAATTGAATTACTCAACAATAGAAAAAGAATTGTTAGCGATCGTTTGGAGTTGCAAATACTTTCGCCCCTACCTTTTTGGAAAAAGATTTTTCATTTTCACAGATCATAAACCGCTCCAGTGGTTAATGTCCATGAAAGAACCAAATTCTCGACTAGTACGCTGGAGATTGAAACTGGAGGAATTTGATTACGAGATCATATATAAAAAAGGGAAATCAAATCAAGCCGCTGACGCGCTTTCTAGGCACCCTGTAGATATCAATACGTTTGAAACTGATTCTATTTGTAATAATCCAGGCGACTCTGACGAAATAATAAATGACTTTCTTATAAACTCGGGAGACCTACCAATTCTAGACGAATCAATAGTAAATGAAATTTTGAACACAGACCCCAAACCGCCTAAAATTAATATCATTTCTGACATTCAAATTAAACCACCTGATATACCAGAAAACTCGGCATCAACCCTAGAAACAGTACACTCGTCCGCTGAAAACCCTATTTTTGAAATTCCCATTTCGGAAAAACCCATAAATATGTATAAAAACCAAATTATAATCACGGGCGGAGACGTGGATAAAATAATCATGAGACGGGAAAAAGTATTCGAAAATAAACGATTTTATATTACTATTCCTAGAAGAGATCCCATTCCACACGTGATTCGTATGCTAAAAGAATATATTAACCCGAAACAAGTATATGCTTTATTTTTCAAAAATCATGAGCTAGTTCCCACCTTCACTAATACCATTCAGAACGTCTTTAAAAACTCATCTTTCAAAATAATACAATGCGTGAAATTTCTAGAAGATATTCAGGTCCTCGACGACCAAAAAGAAAAATTAACATTGTACCACACGACTAAAACTTGCCACCGAGGCATGAACGAAATGAAATTTGCCTTGTCAAAAAGGTTCTATTGGCCAAAATTATCGGAGGACATTGAGACGTATATTAATAACTGTGAAATTTGCCAGAAAAATAAATACGATCGTAACCCTCCTGTAATAAAATTCAACTTAACACCCACTGCATCAAGACCTTTTGAACATATTCATGTCGATACGTTTCGAATGAATCATGATGCATTTGTCACAATAATCGATGCATTTTCTCGTTACGGACAAGCGTATCCCCTCAAAAGTATAACCGGTACCGAAGTGGTGGAAAACATATACAATTACATCACCCACCATGGGTTACCCTTGAAAATCACTGCTGATCAAGGGACGGAGTTTAAAAATAAAGATCTTGAAGATTTCTGTAAATTATATAAAATTGAACTTCACTTCACAACCGCTAAAAACAGCAACTCAAACTCTTTAGTTGAAAGATTCCATTCGTCAATAGTAGAAAGTTATCGTTGTCTCAAAGAGGAACATAATGAAATGACGATCGAGCAGCTGATGAAACGCGCTGTGATGGGGTACAATAATTCCATACATAGCGTTACAAAATTCACCCCATTTGAAGTCATTAACGGACACCTAATCACATCTAACCCCTTCGATCTTAACGATAACGCTATAATATCCAGCTATGTCCAATCACATAAAGAAAATTCCAATAAACTTTATGAAAAAATCAAAGAAGTCAACACAAAAATAAAAGAAGCCATAATTAATAAAAGAAACGAAAAAAGGTCAGAACCTCCCGATTTCAAAAATGTGAATACCGCGTACGTCAAAACTAAAGCACGAGGAAAACACCTTCCAAAATTCAAGAAAATCGAACTAACCGGCCAAACGGATATTAAGTTAAACACAAACAAAACTTCATATCACAAAAGTATAGCCAGAAAACCTTTTCCTAAAAAGAGAAACCCTTTTCAGGATGAAGAATCTGTTCCTGATATGGTGGTGCCTGGCCCTTCGAATCAAACAGACGATTGAAACAGATATTCAAATAACTAACTTGGATAATCCTATCCTTCCTATCCAGTTAGGTGATTCTAGGCTAATATACAGTAAACATACGTTTTTGCACTATATAAATTTGACCCAAGTAATCAGACAATTCGAAAACATTGAAAGGCACTTCTCAATATTAAAAAGTCAATTGATGTTCGAAAATATAACTAATGAAATATCTTATCACGGACTATCAAATTCTCTTTTCATAAGAACGGAACACTTAATACAGATAACAAACGAAAAACTCGAAAATCTGAAACCTCATATACGCAAAGAAAGAGGACTATTGAATATAGTGGGTAGAGTAAATAAATGGTTATTCGGTACATTAGACGCAGATGATGAGGAACGCTACAACAGAGCAATTACTACCTTAGAAACTAATCAAAATAATTTATTGGAAAGTTTCAATATGCAAATATCTCTATCAAAAGGTTTAATTGAGAATTATAATAAAACCATCGCCGCCTTAAGCACAAACCAGGAAAAATTTCAACTTGGCTTGAGAAAATTTCAAATTTCAGTTCAACAAACAGTCAATAATATACAAGACTACATAAGTTTTCAGGGAATAACGACACAGTTGAACCTTGACTGTCAAAACCTAATTATGTTCTTAGATAATCTAGAGGACGCAATCACATTCTCAAAATTGAACGCACTTCATAACAGCATACTCTCGAGTTCAGAATTGAAAAAAATGCTCGAAGATCTTTCGGAAATGTATAACCAAAACGAAATTCCATCTTTTCGAAATGTTTTATCATACTATCAATTTTTCGGGACACAGGTTAGTTTTTCAGATACCAAAATTATTTTCGCCATTCATGTACCTATACTGAGGCCGGAAACATTATCCTTTTATCATATATATCCTACCATCCAAAACCAAACCATATTCGTCCCGAGATACACCTTCCTGGCACGAACGCAATCAAAAATGCAATTTATAATCGACCCATGCCCAGCCGTCGGGGGAACATATTTCTGCCCTGACGAATATCATCCCCACGACCAGTGTGTGGACAAGCTGTTGAACATCTCGACGATAGAGAACTGCCCCACCTTCAGAGTCAACTTCGCGGAACCAATTGCCGAACAAATCACCAGGGAAATGGTCCTTATACTTCCCACAAAACCTGAAAAACTTCTCGCAAAATGTAAAACTGATCGATACCTTGAAATCAACAAATCGGTATTGATCACCATTCCGGAAACATGCGAAATCAGAATCAACGAAAAAAGATTTCTTAATAACATTCGCATCCAAGAAGGGAAGCCGCTCATTTTACCCGAAATTAAATTGGTCGCCGAAAATTCAACCACGTTTATGGTAATACCAAATATTACCAAAATAGACATGGAAGAAATTTATCGACTAAAGGACTACGCAAACTTGATACCGCCCATCCAGGAAAAAGAGACTCAGATGCAATCGCCAATTTATTTCACAGCCTTCGGAGTGTGTACATTCATAATTGTGCTGGCAGTTATTTATAGAAAACGACTCTTTTCTCTTTGGAAACGCACCGACCGGAGAAAATCAGAAGAAAATCAAGCCGAAGAAGATGAAGAAAATGGGAAATCGAAAAAACGTTCCGTTATTTTCGATTCTTGACGGGGGAGGAGTTAGGTAGTCACCTACCACGAGTACTGCTGACGAAGTGGTCGTCGCTCTCTGAACTGGAGATAAGAAGAATCGCAAACTGCAACTATTCATTTTCTCTCCCAACGAATTAAATGTAATATTCTCATTCTTTGTCACAACTCAGTCGAGTAAAGTTGTCTGTTATTTAGAAATAAATCTTTTTAAAAAGTCTTTCCGTCATTCGAAGTTCTTAAGTGGCGCAGTCGGTAGGATTGTGCAGTAGTGATTTTTTGGAACTGTTCGAGCTGCCAAAACCAATCCACTACTTGGGATTGGCAATGCGACCAAAAACTGAAAAATCCGTACATACACTATTCAAAGTCCGATATGAAGAATTGAATGATATTCGCGAAGATTTTCAGAAACAATATAGTAATGTCATTGCAACACTTTTCAGTATGCCAGATTCTGAGAGTGAGGTAGAAGGTGAAGATACTATCAAGTTAGGATTTTTAGAAGACTTTTTCGCAGTAAAAACAGTTTATACCGAACTTTTTTCGAATAATCAACGGCAGAATACAACCCTAGGTTTGAATAGCACTACAATGTATCCCAACCAATCTCAGATTCGCTTACCAAAGATTGAACTCAATAAATTTTCGGGAGATTACAAATCATTTCCATCTTTCATCAATTCATATGATTCTTTGGTACATAATAATAATTTTTTGACCGCTACTGAAAAATACAATTATTTGGTAACAGCCCTTGAGGGACCAGCTCTTTCTCACGTACGTAATTTGGATGTTACCGATGATAATTATGATATCGTATACCAATCATTAGTTAATCGATATTCTAATGAAAAACTACGCGCTCAAGCTTATTATTTAGAATTGGATTATGTGGGTCTTAGTAATTTACTAGATGTTTACTCCGAGAACTTGGCAGCTCTGAAAAAGCTAGGATTGCCTGTAGATCAATGGGATTTTTTAATCACCATGATGCTTCTGCAACGTATTGATTCCACGTTGGTTACTAATTTCGAAATTGCACATGGTTCAAAAACAATTCCGACCAAGGAAAACTTGGTCAAATTCTTGAATAAACATTGTTTAGCTTTCGAAAGTTCGGAATTCTTGAACTCGAAAGGTGAACGCATTAAAAGGGTCGAAAATAAATTGCCTTCTTCATTCTTTGCGGAAAAATCATTTTCCCATGAATGTAGTTTTTGCAAAGGAGACCATCAATTATTTTCTTGTTCTACTTTCAAAAGCAAAGTACCCTCAGAGAGATATGCGTTTTGCAAATCATTACATATATGCTTTAATTGTTTGAGTTCATTCCACGATCTACGTAGTTGTCGCTCAAAAAATACCTGCAAAAAATGTTTCTCCAATAAACACCATACGCTCTTGCACTTAGATCATTATCGCATTCCCTCAGCCTCAAATCAATCATGATCGCTTTCAAATAATTCAAGATTGTCTGCTCACGTAAGTTCCAAGGCTAGCAATCGACCTGATATTCCCAGTCCCCATCAACCTATTTTGAATTCACCCTCTCCTGACAATACCAATATTACACCTGTGAATAATAATACTGGGAGTGTCTGTATGACCAGTAATGACATCAATAATCAGTCTAGTGTTTTACTGTCAACCGCATGGATCGATGTTCTTGACAATCAAGGTATATTTCAACCTTTTCGATGTTTTCTTGATTCTGGCAGTATGACATCTTTCATCACCGAACGAGCCGTAAACAAATTAGGATTGCCAAAAATCTTGTCTTGTACTGAAATCAAAGGTCTGTGTTCCACAACAACCTGTACAAGTAATGGACGGGTTTTACTTTCCATTAAACCAATTTAAAATACTACAACTGTTTTGCACACTGATGCTTCGATATTGAACCGAATTTGTGATAATTTACCTCCCTCAAAAATCAATATTGATTCTTGGTCACATATTTCTCATATTCAGCTCGCTGATGATAAGTTCAATATTCCGGGAGCAATAGATTTATTGATAGGAGCAGACCTTTTCCCATATATTTTATTAAATCGCTCAATTACGGGAAAGTCGAATGAACCATCCGCTTTAAAAACTATATTTGGTTATATAATTATGGGACAACTTCCATCTCCAATCAAAACAGTGATCTCGTGTTCTAATTTTTTGGAATTTTCGGAATTAGAAAGTAACATTAAGAAATTTTGGGAGAAAAAAGAGCTTCCATCTCGTAAGCTGTGTAGTCCTGATGATGAAATTTGTGAAAATCATTTCAAAATGACCCATTTTAGAGATAGTACTGGGCGATATACTGTATCGTTACCATTTAAAGAACCGTATCCGACTTTTCCTGGAATAAGGCAACTTGCTATTAATCGGTTTTTATCCTTGGAGCGTAGATTACTGAAAGACCCTGGTATGTATATGCTGTATAAAGAATTCATGCAGGAATATTTAGATTTGAACCACATGTCAGTAATTTCTGATGCTCATATCCCGGAACATGTTTTTTATATTCCTCATCATGGCGTTTTCAAGCCTGACAGTTTAAGTACTAAACTCAAGAGTTGTTTTTAATGGTTCCGCTAAATTACCAAGTCAAAAATCTCTTAATGAATGTTTGTATGTCGGGCCTAAATTACAGCAGGACCTGATCTCAATATTATTGAATTTTTGGCTCTATGAATATGTTTTATGCTGTGATATTCGCCAAATGTACAGAATGATCAACATCAACCCGCGCGATAAAGATTACCAAAGGATTGTATTTCGCTTTTCCCCAAACGAACCTATCAAAAACTTCCAACTCAATACTGTTGTATATGGTTTAGCTCCTTCACCTTATCTCGCTCTTGCATGTTTACGTCAATTAGCTGACGATGAAGGAAACAATTTTCCTTCTGCTGCTGCGGCTATACGCTCAGCTTCATATATCGATGATTTTGTATGCGGTTCCTCCACTTTGGAAGGTACCCTCAATTTACGTTCAGAATTAATTTCATTGCTAAAACGTGGTGGTTTTGACCTTCGGAAGTGGTCCAGTAACCACTCCACACTTTTGAACGATCTACCTACATCTCACTTGAGTACAACTCCTTTACATTTCGAGTCTGATTCAAATTCATCCCTCAAAATTCTTGGTATGCAATGGAATCCCGTTCATGATAATTTTTCATTTATTGTTAATCCAGTCGAAACAAAATCTTGCACGAAACGCACGATTCTGTCTGAGTTAGCCCGCATGTTTGATCCTCTAGGATTCCTTTCTCCTATCTCCTTTTTAGCAAAATACTTAATACAATGTTTATGGACGGCTGGAATAGGATGGGACGAAATTCCCAACCCTGATATCATTAGAACTTGGTCACAGTACAAAGCTGAGCTAATTCTTCTCTCAAACATTCAAATCCCCAGAAAAGTGTTATCCTTGAATTCCGGCACACATGAAATTCATGGATTTTGTGATGCTAGTATGCGAGGTTACGCTTGTGTTATTTACATTCGCACCATTTCGGCAGATCGTTCTATCAACTCGCAATTTGTTTGTGGTAAATCTAAGGTTGCCCCTCTAAAAAATATGACAATTCCACGGCTTGAGTTATGTGCCGCTGTTATGCTTTCCAAACTAATGTCATATGTTTTGAACATTTTCAATAATAAAATCGATTTTCATATAATATGCGCTTGGTCAGATTCCCAAGTTGTTTTACATTGGATTGAAAATTTGCCCCATCGTTTCAAACCATTTGTTGGAAATAGAATATCTTACATTCAAGAGAAAATACCTCCTAGCTCATGGTTCTATGTCGAATCTAAAAATAATCCCGCTGACATTGCATCCCGGGGACTGCTTCCATCAGAATTCCTTTCGAATTCTGAATGGTTTCATGGTCCGAAATTTTTGAATTCTTCCATATCTCCATGGCTCAGGAAGTGTCCTATAGCTTCCTCCTTCATTGGCCCCGAGGAATAAGAAAGGAGGCTTGTTTTTTTCACTGATCCTAGCCATAAGAATTTTCTTGATATATTGTTAGCCAAGTTTTCATCATTTTCCACTTTACAACGTATTCTTGCTTATGTTCTTAGATATATTTATAATTCTCGGAATTCGGTCTCTAGGAGTGGTCCACTCCTCAACCAGCAACTTCATGACGCCCTGATTCTTCTCGTGAAACGAACACAGCAAATTGCCTTTCGTGATGAAATTGACAAAAAAAAGTTCACAAAGCCTTTGAGAAAACTACACGCATTTGTAGATAAAGAAGGTCTGCTTCGCGTGGGAGGAAGGCTAGAATATGCAAATATTTCTTATAATGCAAAACATCCAATCTTCCTCCCCCGCCAGAGTCATTTAACCGCTCTTCTAATTGATTACTATCATAAAAAATACTTGCATGCTGGGTTCCGCACTACTCACTTCATTATATCCCAATCATTTTGGATTTTATCCCCAAAGCGAGCCATTAACTCTATTTTAACGAAGTGTATCCGGTGTTGGAAATCAAAACCAAAACCCTTCACACCATTCATGGGAAACCTACCCATTTCCCGCATTTCCCAATTAAAACCATTTGCTCATGCGGGAGTTGACTTTGATGGACCATTCACACTCACTATGACACGTCACAGAGGTGTCAGAACTTCCAAAACTTATCTTTGTTTGTTCATTTGTTTCGCCACCAAAGCCATTCACCTCGAGTTAGCAAGTGATTTGTCCAAAGAAACCTTTTTAGCCGCTCTTCAGCGTTTCATTTTCCGTCGTGGTCGTGTTTCCCATTTGTGGAGTGATGGGGGAACAAATTTTGTTGGAGCAAAAAAATGAGCTTTCAGATTTGATGAAACTTGCTGCGACAAAAGAGAAAATTAATCACAGTTTTATTCCACCAGGATCTCCACACTTTGGAGGCCTGTGGGAAAGTAGCATCAAAGCGGTAAAAATCCATCTTACCAGAGTCGTTGGAACACAGATTTTAACCTACGAAGAGTTTTATACTACACTGACCCTCATTGAGTCAATACTCAATTCTAGACCACTTGGTACACTAACTCATGATGTAGAAGATATCAATGCCTTAACCCCGAATCATTTTTTAAATCTTGAGCCTGTTTCTCCACTTTCTCTACCAGATTTCACCTCTCTCAAAGTTAACCGATTATCTCGCTGGCAACTGACACAAAAGATGCAGCAAGAATTTTGGAAAAGATGGCACAAAGAATATCTACATACTCTACAACAGAGGAACAAATGGCTCAACTCAGATGTACCCTCTCCTAAGGAGGGATCTCTAGTGCTCATTAAGGACGAAAATTTACCGCCTTGCAAGTGGTCTCTCGCTCGTATTCTGATGTTTCACCCTGGTCGCGATTTAGTTAACAGAGTCGCCACCGTAAAAACACCAACTGGTATTTTAAAACGACCCTTGGTTAAACTGTGTCCACTCCCCGATTTATCTGAGGAGTCTCCAGACCCTTCTCTTTAGTTTGTTCTAAACTGAACTAATAAAATATTTGTTTCACTCCATTTGTAAATATTTGTAATTATTTCACTAAGATACATTAAATATAATTAGGACATTTTCTTTTTTTATTTTATTGTCATTTATAACACTATAACTTCTCGTAAAAAAATGCTATCTCGCATTTTGTGGGGCAGAATGTTTCGGAACGATTCATTCAACAATTAAACTATTTTTCTTAAAATCCTTAATTGCATTCATTGGACTCTTAGCCACTCCTAAAAGAGCCGACTGTCCGAAAAGTCAGTCATTCGAATGAGTTTCGCCCGCAAAGAGTGCTCGCAAGTGTTTTCCGCTTTTCAAGTGATTGGAACATTATCAATCCTATCATATTATTCAACCGCTCAACCAAGACGAGAGGATTAGACGAAGGGCCCTTCCATCATCCCAAAGGAGCAAGAGAGGTGAGTTTCAAGCTTGCAATTGGGATAATTCATTATTTTATACAGTCCACCTATCTTTCCTGAAAGTCTATCGAACATTTAAGAACAACAAATGTATCCAATTTTGAAATAAATGTATTAATCATTTTTAAATTTTTTAAAAACATCTCATAGCAAACTGAGATATAACAATTGGCGCAGTCGTGCGAATTTCTGAAACGTAGAAGTCAACCGGATTTCTCCAAGTAGTGCTCCTACGGTGATCTCCAGATCTTAAAGAAAAACAAACCACGAGCAAGCCCAGTGAGCGGATGGTCTCTTCAACGCTGAGGGAACACGTGTAAGTCGTCAACTGCTACTCACCCCAGTGGAGCAACGCTTATGAAGTAGGATTTCATCCGTCGCAAAGGGAAAGACTCGAAAAGCAACGTAGAATTAAGAAGAAAGAAAAGCAACGTAGATTTAAGAAGAAAGAAAACCCCAAACCAGCCTTGAATTCCTGTGGATTAGGAACACCTAGTGAAGCCCCTGGCAGCAATTCAAGACACCCATCGTCAACCACTCCGTTGAATCTCCCTGTGGATAGGAACACCTAGTGAAGCCCCTGGCAGAGACATTCGACAAACAAACAATCATCAAACGTAAGTGACTTTGATTGATCATCTTTCCATTGATTGTATTTTTCAAAGTTCTCTTATTCATTCCCATCTTCATCCATTCCACCCAATTATTTATTTTCTCCATACAACAAGTGAAGGAAATAAAATCAAAAAATTCTTCATACAGCTGAAGAATAAAATACTTTACATCGATTCTTCTTCATGCAATTGAAGAAAAAAAAAGAAGAAAATGCCTGAAAATCCACCTGAAATCTAACCATACAAACTTTCACAATTATTTTCACTAATACCTGATTTCGATGGCGACAGTATTCTTCTAAATACATTTTTGAATGCATGCGACCAAGCTTACCATCTGGCAACGAATGATCAAAAATGTCTATTGATAACTCATTTCAAAAATCGATTAAAAGGAAAAGCAGCAGTACTAGTAAATTCTCAAAATCCAATAACGTATACTGCTATGAAACAATTATTGAACACTCCTTTTGGCGATACCCGAGACTTGAATTCTCCCATTCAGGATCTCCAAAGAATGCGACAATCAAATGGTGAGACAGGTATAGCATTCCATTCACGACTTCAAACTCATAACGCAAAAATGGTAGCCTGTGTGAATAAATCTGGTCTTACTGCAGATCAGAAAGATGCGCAAATATCCCTAATGAATAATATGACTCTCAATACATTATTAACCGGATTGGAACCACGGATAGGACAAATAATAAGAGCCAGCAATCCATATACAATGGCAGATGCAGCTCGAAGAATTAAACGAGAAATTCAACTTTCATATTTCGAATCACAAAAAATTCAAAGATCACATTCCAGCTTTAATCAAAAACCAAAACCAAATCTAAATCAATCATACCAACAACAATCTTTTCGACCCAGACCTCCAATGAATTTTCAACAACGACCCAATTTTCAAAATCAACAAAATTTCCATTTCCATCAACCTGGTCCATCTCAACAAATAAGACAAGCAAGACCTTCAACAAATTTTCAACCACGCAATACGGTAATTCAACCCAATCCGAATTATCAGAAAGGCCAGTTTCAGAGAACGCATATCTTGAATAATGAAAGTCAGTATTATAATGATGACCCAATGCTTTGATTATACTGATAATCAAGACGAATACTATGATGACGCTTATTATAACCCAATTAATTATGATCTATACGACGAACAATATCAGGATTTTCAAACAGACCACTTGTCAATCGGTCCTCCTATCAGCAATATTCCGATAAACAATCATTGCCTCGAAACAAAGACACCTGCATCCGACCAGAACGAAACTATGCACAATCTCAACAAAACAATGAAAGAAAACCTTCGCATTTGAACGCGAGAATTAATAGCGTTAGTCCAGCAAATTTATACTAAGTTTACGACACAACAAGAACTCATCGACTACTCATTGATACGGGTGCCGGAATTTCTGTTTTAAAACAAAAACCATGTGAAACTCTACCAATTCGAATACCAGAATATGTAACAATCTCAGGTATAACAAACAACTCGATTATTGTCACAGAATCAACCCTCATACCATTTGTAGACAATGATCCCCATAAAATTTTCATTTACGATTTAGACATCGCTTTTGACGGAATCTTAGGAATTGATTTCTTAGAACATTACCAAGGAATCGTTGATATAAAAAACAAACAACTGATTTTGAATTACAAAACCGTTCCTCTAATAAAAGCCGAGGAAGACTTTTTAGAAAGTTATTTTCCAATAACGAACGATCCTCTTTTAAGCCAACCGAGTCAATCGTGTAAAAAACAAAAAATATTTTATCCACCACAACCATTTGTGCAATCACAAAAAATATTTTACCCTCCAGAACCACTACCACCAAGTCAAGTACTAGATCCAACCCTTGACGATAATTTCGAATATGACCCAGATAATTATTTTTTCGAAGACAGAAATGATTTCGAAACCTACTTGAAAGACGAAATACCTAACGAATGTTATCTTGAAAAATTTAATATCATTGAAATTGAACCCAGAGTGGAGAAAGTTTTCAAACTTAACTCGAATCTGAAAAATTGCGAAGCAATACTGATTTCTTGTGAAAAAGAAAAGGTAAAACTACCCAACGCCTTGATAAAAACAAATGAAAAAGGAGAATTTTTCACAACAATATTAAATTCAAATGATTGCGACAAAACAACTGATTTTTCCGACATCACTTTAGAATCAGTTCCACAAACTGAAAACATTTTGAACTTTACTGAAACAGACACTGGAAAATTTCCAACTTATGATCGTAGAGATGAAATAAAAAAAAATTTGAGACTTGAACATTTGAATGAAGAAGAACGAGAAATGCTAGAAAACTTGTGCCTAGAATTTTCCGATATATTTTATCTAGAAGGTGATGCACTTACTTTCACAAGTGAAATTCAACACAAAATTGATACAAAAGACGCGAAACCAATTTTTACAAAATCTTATCCACAAATACATAAAAATGAAGTGAAACACAAGTATCAAAAATGTTAGAACAAAACATTATTAGACCTTCAATTTCACCATGGTCTTCTCCAGTATGGCTTGTACCCAAAAAATTCGACGCCTCCGGAAAACAGAAATGGAGAATTGTCATAGACTATAGAAAACTCAATCAAGTAACTGTTGATGATAAATATCCACTTCCTAATATCACGGATATACTTGATCAACTCGGACAATATACATACTTTTTCACATTGGACTTAGCATCAGGTTTTCATCAAATTGAAGTAGATGAAAAAGATATTGAAAAAACTGCTTTTTCAATTGAAAACGGTCACTACGAATTCCTTCGTATGCCCTTTGGATTGAAAAACAGCCCTTCTACTTTCCAAAGAGTAGTAGACAATATTTTGACTGGTATACAGAACGAACGATGTTTGGTCTACATGGACGACATCATAATTTATTCTGCAAGATTACATGATCACATATCTCGATTGAATGAAGTATTCAAACGATTGAGAAATGCTAATCTCAAAATTCAACCCGACAAATGTGAATTTCTAAAAAAGAAAGTTACTTATCTCGGACATATCATATCCGAAAAAGGAGTAAAACCAAACCCTGAAAAAATTGAAGCGGTAATAAAATATCCTGAACCAAATAATCAAAAAGACATCAAGTCATTTCTTGGACTAGCAGGTTATTATCGTAGATTTATTCCAAATTTTGCTAAAATATCTAAACCTATGACAAGATTATTACAAAAAGATGTTCCATTTTTCTTCAATGAAGAATGTAAAAAAGCTTTCGACCAACTGAAAGAAATTTTTTCCAAATCTCCTATTTTAATATATCCTAATTTCGATGAACCATTCATTTTAACGACAGACGCATCCTCATACGCAATTGGTGCTGTTCTTTCACAAGGACACATTGGACAAGAACTCTTTGCCCTGCTGAAACAGAATATTCAACTATTGAAAGAGAATTGCTTGCAATTGTTTGGTCAGTTTAACACTTTAGACCCTATATTTACGGCAGAAAATTTGAACTTTATTGCGACCATAGGCCATTAACTTGGATCTTTAGTATAAAAGACCCTGGAAGCAGACTCGCAAGATGGAGACTGAAACTCGAAGAATATGACTATGAAATAATTTATAAACCTGGAAAATGTAATAAAAATGCAGATGCACTATCTCGCATCAAAATCAATCATTTTTCAGATACTTTCGAACTCCACCACAAAATGTTGACAAACAACTCTGAAAACGAATCTGAAAACGAATCCGAAATATCTGAACAAACCGAAATATCATCTGAAACTCTTGAAGAAGAATTCAAAAATTTTCTTAAACTATGTCAAACAAAATCAATAATTGATTATTCGAAAATACAATTTTCAAATTCTCAACTATTAGACAAAAGTCATAAAAACATCATAACTGTCATGCAACAAAAGAAACTTAAGCAATTACACGAAGCAATTATAGAAGACATATTTGAAGAACAATATGACTTCGCAGATAAAAAACTGAATATTGTCTCGAGTAAAATTGTCAAAAACCGGAAATACTATATCATTGCAACTCCGTTTCATCCAGAAGAAGCACTTGCACAAATGTTCATTTCGCTTTATAAAGACCAACATGAATTAAAAGCTAATGAAACGTATTACATTGAAAACAATCCTGAACTACCACTCCAAGAATTACTTTCGTATATTCTTTCAGATAAAGAAGACATAAAACTAATCATATGTCAAAACCTAACTTAAACTCCAGATCGTGACCAAATTCCAATAATCCTCGATCAATATCATAACGGTAAATCAAATCTACACCGAGGTATTAACGAAAGACTTCGAAGAATCAAAGAAAAATATGACTGGCAAGATATAACTGAAGATGTTGAAAACTTTATTAACAAATTTGAAATTTGTCAAAGGACAAAAATTTGTAGAAAAAACCTACAAAACCCTTTCGTAATAACGGAAACACCAAAAACACCTTTCGAACGAATTAACATTGACATATTACAAATCCCAAGTGACAATTATATCTTGACTATCCGAGATGAACTCACAAAATTCACTCAAGCCTACCCACTAGAAAACAAGTCAGCCAAATCAGTCATACACACCCTTATGATTTCCTTCCAACATTATGGAACACCACTTCGAATCCACTGTGATTCAGGAAGAGAATTTAATAATACTCTAATGAGGGACCTTTGTCAACTTTATGACATGAAATTAACATTTTCAAGTAATGATCATCCCCAATCAAATGGATCCCTCGAACGTTGCCATGCAACTCTGAGTGAAATGATCGGAGCATATCTTTCAGAATACCCCAATGAACACCCTTCAAATATATTACCATATGCAGTAATATGCTATAATAACTGTACTAACAAATCGCATGTGTTGGAATGGGATATGGGTAACGGTGGTGTATCTTTAAATAATTCAAGAAATTATGATTGGAAGATTTTCTTTTATTGAAAATTGAGTTTAGGAAGTATGTCTGAACACTATCAAAGATCAGGGAGAACTCACAATACATTACAGTTTCACTATCGTTTACAATACTGGAATTTCTACCTAGTTTTATGACATAGGAATTTTGGGTACAATAATCTATACTTCTCAGAAATATTAAATTATGCTATCTACAAGGGTAGCACTGTCTCAACAGATAATAATTCAGAAATAAGACATACTTGAAGTAATGAAATATTATACCTAAAAGAGAGGGATTTTTGCAGACGAACTTTATATTTCAACAGCATGGTTTCACGCCATACGAATTAATTTTCGGTCATACTTCAAGTAGACCACCAGAGAAAACTTATGACCAAGAACAATCAATCAGTAAATATGTAAGAGATTTGAATAATCGAATATCGTATTATTATAAAATAGCTAGAGAACGTATAAAGCGTAGCAAAGAAAAAGCAGAAGTTCGCTTTGATGAACGTTTAAAACAAGAACCATACGAGCTCAAAATTGGAGATAAAGTATATGTTAAAGAAAGTCAAATAGGCTCTAAGTTACAAAATAAATTCAATGGTCCCTTCAAAATTATTGAAGTGTATCAAAATTCAGCCCTTGTTGAAAATCTTACTACGAAACAACAAGTAAATTTAATTTCGATAAATCAAAACCTTATCATGAATAATTTCTTTTCAGATGATATTACTCATCCTTTTGCCCCTGTGCGCAGCACAATACACACTCCGACCCATAAATAATACAATTGGAATATACTACAACGAAGAAGGCTATTCCAAAATCTCCAACGACCACTGGACACTATTAGTGTATAAAGATCTAAGCCTCGTAAGACATACATTAGATCATAACCAAGACATTTTAAATGATTCAATCCTTTTGTTCGAAACCGACAACCCTAGAATGAATCATTTTTACGTTGATATAAAACTACATCTTACTATGTTGAATCAAATAGCAAACTCAATTGAATCAAAATATTATCAAATAAAATATGATACTGAAGAATACTCGCGAAGAACGAAACGCGGATTAATAGATGGTATCGGAAGCGTTTGGAAAGCAATATCTGGCAACCTTGACGCTTCAGATGGATAATACTTCACTAACTCTATCAACCAACTATATAGAGACGAACATCAAATTGAAAACTTACTGAAAAACCAAATTTCAGTAACCACTTCAGTAATTAGAAATTTCAATGAAAAAATACAAAAATTACAAGTCGATGAAGCCACATTCAATGAAGATATCAAAAATATCGAAAAGTCAATATACAAACTCTCTGACGAATTTGCATTAGTTGAAGCTAAGTTTGAAACTCTAGACATTTGTGAATCTCTCATGGAAAGTTATGTCTATTTAGAAGATTACGTGAATAATATCTTACAATCAATTACCTTTGCTCGATTAAAAATTATTCATACATCGATAATCAAACCATCAGACTCAGTGAATGCCCTTCAAGAAATATCTCAAACATTAGAAAAAAAGTTATCTTCCTATACAACCTAAAATAGCTTCAGTCGCAAAGTATCTCGACTTAATTGAACTTTCAGCATTTCAAACTGACTCAAAAGTTGTCTTTATTTTGAAAATACCACTTGTTGAACCCGAAGTTTACACAATCTATCGACCTCATCCTATTCCTATTCTGGATAATAGAACTGGATTCCACTTTGAGTATGGACTACTACCTTCGTATATGCAAAATAGTTAAAGTAACTATATTGTTTGTTTGTCTCAGATGGATAATCTATTCAACTTTTATAAATACCTTCGGTGATTAATTTATAATAATATCAATCAAAACATATTCGAACTAGTAACTACAACATATCACCAGTGGACTTGATATAAAATTGAGCTAAAATATATTTGTCAAAGTGACAAACAATGTATTTGAGTCAAACGTACAATATAGATAATTTAACTTCATTGCATATGGTTGTATCGACTATATTGCAGGAGTAGGCTTTGTTATAATATTTCCATCTGTGTATGAATAATGAAGACATCACGCATTCACTGAAAATAATGTTTAAATTTGAAAGAATAGTCGTAATCAATATTCAAAAAGTTGGATATAGTGATTTATTTCACCTTAAAATTGATATATAAACATGTAATTGTTATGTACTTTCGATAACTAATCGTCAGCCGGCACGATGCCGGTGGAATATGCGTCAGACGAACTGCAAGTTACGTGGTACCGATGCGCCCAGGAACGTGCCTTATCTCCAGGAGACCGAGCCATTCCAGGAAATACGAGAGTTCTATATTCTGAATCTCATAATTGTCTGTGTTAATTGAATTCATTCTTTGTTTTTCTTACACGCTCTGTACGAATCTTATAATAAAGTCGATTTTTGTTTTTAAAAATTCAATCTTCGATTTGTTATACATAATTGGCGCAGTCGGTAGGATCCTCGCGGTCGTGAAAAAGAACAGTTTCGTCGAATCGAAAATTGGTTTCCCGACTTTGAAGTTTCAACGTCTTCAGCGAGGATCGAAGTGATTCCAAGGAGCCCACTGCAGAACGAGAATCGGGAAAGGAACCGGTGACTACAGTAGCCCATTGCCGGATTCTGTAAGTGCCAAATTCCTTTTCGACCTTCCACAACCCCTCTGTTTAAGTATTTTTGGAAAGATAGGTTAGTGACGTCAATTCCAAATGCATATTGGATATTGACAGTAGATTTTAATAACAGAATCAATGATAAGAAGAGAAATATTCTGAAAAATCAATAATTTTAATTAATATATCTATTTTTATAGAAAATCAAACTATAACTATCGTGTATCAATAGAATACTGATTTCTATCGATCACGATTCTCTATGAGCGATATTGAAGAGATTTTACAGCAATTTAGTGAATTGTCAGTCAAAGATATTAGACAAAATATGGCAAACGCAAATCAACCAGATCGTCAACAAGTCAACTGGAACCTTTTTAAATCTCGTTTAGAAAATATCAAGCCTTTTGACGGGAATAGTAATACCCTGAATAAATTCATAACTCGGTGTGAAAGTTTGATTAATAATTATGTAATTTATGAACATGTGACTTTCCAGAGACATATTCTTGAATGTATCCAAGAAAAGTTAATCGGTGAGGCAGAAGCCATGGTTGGTAACAGGGTTGAATTGAATACTTGGCAAGCTTTGAGAAATGCACTTCATCAGTGTTTTTCCGATCGCAGAGATCTGGATTGCCTTGTCCAAGAGCTTACCAGAAAACCTCATTAATTTTGGGAGTAGAATACAACTATTGAGAAGCAATGTTGTGCAAAGAATAAGTAACGATAGAATGCTGAATGAAGCTCAAAAACTATGTCACATAAATCTTTACGATAAAACAGCTTCAAGTACATTTATTGCAGGGTGTACCGGCACTCTGAAAAACAATATGCATCTCAGGCAACCACGGTCATTAGAAGATGCGATGGCCTATGCCAATGAATTCAAAAATTTCGAACACATGTATGGTAGCCTAAGTGATACAAGAAATACACTTTCCAGGAATAATTTGGTTTCCTGACAGCCATTTGGTAATGATTCACGGGAATATAATTTCAATCAAAATTCTTTTAGCAATCGTCCACAGTATCAGCAATCATTCCCAGTTTCGAATGATTTCAATTCTTTAAGACCTCAAACTAATTTCAAACCTAGTTGGCCAAATCAACCGATACCTGTCCAACCCAGACAACAGCAAACGAGATTCCCTACGAATCGTGATGTTTTTGGTCCTCCCAAAAACGTTTTCAAACCAAATCAGACACCTCAAAATCAATTACCTAGACAGGAACCGATGTCTACAACCTCTAGAAATCCCACAATTTCATCGCGAAAACCACAATATCAATACCAAAAGTTCCAAAATGCGGGGAATACCTTTGCACCTATGAACGCTCAATCGCGAAACAGTCCAAATTTCGTATTCGAAGAACTACACTCGAACGAATACGAAAATCCTTACCCTCCAAATGATTTTTATTCAAACGAAACATTCGATTTCAATCAAGTAGATCGATACGACCAATACCAAAATTTTAAAGGTGATTTCAATAACGAAACGTGTGAGACAGATGAAAATATAGAAATTGACAATGATCAGGAACAAAATTTTTCAACAGTAGGGCAAGACCAAAACCAGACATAGAAGAACTGAATGTTTTTACAAACAACGTTCTTCCATATATTGAAATTGAAACCCCAAAATTGAAATTATTGTTTGATACAGGTAGCTCTAAATCTATTATAAGACCAGCAATAATAGAAAAATATTTTCCCAATAAAATTTACCACCCGAATACAATCATAAAAACGACTTTAGGGAGTAAAAATATTAGATATAGAGCTCTTGTTCCAGCATTTCGAGAATTTAAAAGCAATCACGAAATTGATTTCATTTTATTTGACTTCCACGAATATTTTGACGGGGTCATAGGCATAACCGATCTCATCAATATGAATTTGAATATCGATCTCACGAACAAAAAACTTATAGGAGATCATGTGGAAATTCCTTTCAAATATAGGGAAAGAAAAGACGTAAGTTATACCTTTTCAGTAGGTCCAAATGAAAGAATCATAAAAAATCTACCAGTCAATATTTTCGAAGGAGACATTTTGATTGAAAGAAGGAATCTAGGTGAATTTACAGTACCTCGAATCCTGACATCGGCAAAAAATGGACAAGCCCCTATCGAAATACAAAATCTCACAAATCAACAAATCATGGCGACATTGAACGAAAATATTTTCGCCACGCCTTTTGAATCGGAACTTTTCGAAACTTATAAATTCGAAACCTTTTCTAGCCCACACGAACAAATGAATGGTTATACGAAAAAGGATGAAATACTGAATTTCATTCGAACCGGTCATATGAATTCGGAAGAGGAAATCGCTATTAGGAAACTTTGTACAGAATATAATGACATATTTTTTAAACCTGATGACAAACTGACATTCACCTCTAAAGTCTGACATGTGATCAAAACAACTGACGAAATTCCGACTCACACCAAATCGTACCGATATCCGTACATTCATAAAAACGGAATTCAACGACAAATAGAAGAAATGCTTGACAAAAATATTATAAGACCTTCATGTAGCCCATGGTCGTCGCCAATCTGGATAGTGCCAAAAAAGCTAGATGCTTCGGGCAAACAGAAATGGCGTTTGGTTGTAGACTACTGGAAAATAAATGAGAAAACGATTGATGACAGATATCTGATCCCCAACATCACGGACATACTCGATAAACTCGGTAGGGCCCAATATTTCAGTACATTAGATCTTGCTAGTGGGTTCAATCAGATCGAAATGAGCAAATGCTCGATTGAAAAAACTGCTTTCAATGTAGGCAACGGCCATTATGAATATCTCAGAATGCCGTCCGGGCTGAAAAATGCTCTGTCTACTCTCCAACGGGCCATGGATGAAGTCCTGAAAGACCTATAACACAAAATTTGCATGGTCTACATGGACGACATAATTATCTTTAGCACAGGATTACAAGAACATATCCAAAATGTGAAATTAGTTTTCGAAAAATTACGAGGAGCTAGGCTGAAAATCCAATTAGATAAATGTGAATTTTTGCGAAAGGAGGTGAAAATTTTGGGGCACATTGTCACAAGGGATGGTATAAAACCAAACCCTATAAAAATCTAAACCATCAGAAATTTTCCTATACCGCGAACGCAAAAAGAAATAAAATCATTTTTAGGCCTCCTCGGATATTATAGAAAATTTATAACAAAATTTGCTAAGATAACCAAACCAATGACGTCATGCCTGAAAAAAGATCGAAAGATTGAACACACTGAAGAATTCATTCAATGTTTCAAAACCTGTAAAAATATTTTGACCTCGGAACCAATTCTAGCATACCCCGACTTTGAAAAAGAGTTCAAATTATCGACCGATGCTTCTAATTATGCGTTGGGTGCCATTCTGTCTCAAAACGGGCATCCAATTTGCTACGCATCTAGGACTTTGAACCCAGCTGAAGTCAATTACTCAACTATAGAGAAAGAATTACTCGCTATAGTATGGAGTTGTAAGTACTTCCGGCCTTATTTATTCGGCAGTAAGTTCTCTATCTATACAGATCACAAACCCCTGCAGTGGCTTTTTTCCCTGAAGGAGCCAAACTCTAGACTCGTCCTGTGGCAACTGAAATGAGAAGAGTTTGATTATATAATCAAATATGAAAAAGGGAAAAATAATCAAGTCGCAGACGCTTTATCCAGACATCCTCCTAACCCTGAGATGAATGCTTTGGAAAGGATGTCGACCGACGTTAACTTGGACGACATTGACGAAGTTATCGAAAAAGAATTAGAAAATTTGAATAACCTTTCAAATTTAGATAACAAAAATATTGAAGATTTTCTGAAAAATGAAACATTTACCGATATACTAGGTGTCAATGAAAACGAACCTGAAATAAATATTATTTCTAACATTCAGATAAAGCCACCCTCGAAACCCCATATAGAAACAATACTGACAATACCTGTTTTATTTTCGGAAATAAAACTCGTCTTTCCGTAACTGAAATGTCTATATTCAATTTAAAATAACAACTGCCCAAATCGCCACACTGAATTGTCGTCTACCTCGAGTGTGTTGTTTATTATACATTCCAAGAAACTCCGGCCTACAGGGCCGGCCTAGGCTGAATATATTACATCATTCTTCCCTTCAACTGAGCCCTCAACAAGATGAGAATTTTTCGGGTTTTCGAATAATCTCTCTCGGTCTCAGCCTTGTTGAATACTCGGTCGAATTTTCAGGAAGCCCTAATGATCCTTGTATAGTACCTACTGAATCACATGCAGAATGTTCTGAAGACAAAATTTCATCTGAAGAATTAACTTCCAATATTTTCGTCTCATTCGATTTATCGTCATCCTCTGTACAATCTACATGTGATTTCACATCCTTGTCATCCCTTCTAACAAATTCGTTTGGCAAAATTTGGTCGATATGTCTTTTCAATTCAATATCATTTTCTGTTTTCACAATGAAATTTCGATTTCCCAATATTTCTTTTATTATCGCTGGTATCCAACAAGGTTTTTGTCCTACATGATAATCTTTCGTTAGAACATTGTCCCCTATCTCAAAAGTTACCTTTCTGTGTCCTCTGAAATTTTCAATTTGAGCATTTTGTTTGATTTGTACTCTGTCGTTACTTAGTGGTGATAACAAATCCAATCTGGATCTCAAAGTTTGGCCCAACAATTTTTTTGCTGGACTCTCACCGGTGGTACTATGTTCGGTATTTCGATATGAAAACAGAAATCGATTTATGATTGTCTCAAAATCCTCATTTGGATTTTGGACCCTTGCCCGAGTTATAGCCTGTCTCATAATTTTGACAGCCGATTCTGCTTGCCCGTTACTTTGTGGATGATATGGGGCAATGGTAAAATGTTTTATACCATTAGTTTGTAAAAACTGTGCAAATTCGTTTGAACAAAACGTTGGACCATTGTCTGTGCACACTGTTTTGGGCAAACCGAATCTTCCAAAAATTTCTCTTAATTTATGAATTGTTGCCCCAGATGTGATATTTTGCATTCGGAAACATTCTATCCATTTTGACGTGGAATCTTCCAGTACAAAGAAGTGGTTATTGGAAATCGGTCCGAAAAAATCCAAATGTAACCGGGACCATACTTGTTCAGAATATTTCCATGGTTTCAATTCCGATTTTTCCGGATTTGCTTGATATTTTTGGCACGCTACACATTTTTTTATGAGAATTTCCAAATCATTGTTTATTGAAGGCCACCAAACGTAAGAACGAGCTAACGATTTAGTTTTCACTATACCTTGGTGACTTTCATGCAGCTCATCCAGAATTATATTTCGGAATTTATTTGGGACAACTACTCTGTAGCCCCACATTAAACATCCCTGTTCTACCGTAAGCTCATTCTTTCGTCTGACAAAAGGTGAAAATTCTTCAGGAAGTTTATCATTTGGCCAGCCCTTAAGTACAAAATTGATTACCTTACTTAGAGACGGATCCCTGCCACTTTCCAATTTTATTTCTCGGAAACTAATTGGCAAAAATTCTTGGACGTAGTGACAATACGAAAATTCATTTGCGGTGTCTATTTCAGTTTTTTGTAACGGCAACCTGGACAGTCCGTCCGCAATATTTTCAGCTGACTTCACATACTCTAAATTAAAATCATAGAGAGGAAATGGGCCTATCTTTGTAACCTGTTTGCTGCGATTACTGGAATACCTTTTTTTTTGTCCAAAAATACTCAATAATGGTTTATGATCGCTACATATAGTAAAATGTCTTCCAAAAATATACTGGTGAAATTTACTCCCCATTTGATTGCTAAAGCTTCCTTATCTAATTGCGAGTAATTCCTTTCCGCATCATGTAATATTCTAGAGGCAAAAGCAATAGGCCTTTGAGCTCCATTTTCGCTAGGATGGCTCAAAACCGCTGCCAAGCCATACTCACTGGCATCCACCGTTAAGTTAACCTTCTTTTTTGAATCGAAATGAATCAATACTTTTCCCGACAACAATTCGTTTTTAATATCTTCAAAAGCTAATTTACATTTCTGGTCCCATTTAAATGACACTTCCTTTTTCAATAATTTATACAGGGGATGTAAAATTGTAGCTGCATGAGGAATGAATTTTAAATAAAAATTCACCATTCCCAAAAAAGCTCTCAATTCTTTGACATTTGTCGGAGGAGGAGCTAACTTAATTGCTTCGATATTTTTTCCGATGTGTGCAAACCCGATTCATCAATGGTATGTCCCAAAAATTCTATCTGCGTTTGAAAAAATTTACATTTTTCCTTTCGGACTCTCAAACCGTTTTTTTGTAGTATTTCAAAAACTAATTCGAGCCGCTTGATGTGTTCCTCTTCGGTTTTACCCGTAACCAAAATATCATCAATAAAAACTATAACCCCGGGAATTTTCACCAATAGATTTTCCATGATTTTCTGAAATACTGATGGGCCGGATGTAATTCCGTAAGGAAGACGTGTATAACAAAAGAGTCCCCTGTGGGTAGATATAGTGAGCAATTTTCGAGTTTCCTCTGTGACAGCCAACTGTTGGTATGCCTCACTCAAATCAATTTTGGAAAAGTACTTTCCCCCTTGGAGATTTGTAAACAGTTCCTCGACTTTTGGGATCGGGTAACTGATATTCTCCAAATTTGGATTTAAAGTAACTGAAAAATCTCCGCATATGCGAATATCCATTTTGTTGGATTTTATAACAGGGACTATAGGTGTGGCCCACTCTGAATACTCTATAGGCAATAAAATACCTTCTTTGACCAGTCTATTCATTTCTGCTTCGACTTTTGGTTTTAAAGCAAATGCCAAAGATCGATGTTTTATAAATTTTGGTACCGCCCCGTTTTTCAACTGCAGATTCAATTTGAAGTTTTTAAGTAACCCTAACTCATTTTTAAAAATATCTGAAAAATTGCCTAGAAGATTTTCCAATTTATTTTCGACTTCCAAAGAATTTATTGCCACAATCGCCAAATTTAATTTTTGTAAACCTTCTCTCCCAAGTAGCGGGAGTCCGCCGTTTTTAATTACATAGGTTTCTAGAAGAGCATGTACATTATTGTAAGTGAAATTTGAAAAGACTTTTCCCAGAGGACAAAAATAATGTCCTATATAATCTTTCAATTTCAGATTAGAGCTGAGTAAATTTTTATTTCTGAAATAGGTATTGTAGAGTTCTTCAGAAATTGCCGTGTATGCAAAACCAGTATCTATTTCAAACGACATATTTTTACCTTCCACAGTTACTGCAATTTTGGTTGGATTTTGGTTAATGTTAATAATGCTTTTACATACGTTCAGATGGAAAGAGTTTTCTGAGTAGTCTGCTACCTCCGTATCCATGTCTTCTTCGATGTCTACAAAATGGTTTCTCTGAAACGATTTCTTTGGTTGTCGGCAAACAGCTGCGATTTGGCCTTTTTCCCTACACCGGTGACAAGCACTATCACGAAAAAAACACTGATCACTATCATGATTGGCTTTTCCACAAACATCACACCTTACACGCCGTTGCTTCGAGAATCCACTCGTTCCTTGATTTCCTCTGGTAGTTTTTACCCCTCTAAATGTTGAGGTACTTGGAGTCAACTGATTCACTGGACTCGGCTCCGCTTTAATCTGGTGAGGTTGAAGGAGTTCCACTTTTTCTCTCTGGGATGATTCTCGTCCCTGTGCGATTTCTAGCAGGGATGACAAAGTGGAATTTGACTTTTCCTCTAATAGTCTGTCGAAGATGGATCCTGGACCCATTCCGTTTACAAAAATATCCCGTAGAACGACCTTGAGTTCGTCTCCAAAATCACAGTTTGCCGCCAGCCCCTTTAACCTGGTTGCAAAATCAGTAACTGATTCCATTTCTTGCTTCTTGGCCCCGTAGAATTTTATTCTTTCGCCAAAAAATGATTTAACTGGTTTAAAATGTTCCGTTAGTAAGGTCACCAAGTCATCAAACTTTTTATTTGCTGGATCCTCGGGTACACATAACTTCCTTAGTACCTTGAAAGTTCCTTCCGTTAAACAATTTAGTAACAGAGCTTTTCTGTCATCATTATTGATTTCATTCAGGGTCAAAAACTGTTTAAACTGAACACAAAAAATTGTCCAATCTGAATTTTCGTAGTCAAACTTATTCAAATGCCCCATGAATGTAGTCGGCGTCATATCGTGATCACTAATGTAGGTGTAGTACACTCAATGTTTCACTGACTTATTAATTTTCGGTGCAGCTATTATTTATTTTACCCTAATGACTGGATTCGATCTAAATACTCGTCGCCAATGTTTTATTTTCGGAAATAAAACTCGTCTTTCCGTAACTGAAATGTCTATATTCAATTTAAAATAACAACTGCCCAAATCGCCACACTGAATTGTCGTCTACCTCGAGTGTGTTGTTTTTTATACATTCCAAGAAACTCCGGCCTACAGGGCCGGCCTAGGCTGAATATATTACAATACCCATAGTCGATAGATCCCTGAATACGCACAAAAATCAGGTTGTGATGACATGCGGGGAGACAGACAAACTGAACGTCCGACAGGAGAAAGTATTTGGAAATAAACGAATTTACGTGACCTTTCCAAAAACCGACCTTGTAAACCAAATCAGAATTTTTGCGAAAGAATAGTTCAATCCGAAACAAAATTATGCCCTATATTTCAAAAACTCTCAACTCCTAGAAATATTCACCGTAACCATCCATAATAATTCCAAGAACTCTTCCTTCAAATTACTCCATTGCACCAAATTCTTGACTGATATCGAAATAATCGATGAACAGAAAGAAAAACTGAAATACTTTCATTTATACAAATCAGGTCATAGAGGAAACGAGGTGAAAAACTCGTTAGGTTCGCGATACTATTGGCCAACCATGTCAGTGGATATTGAAAACTATATCAATAGCTGCGAAACATGTCTTAAAAATGAATACGACAGAAGTTCACCTGTCATAAAATTTAACCTGACTCCGACTTCATCCAAACCATTCGATTATATTCATATCGATGTTTTTAGAATTTCCAATCACGCGTATTTGACAATTATCGATGCTTTTTTCCCGATATGGTCAAGCGTACCCATTGAATTCAGTCACAGGTATATCGATAGTAGAAGGCCTATTGAATTTCACAACCCACCACGGATTACCCCTTGAAATAACCAGTGACAGTGGTACTGAATCCAAAAATCAAGACTTGGAAAATTTCTGCTCGTTACATCGTATTCAACTACACTATACTACCGCGAAAAATAGCAACTCTAACTCGCCTGTAGAACGTTTCCATTCCACTCTAATCGAGCATGTTCGCTGCTTGAGAGAGGAAAATAAAAACCTAACTCCAGACCAAATAATGAAATACATACGCAATTCTGAACTATAATTATTCATGACATAGTGTGACCAAATTCACGCCTTTTGAAGTCATCGAAGTACATATCATTACCTCTGATCCGTTCGATCTGAACGATAAGATTCGAAACACCAACGAGGAAAATAAAGCTAAGCTCATTTCCAAAATAAACGAAAAGAGATCAGATGCTCCAGAGTTCAAAGGTCAAAAAGAGTTTTACATTAAAACAAAATCCCGTAACAAAAATTTGCCCAAATTCAAAAAACTGACCCTCAATCAAGAAACGGATAAAAAATTAATAACTCAATCGGGAACATACCACAAAAGTTCCGCTAGGAAACCTAGAAATAATAATGATGAAATATTGTTACAGGATAGTCAAGAGGAAGTTTCTTCTCCTTTGCCTGGTTGTTCAACTGACCCAATGTAAAGAAGATATAAAAATCACCAACCTTGATAATCTTATCCTCCCCATTCAATTAGGAAATGCTAGACTTATATATACCAAACATACCTTTCTACACTATCTAGACCTTGAGACAGTTATCGATCAAATTCAGAATCTGAAGAAGAATTTCAAATCAATCGAAACGAGTATCTCCACAATAAATATAACGAATCCCGTGTCGTATCATAGACTAACTGTGAATATGATGCTTAGGACCGAATACCTTATAACAATTCGTCCCTCAAAACACGTAGTGGCGTATCTCACAAATATCCAAAATTGAGATACGACGCATAGACACTAAACTTTGCATGCTCTTTCGATTGCACGTAGTGGCGTACCTCCATAGAGCATAGTTTCCGAGTATTTTGCTATCGTTCCCTCGGCGTATCTCAATTTAAATGAGTTGTCTACATCACGAATAGACGTAAGTCGACTTACGCCACTTTGTGATTTTTTTCCTGTGTAATATGTCCAAACTCATAGTGGCGTATCTCAATTTTGCATGTTATGACATGTTGAAACGTATCTGCTGCTTGCAGAACAATTGCTTGCAATTGTTCTGTTTTGGCTCAGTCTGAAGAAGTCTGTGTCAGAGGTAACTGCTAAAATATTGTTGCTTATAATGGATGTGCTAGTACGTTGGAGAGATGGTACAAAAAATATCGTTTCGTCTAGTGAATTGAAAATTACATCTAGAATTTTAAAAGTCGGAAGTAAAGTCAAAATGTTATACAAAAAGAAGTGGTATAGTGGTGTCGTAATAGATATGGAGGAAAATGTGGCTGCAGAGTGGTCTTCAGAAGATGATGTACCTTTAATAAAGTTTTCAAATGTATTGAAAAATTCAAAAACATTGCAACATAATAATATTGGTAAGAACGTCGATGAAGGAAAATAGGTTATAGAATATACTTATTAATTTTTACTTTAAAAATTGTAGGTTTTCGTAAAGAGATCAGTTTTAATGATTTGAAAAATAACAAGGACACTACGAATCAAGGCGGCATTTATTCAGCTGATGCAGAAACCATGATGGAAAGGGAACCAATACCAGAAATAGAAATCGCCAATGATTTTGTTGTGGAAGCCATCGACGCAGGTACTAGTACTACTCTTGTGCGATTATTCCATTTTTTTTATATAACAATTCGCTTTCAGAACACAACGAAACCGTTTCACCTTCACATTCCATAGACATGTCTTTGTCTGATCCATTTAGCGGTTATGATTCCGATGCCGATCCCCCATACCGTGCAACCTGTGAAGTCTATAAATGCAAGAGGGAGGTTTTTAGCTCCTGCCATAGATGTCTGATATTGCTTTGCGTCGATCATTTTGAAAATTATTATGACTCATGCAACGATCATATTAGCAAGAAAGCACGACATAACAAAATATTTTTAAACGAATCAACTATCGACACTAACAAAAAACGAGAAAACAATGTATCGGAAAGGTATGCAGTGGAAGGAAGTGAAAAAGAAATCACTCTTATAAAAGTACCTCGTTTGAACAAACAAAAAGTGGCGAAATCTTTGAGAAGTATGGGTAAGCAATACTGCAGTACCAAAACAAAAAAAACTGTACCACCCAAATTCTTGAAAGAAAGATGCAATGGTGGTACCTGTGGAAGGCAAGGTAGAATGTGCAGCCTTTTTACTGACGAAAATCGAGGCAAATTATTCGAAGCATACAACGAAATAGGAAATTTAACTAATCAGCGAGAATTTATAGTGAGACATACAAAAGTAGATACAACTAAACAGAGGACCAGTAACAAGGATCAATCTAGAAGGCAGAACACAATATTTTATTATCTATCAAGAAACAATGAAAAGGTTTTGGTCTGTAAGAAGTTCTTCTTAGGTACTCTTGGTATATCCGAGAGAACTATGAGAACAGCATTGAAAAAGGTAAATGCTAGTGGTATCGTTGAACCCGATAAGCGGGGAGGCAGACAATCACAAGAAGTCAAAAAAAGGGACTTCACTATTCACGATGCAATTGAAAAGCACATTGATAAGTTCCCTAAAATAGAATCACACTATTGTAGAGCGAAGACTACACGAGAGTACCTTCATTCCGATCTAACCATTTCTAAAATGTATTCATTATTTTTAGAAGAACAAAATGAAGTTAATGGCGAGAAACCAAGCATAACTACCTACCGAAATATTTTTAGATCTAAAAATTTAAGTTTTCATAAACCAAAGAAGGATCAATGTTCCCTCTGTATCACAATCAACGATGGTGATGAGAATACAAAATTGAAACTAAAAGACATGTATGACAAACATAATGCAGAAAAAATTAAGGTCAGAGAATTGAAGAATGACTGCAAAACAAGAGCTACTACTGACAAAAAATTCGTATGTGGAAGTTTTGATTTACAACAAGTTCTATACTTACCAGTGTCCAACGAAAGTGCTATATTTTATAAAAGGCGCTTATCTAACTATAATTTAACCTATTACGACATAGTTACCAAAGCATGCACATGTTTTACTTGGCATGAAGGCATTAGCAAACGAGGGTCGTGCGAAATAGCAACATGTATCTACAGAGTTCTACAATCTTATGATAATAATAATGTTCAATTCGTTTCGCTATATTCAGACGGATGTGGAGGACAAAATAAAAATTCTGTTGTTGCAGCTATGCTGCTATTTGCAGTAGTACGAAGTAGAAATATAGAGTCCATAACTCTGCGGTATTTTGAATCATATCACGGACAAAATGAAGGCGATTCTGTACATAGCTGCATATCGAACGCTGTATCACATGCAGGAGACCTCTTTGTACCTGCACAACTACATACCATTTTTAAATTGGCTAGACGTCAAAGGCCATACGATGTTTTTCCTTTAGGATTCGAAGATTTCATTGACTTCAAAAAGTTATCTTTGGATCTTCGAATATTAAAAAGTAGGGAGACTGACTCTATCAAATGGAGTGACATTATGGAAGTTGAAGTTTCTAAACTACATCCAGACACATTGTTCTACAAATCAAGCCACAATCAACAGGAATACAGTAAGATAATTTTGAAAAGACAAAAGATAAATTTGAAAACTGTTATTCTACGTCCTCTCAACGAGGAGCCTAACAAGATAGGGAAGGCCAAGTATCAAGATCTGATGTCTCTTTGTCAAGGAGTAACTCCAGTTGTTAAAATCGCCGAATACAGAGACTTTTACGCGTCCCTTCCCCACAACGACAATAATTGAGGTGGAAATGTGAAAAATATAAACCTTGTATTATTACTTCATGTTCTGTTTGCATAAATAAAAAAGGTATAAGGTTTATGTCGCTTAATTGAAAAAAAACCTGAGTGGCGTAAGTGACGATACTGTATTCTGAAATGAAAAATATTATTTTCACAAAGTGGCGTATCTTATTTGTTATTAATTTTTCAAGAACTGAAAGGATTTAACCTTGCAAGTACAAACGTACATGTACCTACTTATCCAACGGTACCTACCTTCGAGGTTCAAATTGAGATCATAGCCTCAATTACTATCACAAATATCCCTCACAGTTAGCGAAAAACTTTAAATGCTTCTCCTGAAAAAGTATGAAATATGAGATACGCCACTGCGTGTTTTGAGGGACGAATTGCTCAAAGAAAGATTGATAATCTATTGCCATCATTTCGGACTCGTAGCAAAAGAGGGTTGATAAATGTAATAGGTAAAGTAAATAAATGGCTCTTTGGCAATTCAGACTCTGACGACGAAGAACGATACGATAATGCTATAAAATTATTGGAAAACAATCAAGAGAAAATAGCTCATGAAGTCAATCTTCAAATTTCCTTATCAAAAAGACTGATCGAACATTATAACAAAACGGTCAGAATATTTGATTCGAATCAAGATAAAATGGAACGAGATCTGGAAAAATACCAGGTAACAATTGGTCATGTGATCAAAAATGTCGATACCTATCTAGGCTTTCAAGGAACTTCATTGCAGCTGAATTTAGATTGTCAAAGTCTAATAAATTTTCTGGACAATATTGAAAATGCAATTATGTTCTCAAAACTCAATACACTTCACAACTCAATAATATCGAGTTCTGAACTTCATGAGATGATAGAATATTTAATAAAAATAAATAATAAAAAACCAAATTCCCAATTTTGAAAATACTCTCACATTCTACCAATTTTTGGGCACACAAGTTAGTTTCGTCAATAACAAATTGGTTTTTGCAATACACATCCCTTTCGTACACAAAGTGTTGCTGCACTAATGGCCGGATTAGTGCAGCAACACTTTGTGACTTGAGTAAGGCTTTTGATTGTATTTCTCATAATATATTATTGAACAAACTAGATGACTACGGAATCAGAGGGGTTGCACTGTCACTTCTCTCCTCGTATATGGAAAATAGAAAACAATATGTTTCTATTAGTGAAAATCAAATGTCAGATCTCTTGCCTCTCAGAAACGGGGTTCCCCAAGGCTCTGTATTGGGACCACTTCTGTTTATTGTTTACATCAATGGCCTTTTTTCTCATATTCTCCCTCATAAATGTGTGATATATGCCGATGACACAACGATATTATGCTCGGACAAGAGCTATGAAAACTTGCGTTCTAGTATGGAATTTGTTGTGAATCAAGCAGAAGCATGGTTCAATGCTCACTCATTAAAATTGAACAAAGAAAAAACGCAGTCAATAATTTTTTCATCGAATAACAAAGTTAGTGAAGGGAAAACAGTCAATTTATTAGGAATCACACTAGATGATGCTCTTAATTGGTCTTATCACATCGATGAATTGGGAAAGAAACTTTCGAAATATATTTTTTTACTCAGACAATTGAGGAAAATTGTTAGCTTGGACACGCTACTGTCGGCATATTATGCATTCTTTCATTCACACCTTAACTATGGAACATTGCTCTGGGGAAATTCCCCGAATGCAGTTAAAATTTTAATTCTTCAAAAGCGAGCCATCAGAATAATTTCGGGAGCTGGCTTCAGAGACTCTTGTCGACCAATTTTCATTAACCTTGGCATTATGACAGTTACTTCTTTATATATTTTTCAATCTTTGATGGAAATACATAAAAATAAGCATGTACTTCCAACTAATTCTCAGTTTCACGAACACAACACACGAGGAGCTGATCTCATAAGAACACCCAGATTCAAATTATGTAAATCTGCAAATAATTCACTCAATATTAATTTATATAACAAATTACCATCTTCATTCAAATACTTACCGACTGCTACCTTTAGAATCCGTACCAAAATGGCACTAACAACCAACTGTTTTTATAGTATTGACGAGTATCTTGCCGCGCCGAATCATATGTTTGACTCGTGATTCTCATCTTAATATGAGAATTTTTATTTATATTGATATCCTTGTTTTCTGTGTGACTTGTATGAATTTTTTAGGTGAAATATGATTTTATAGATATTTATTTATTTGTATATTGCAAATATTTTATGTTCCTCTGACCTGCTACAAATGTATATTTTTTTACATAACGTGTTTAAATAAATCTATCTATCTATCGTAAAGCCGGAATCCTTTGACTTTTACCAGCTGTATCCCGTTATCCAAAATCATAAATTGTTTTCCCCCAAATACCCATTTTTGGCACGGAATTTGCAACACGTCCAGTTCGAGGGAGAAGACTGTCCTTATCTCGAAGAGATCTACTACTGCAACGAGAACTTCATACTACCAGACAACTGCACGCTTCACTTCTTCGAAGGAAAATCGCCGAAAGATTGCCACATATTGGAAATCAATGTTCGAGAGCCTATCATAGAACAAGTAACGCAAGACCAAGTGCTGATGATCCCCTTCAAAACAGAACGAATCTATTCCAAATGCAAAACGGATCAATATCTGGAAATCAATTCTTCAGTTTTGATCAGAATACCGCAATCGTTCGAAATCCAATTTCACGATACAAAATTCGTTAATGATATATACATACAACAAGGCAAGCCTCTGATATTACCAAAACTGGAGATGAACAATTTCAAATCTCCACAGGTATACGATACGCCAAAATTCACCAAAATCAACTTTGAGGAGCTGCATCAAATCGACAGAATAGCCAACCAGTTGAATCCCAATCAGATACAAAAGGACCAGGGTTCATCTACAACCATATTGCTACTCAGCTTCCCCAAAATAAAACGGCAATTTAAAAAAAAATTCAAGAGAAACGAGAACAACCAGGAAACATCAGAAGTCACCACTTCAAAAAATAACTCCGTTATTTTTTCGTCTTGAGGATGGAGGAGTTACGTGGTACCGATGCGCCCAGTAACAAGCCTTATCTCCAGGAGACCGAGCCATTCCAGGAAATACAAGTGTTCTATATTCTGAATCTCATAATTGTCTGTGTTAATTAAATTCATTCTTTGTTTTGTTTTCAAAGAGAATACACGCTCTGTACGAATCTTATAATAAAGTCGATTTTTGTTTTTAAAAATTCAATCTTCGATTTGTTATACATAATTCGCCAGTCGATTACAAAGGTGGAGCATGATATTGAGTTGTTATCAGTATGACATAAAATTCATCAAATCAGAAAAGAATTACGCTGATGCCATGTCTCGCCTGCCACTGAATACTACCTCCAAAGAAAAATATGATTGTTGTTACATACACATGTACATGCGAGAAAATTTACCGATAGATTATCGACAGGTAGCCTCATTTACGGAAAGAGATGTTATTTTGAGTAAAATCTATAGATACTGCTCAACAGGGTGGCCCAAAAAAAATTCAGATTATGAAAAAGTATTTTTCAGTAAGCCTGATGAACTTCACCTTGAGTATGGGTGTATCATGTGGGGATACAGGGTTATCATTCCGTCTAAATCACAAACGAAATTATTAGCAGAATTGCATTTAAGTCATATGGGTATAAGTAAATGTAAAGCTATGACTCGTTCTTATTTTTGGTGACCAAAAATGGAAATAGCCATAGAGAACTTGTGCAAGAACTGGAAAGTATGCAATTCTCTCGGGAACAAACCAGAGAAAACTGTTTTATGTCCCTGGCCATATGAAAACTCACCTTGGAGTAGAATTCATTTAGACTTTCTGGGGCCAATTTTTGGAAAAAAATATCTGATAATTGTAGACTCCTTCAGTAAATGGCCAGAAGTAATTCAAACAAATAGAACAGATGCCAAAAATATTATAGCGATATTGAAAGATTTATTTGCTCGGTTTGGCCTTCCTACGAAAATAGTTTCAGATAATGGTCCTCCATTTGCATCAAATGATTTTTGTTCATTTTTGAAATGCAATGGCATACGTCAATTGTTTTCTACTCCAAGGCATCCACAAAGCAATGCAGAAAATTTCGTAAAAATTTTAAAATCAGCAATTAAAAAAGCAGTTTTTGAAAATAAAAGTAGTGAGGAATGTTTAGCGAAATTTTTATTTGATTTTCGCAAGACACCCCATTGTACAACAGGTGAAAGCCCAGCTAAAGTTATGTTCAACAGGAATTTGAGAAATAAATTTGATTTATTGATTCCAAATAATAAAAACATCATAAAAGGTAGAATGGAAAGAAAAAACAGGCGGACAATTTCGACGGAAAAAACAATAAAGGTTTAGAGGTAGGCGATAATGTTATAGTGAGAGATTTTAGAAATATATCACGGCCATCTTGGACAGAAGAAAAAATTTTGAATAGGGAAGGTAACTTTATTTTTGATATAAAAACTGGGGATGGAATGGAATACAGAAGACACTCAAATCAGTTGAAGCCGTTAACACCGAAAACTAGCAAACAACTTACAGGTAAGTCGATCAATCCATTATTTATTTTTGTAACACTCGGTAGGATAGACAAATATGGAATTAGCGAATTAATTGAATGATACTGCAGAATGATTACTATTTCAGACTGTATTATTGTCAATCACACATCACCTACATAAATGAAATAGTCTTATATGAATGATTTGAAGAAAACGAACCTGTGATATCGGTACATGTGGATAATGGATTGAAAATTGTACAAGTCCGAAATATTGCTGTCGTAAAATCCATCTCTCTTACCTCTGATCACTTTTACATCAAACTGTGCATGTAGTACCACTATATTTAGTACTATTCGATGAAAACACTAAGAAATCGATTGTATCTTTCTCCAAATTATCATTATAATTTTATTGTTATTTTCATTTTTCATTACTGTTATTATTCCTTTTTTATTGGTATTTCTGAAGTGATTCACGGGACGTACTGCTATTCAGGTAAATTCAATGAGATCAGGGCATACCGGTCTCATTAGACTTGTACTTAGTTTGTTATTTGCATGGTCTCTCCAGTAGTCGTTAAAAAATTCATCGCGTCATTTATTAATCTTACATTAAATTAATGATGAGTTGGAGATGCAATCCTATGAGTATGCAATGACGAGAAGGGATTATTCAAAGTTTCGAATCATTGAAAAATATTATAGAGAAAACTTCATTCAGTGATTTTCAAGAAAATTAAAATAAGTCTTCACACAAAATGACCAACCATCTTTGCAATCTGACTATAATACAGGTGTTCCTCTGCTGAAAGTAAATTGAATAAAAACAGCAACAACATATTTGGTGATTGAGAAAATTTTATGTTGAATTGTCAGTCAGAAAATTCCTGAATGAGGAATGTCGATAGTATACCGTTGCGTATGTAAGGGGTGGGAAAAATGTCCGAAACCAAACAGAAGAAAACTGCTTAGCAGGTTAATTCAATAAAGACAGTTGTCTTGTTGGAATTGTTGGCATTTAAACCAAGAAGAATATTCTAGAACAAAATGTTGGAATAAATATCAAACTATCATGGCGGCGACTGAAGGTCGCTAAAATCCTAAAATATAAGTATTCCACATTAACATAATAATATGGTTTTTCTTACCTAGACTAGGCAACAAGGTTCTAGTAAGCATTAACTGAATTCCTCGAAAAGGCCCCTGAGGTTATGAAATATTAACAGGAAATAATAAAAAATCGGAAGCACAGAACTTTCCTCTCAACTGATCAGAAAGGACACATCAAACAATCGTATTGAGCTCCACGTAGTTTTTCCCCCTGTTTTTTTTTAATAGGCGCACAAATATTTTGTAAATAATTTCAAAGAGAAAACTTCACACCATCGCCATCCAGCAGCAGATCGAACAATGGATGCTTCCGCCTAGGATGAAGAAAAATTATCATTACAGGAAATTTTCTCTGAAATAACGACTCTCAGCACCGCCGCACGATGGCGCTTCAAAACGCAAAACAAACTGACAGAAACAAATCGAAAGGATGATAAACAATAAATATGATCATGAAAATGAACAAGGTACCTAACGTTATGCTTCATCTCGACCCCGTAATTAATGCGTACGTATCAATTACGGAGCACCAGAATAGGGTTTTAAACGGAAAGCGTGGAAAGTACCCTTCTCGGCATCGGGCGCATCAGGGTAAGTGAGAACAAAAGTGGCAAAACTTACCTTTTTCTTTAATTCGGAAAGGCCACTCATACAACGATGAAAATTTCTTGGTTTCAGACTTCAAGCCCGATGAAGTTGTATTCGGCTCCAGCGAAACTAAATCACCAACAGAGAACTCATTATAAGGTTTACCGCGTTAAGCCTCAGCTCTCCGGGCTCCTTTCATCTTCAATGTTGCTTCGGCTAACAACAGCTTTTGCTCCAGTGAAGACGAGGGGGCGCAGCGCCTAAAAACGTGTACGCCACTGGTAGAAGTTCAAAACGATTCGCACCATATTGCAGTTTATTAGGCAAAAACCCTGTTGATTTGGGATAACTGAGTTTAGAAATTAAGCAGAGGCAGGAACTTCGTAGGCCCATCTTGGATGGTGTTAGTTGCAATATGCTATGAACAACCTATTGAATTCTCGCATTATGCGTTCTGAAGAGTTCGCAGATACATGACGAACAGAGCAGAACACTATCCGGATCCCCAATTCCATCAACGTATTTTTCCACAGGCGAGCTGTAAATTGATCGCCACGATCTTGTAGAATTCTGCTCGGCGGTGCAATACAGATTTTGTAGTAGCTCGCTTTAATGGAAAAAGAGCTACGTGTTTGTAAAAAGATTGAACACAACTAGTAGGAAAGTGACACCGCCTCTACTTTCATTTAAGGGCCCGTATAAATCCAAAGCTACTATGTCATTCTTAGAAGAGGGAATTATTGGTGGTTGGGGAGGCTGAGGCAACTCTGAACTTTTTGAACGTTGACAAATGTCACAAGTTTTGCAAACTCTAACAACACGCCTATGCGGGTTATTTTATTCAACCACACTGCTCGACGAAGAGCACAGTAGGTTTTATAAACCCCGAAATGTCCTATGGCTTGGTGGTAAACCTGAATGCACTCATCTACGAGGATCAGTGGAATACAGAGCAGGTAATGGCCCTTTTCCATGCCAGGTCTGTACGGACTCCATCCTAACTTAGGATCCGCGTTTCGTAACTCACTAGTTTCTTCAAGGGAGGACGAAAAACCTGAAGGTAATTTTAGCGCTGAGAGAATTTGAAAGCATTTGACCTCAGTAGGGCTGAAATTTTCGCAAGCATCCCTAGAAAGGGCATCAGCTATAATACTGGCGTTACCTGGAATGTTTAATTTCAAAACTGAATTCCTGTAGGGTTAAGGCCCAGCGCGTTATTCTACGGGTGAGTAATCTGCAAGTATTTGAATAAGTAAGGGCTTCACAGTCTATGTGTGAAGTAAATTTTTTGCCAAGGAGGTAGACTCTCCAACGTTTCAATGCGAGAACGGCTGACAACATGTCCTTTTCAGTCGCACCATAGCGGGTCTTCCTATCGAGTAGACGGCGACTTGCCCTAGCAAGCACTCATCTTTGAACTGCTACAATTTGAAATAGTTGCGCCCCCAAAGCGTACTCGCTACTATCCGTTTGAACGTGCCAAGACGCGTGATGGTCAGGGTGGAGCAATAAGGTATCTGCTTGCGAAGTATTTTTTACTTCAAGAAAACTCCTTTCTTGCTCTCCACCTCATATCCACTAACTTTTTGTTTTTGAGCATACGAGTGAGAGGCTCAATACGTGACGAAAACTTCGAACAAAAAGCGCGGTCGTAATTGCACATTTCCAGGAATCTTTGGAGCGGTTCGATGTTTTGTGGAAATCATTCGAGCACAGCCTGAAAACGCTGTGGATCAGGCCGAATACCCTCTTGAGTAAGAACATATCCTAGGAAAGTCATTTCTTTTCCGAGAAAGTAGCTTTTTTCGAATTAACAGTGAAGCCGACTTCTTTAAGACGAGCAAATACCATGTACAGATGCCTCAAATGTTCCTCAACGGTATCCGACAAAATTAACAAATCGTCAAGGTAGGTGTACGAGAGCGTACAAAATTCTTCGCCGAAAATTGTTCTCATACAGCATTCAAAAAACTAACGGCGGTCGATAAGCCGAAAAGTAAAAGACAAAAACGAAAGCATTCGGTGCCTACCATAACAGCAATAAACTTTATGTGCTCTTCTTTTATCAGGATTTGGTATTAACCAAAAGCGAGATCTATAGACGACATTATTTTTTATCCTTCGAGGGAATCACTGTTTTCAGATGTCGGGCATCTAGGCAAATCCTCACGGAGTTGTCTTTTTTCAGGGTAGTCATGAGGGGTGACAAATAAGGCGCTTCAGCACAACGCTCTATTAAACCCCGTGATTCCATCTGTACCAAAGCTGGGTTGACAGTCTCGATGTGATACTGGAATAGGATATGGTTTGATAAAAAATTCTTTTTCATCAAACACCATTGAGCTCATTTTCATAAGGTTGATGTATCCTAGCTGCAACTGTTTTTCTGTATGAATGCACTCAAACAACTTGTTGATTTTTCACTGGGTGTAGTGCAAAAATGTAGTGAATGAAACTAATGACTTACAAAAAAATAATAATAAGTGAAAAACGAAAATTATTGAGACCAACATGGAAAATATTGATTGTGTCTAAAATTAAAAGAATAACTGCAGAGAAATATCGACAATATTACTTGTTAGAATAATGTGAGAAAAAACTACCCTCCTGACATAGAAGGAAGAGTTTCATATTGAATGTTACAGAGAGATGTCAGGGCGGGTATCTTTATTAACATTTCTTCTTTATTACTTGCATGTGTTCGTTGTGACACATCATCTGCAAGACTTATCATTATTATGTTTTTGTAAGTCATTAGTTTCATTTACTACATTTTTGCACTACACCCAGAAATAAGAAATCAACAAGTTGTTTGAGTGCATTCATAACATCATACATCAACCTTATGAAAATGAGCTCAATGAGGTCTATTCAGAATCCACGAAATACCATCCATATATAATCATAAACTTGGTTTATTTTGAAAGCCTGTAATACTGCAAATTACACAACCATGATGTTAACCACGGTGGATTTTTTTGAAAAGTAAAATAATTTTCAAAGTTTCTGGTGCAAAATTATTTTTATTTTTTGTTAAGACCGAAAATTTCTCGAAGTTAAACAGTATTTTAACAGGAGCCCTATATTCAATAATATCAAATCACAAAACAACAAAATAAAATAGGTATTTCGGAACAAATTCATTGATTCTCTTGTCCGAAATAATTGTTTTAAGTTAGCTTTGAAACCAAACGTATGTTTGACATTGAGTAGATATGTGACACAATTTCTAAATATCCATTACGTAGTTATTGTTATTGCTTATTTTGTTAACGTTTCATAATGAGTAATATTCAAATAATATTGAGATGCTCACAAAGTAAGAAAAAGTTGAGATTATATAGTTGTTTGGGGAAAATACTCTAAGCTGACAAGTTACAGACAGGCATACTAATCGCAATGTAAGCCACACTACAGTCACCCGTATTTTAAATGAGTTCAAAGAAACATGCAGTATTAATAACAATTTCAAAAAACCTCACACAGCTGCAAAAGTATCTAGAGAAGTGGAAGAGGAAGTGTGTTTCAGTGTTATCGAAAATGGTAAAACATCAATTAAACAAATATCAACATCTCTTGATTTACCTATTACTACCACACAAATAATTTCAAGAAAGAAACAATTTCAAACTTCCGAACCAAAATTCATAAATACGTTAAAAGAAAGGGATTTTATTCCAAGATTTGAGTTTTCCGCTTGGTACCAGGGAGAATACGACAAAAACGCACGGTTCCCAATGAATATTTTATGGACTGATGAAGCAAAATTTACAACTAATGGAACGGTGAGTTCACAGAACTGTAGATGGTGGTCTTTAGAAAACCCTCATTTCACTAGAAAAAACAAACAATACTGTGATTGGTAACTTCTTCATTGATAAAAACCTTAATGCCAACCGATATTTGCAATTTTTACAAGATTTATTACCAATTTTAATTCAAATGCCACGTACACAAAGAGACATAATTTGGTATCAGTTAGATGGAGCTAGTATTCACTGTAGTGCAGCAATACGACAATTTTTAAATAAAACATCCAATGCCAGCGCGCTTACCAGATTTATCCCCAATGGATTTCTTCTTATGGGGTTTATTGAAGAACGAAGTTCACAAACATTTTGGAATAGGGAACATTTAAAAACTGTGATAACCAATTTTGTCAGGGTCATTCAACCGGAGCACATAACGAATGCGGTAAGAAGAACCGAACTGAGCATGTTGCGCGATGGACATCATACTGAGATGTGAAATACTTCTTTCGGCAACATGCTTTTGTTTTTGAAGTGAATATGAGGATAATTTTGGACATGAAAATCTCCAGAAAATTCGTTCGGAAATACCTATTCTTTGTGATTTGATTTTATTGAATATTAAGTTCTTAATACAATCCTGTAAAATTTTGAGCAATTTTCGGTGTTAAAAATAAAAAACTTTTCACAGAAAAATTGAAAGTTGAAATTGACCTTGGATGACACCGTTGTGTAATTTGTAATATTACATGCTTTTGAAATAAACCGTCGTATACAGGATGCTGTCTATTTATCGTTTTGGCAAATTTTTTCGTAGGTCATGACTTCAGATCTAGATGTATTTTTTATTGCTGAACAACTTTTCTGAATAACATTTTCCGAGAATTTTCTAAATAAGAGTACTTTACTCTTGTCTCAAAATCAAATATTTGAAGGCTCCTCGTATATTACGTGTTTTATTGTATTTTCTTCGTGGATGTTCAGTTTCAGGAGATGCACAAACTTTTCTCAAGAATAACTTTTTGTCGAAAAACCTTCAATGAATAAGTTTTCCAATGATGCATACTTTGGGGATGACACTGTATGTACTTTGTTGAATGGGAAGAGTAGTCCGAATATCTCACATTTCTATTGAAACTTGACATACCACAGGTTCCTGTTGTGTCGGCGGTTTCTTGATTACATTTCAGGGAGAAAGGAGTACCTCTCAACAGTCCAGGTGCTACTTCCAGAGCATCAGTTGGTTGTATAAACTCCAGATTGAGGACATCTTCAAATAAACAATTTATAGCATTTTGAAGAAGTGCTTATGGATGAAGTTAAACGTATAATGCACAGGACAAAATATTATATTCATGGTTATCCGATGACCGTATGCGTCAACAGAAGTTGTTCTAATCTGACATCATTATTATCATCAGTATTTTTTGTCTACTTCACTGAATGTGGCCGATTTAAATGCATAGAGGTACCCATTAGGTTATTCACCGAGAAGTGAACCTGTGAAGGCAATACCCTGTTATTGACACGGTAGAATACATCTTGCAGTGTTTCAAAACATATTCACATATTTGGTGTCAAGTTCACTTGGGAAGCAAAACCATATAATCCTCAATTAAAACCGTGTGAACCGAGAAAAAAATAATTAACCTTAGCTTATCAGAATTTTTAATGGTTGTAGGTTTCGGAAAAAACATCCACCTGAAAACATATGTTTGGCTCATTGTTTTTTTCAACCTTTATTTCTTTGATAACAAACGTCGAACAAATCAGAAGATACCAAACGGATAAAAACCCAGAAAATTCATCTTGCATATCGAGGATCCGTGAAAACATCAATATCTACATAATACCTGGATGGGCAGGATACAACCTCAGAGAGCGGTTGATGATATAATCATCAATAATATCGGACCTAGTCGGATAATAACTGAGGAGAATCATTATAAATACCAGTTTCTATAGGGAACAGACAATTGAAGTCTTTGCTTAGTCTTGCTTGGTTACTTCGTAAGGGGAGTGATTGACCAGGACGGTATGGACAGATATTCGTCTCACAGCTCTTGAGAATGACTTCAAAATGGAAGTCGAAACGTCGAACAAATCAGAAGACACCAAACGGATAAAAACCCAGAAAATTCATCTTGCATATATATATATATATATATATATATATATATATATATATATATATATATATATATATATAAATTATCTGTCTCTTGTAATAGTCCAACACGAGTCACCGACTACAGTTCGACATGTATTGATCATCTTTTTGCGAAAATTCTCAGTACTCTATATGTAAAGACCGCAATGATCAAGACATATATAACTGATCACTTTCCTTTGCTATGCTTCACTAATAAACAAACTAGTCAACCCAATGTTCACTCTGATGCCGAATCATATATTAGAATTATTGACTATAACAAACTGAAAATTACCCTTGAAAATATAAATTGGATAACAGTTTTGTCTGAGACTGGGAACCCGGATAAAGCGTATTCCAATTTCATGCAGTTGCTATCAGATTCCATAACAAATAACAGTACAATGAGAAGAATCAATATAAACTCCAAGAATCGCAAGTTGAAACCGTGGATAACACTCTCATTAGAATGAAAAGACAACCTGACAACTTTCAGTTACAAAGAGAATACAATCTATAGAAACACACTCACCGATCTCATTAGGTGTCGAAAAAATGTGTACTAGAAGGAAATTCTGAATAATGCCAGAGGTAACATCAAAGAAACGTGGAAAATAATAAAAGACTGTACAGGTGGTGGTAGTTAGCCAAATGAAAAAATTAATATCAAAATAGGTAACGAGTATTCCGATAATGGACTTTTAATAGCGAATAAATTCAATGATGTTTTTAGTGAAGTTGGGGAAAAACTCGCAAATGACATAGCAGATGATCCATCATTTGTAGACACTCCAATTCCTATCAATGAGGCATCATTATTTCTTAGACCCATAACCAACGTAGAATTGTGTAATCATATAACTCAAATGAAAACAAATACCTCTCCAGGAAATGATAATATCACAGTAAAGATATTGAAAATTATAAAAAATGTCATAACTATATCACTGCTCCATATATATAACTCCTGCATGCAAAAGGGGATATTCTCCAAGGCGCTGAAAGTGTCGGTGATAACACCAGTATTGAAGGGGGGCGACAAAACAGACATCAACAATTATCGACCAATATCCCTCACTTCTGTATTCTCGAAACTATTAGAAAAATGTTGAGCCTCTCGACTTTATGATTTTTTGAATAAATATAAAATAACTAACAAATCACAATTTGGATTCATGAAAGGTCTTGGTACGAACGATGCGGTAACCCAACTTATGGAAAACATTTTCAAAAATATTGACAGATCCAAAAAAGTGCTGACGGTAATGCTTGATTTGAAGAAAGCCTTCGACACCATGAGCCATCCTAAACTGCTGAACAAGTTATATAGTTATGGAATAAGAGGCTCAGCACACGACCTCATAAAAATTATCTTTACGATCGTAATCAATGCACTAGGGTGAACGGTGAGCTCAGTGAATACAGAACTGTCACCTATGGAGTTCCACAAGGTATGGTCCTGGGTCCCATACTATTCATTATTTATCTGAACGACATGTTATCCCTAGATATTCAGGGAAATTTCACTGCTTATGCCGATGATACAGCGATTACTTTCGTGGGGAACTCATGACCTGAAGTTATCAACCTATGTAATCAAAATCTATTGTCTGTCAGCAAATGGCTGAATAATAATTTACTCACCTTGAATACTGTCAAAACAGTAGCAATTCCTTTCAGGTATAACAATAATAATGACCTTCAAAACATTAATATCAACAAACAAAATATCAGCTATGTCGAGAATTTCAAGTATCTGGGAATAACGATTGACCTTAAACTTACCTGGAAAGTGCATATTTCTAATCTGGTCTCAAAAATAAGGAAAACCATCTATAAATTTTACTCCTCAAGAAATATCCTGAATACTGATACTCTTAAAACAGTGTACTATGGCTATCACACAGAGCTTACTGCAGTACTGCATAATAGTATGGGGATCTGCATTTGAAACAATCATGGAAACATTGGTTACAGCACAGAAATACATAATCGAAATCTGCCTTCGTAAACCGAGAAGATATCCATCAAATCTTCTCTTCAATGAATTCAGAGTCCTAACATTACCAGAACTATACTTCAAAAACTTACTGATTTTTACCCACAAAAAATGCGCTTCATCTGATGCATTATTTTAGGATGGTGTTACAACTAGAGCTGTCTCAAATAGAAACATACAAGTCCCACCTTTTTACTATAAGTTGACGAGATACAGTTTCAATTATCTTGGTAAAAAATTGTACAATGTGGTTGATAAATCAATTAGGGATCTCAATTCTTTCAAATCAAAAATTGCTTCGTGGATTGTTGAGAATTCCAACCAGTTGATGCAGATGTTATATCATCCGATTCAATAAATCCTTGTATTCACATTCTCAAACTCACACTCAAAATCTCCAACAAGTATCGATCGCCTCTTCTCTACCCCAATCTTTTTTCACCTTTTTTTTTCTCAAAATCGGTTGCAAATAATGATGTCTGAGTACATAGTCCTTCATTGCGTGACACAATATAATCATAAACGTTGCATGAGAGACATTTATTGCACCATAATAACATGATATAATTTACAATATATGTTTAATGAAACGTACAATGAATAATGAAACAAATTCCCTTAAGAATGAAAATTCTTGTGTGGGATAAATATTACAAAGAGAAACTAGGAAAGAAAACAGAATAGAAATACGTACACTATTCAAATTGTATAAGTCGTATTCGATATTAAAATCAGTGTTTGATATTTCGGTTTCTGTCTCTTCCTCGGAAGTATAGATCAATGTCAAAATATGAAAATTGGGTGACAAATATGGGTAAGGTATATATTGCATTGTTGGTGTGTTGATCAGAGTACAGGCAAAAGTGTAAGATACGAGAGGTAGAGAAAGCAGTAGTTATTTCATGAAAGGATGTTCTACGTGGTTATGCAATTCTTCTCTAGGGATAGATGCTATATGATTTTTTAGTTCATGCTTAAAGCGTGAGTGACTTTTAATATCTGTTAGCTGTGGGGGAAGGAGGTTATAGAGTTTCGGTCCAAAATATTTGAAATATTTTTGCCCAATGCTTTTAAATGTTTGAGGAGGTAAGTAAGTATTGTGTTTTTTTCTTGTATATATATATGTATATATATATATATATATATATATATATATATATATATATATATATAAGTAGTAGGCTTAAGACGGAAATAGACCTATAGACCTCCCTCCACCACTTTGACCTTGATGACGATTCACCTAGAATGACCTTTGGTCGTGTGGTGTGTGTACTACCAAGCGCATGTAAGATTGACCTTGAATAACCTTGATGAATAGTCACCTTGAGTGACCTTTGATGTGTGTACTACCAAGAGCATGCAAGTTTGACCTTGAATACCCTTGGGTGTTGGCGTGGTCAAGCTTGAACAGCGTTGCCCTTGAATGACATTGAAGAATATATTCTTGTGACCTTCAATAACTTCGAGTATTCCCAATATCGAATGACTTTCTACAATTTCAAATTCCAAATTGTTTCGAAACAGTGGAAAGTTTAGAGACTATATTCACGTGGAATAATTTTGACCTAAAAATAACCTTGAACATTCTCCTTTGTGGATTCCGGTCCCGAACGTGTGTGCAAGTGGAGAGTGTTGAAACTCAAACCTCCACTTCTTTAGTAATTTCTATATAAGCTCGGAAGATTGTATTTGCAGCCAGTTCAGATTGTCTCAACGAGTAATAGTTGTCGTTCAAGGTCACACCAGCAAAAATCCATCCACCCAAGAAGTGAACGTTGTCGTCATAGAGGTGAACATATTTCATATTTTGAAATTATACTTTCACTATACATTGAGAATGGATAATTCGAAATTTGACCTTAAAAAGATAAATTTTGCCATAGTTCAGCAGACTGAAGCTATGGAACAAAAACCTTTAACATCATTAGCTATCGATAAGGATTATAAAATTAAAAAAATGTTATTACTCTCCACACGGTATGGTAAATCCATTCAAGTTATACTGATAGATGAAGAAAAGACTTCATTCAAAGTATGGCTTCCAAAACAAGTTCTGGAGCAATTCACAGAAAATATCATTCAAAATGTTAATCCAGCACAAGCTGAATTGGTGATGACTTATTTGGGGCAGAGCGCTCCAGGATATGCTGGCGCCAAAACCCGCTCTTTGGTTAAGTTCAATTTGCTAGATTGAGAGCTTCATTGTTTTTCTAGTCTCTGTGTCTCTTTATATGTAGATAGTGAAAAGTATAATAGTTTAATATAAAATATGTATCAGTTTTACACACATTACGAAGACACCTCAAAGTGAGTTTTTTTCCTGTTATTGTTTTTTCATGTTTTTTTGCTTTCTTAGCATCATTGCCAAATTCATGAATCTTATTTTGGATGTTTCAGAACTCTCCCCATCAAACTACAAATATGTGGATGCACTATTCGAGTGAATGGTATCCGGAGTCAAATGACTTGGGTTCTGCTATAGAAAGGCTGTCTTGGGAATTAGCTGATTTGAGTTGGGACGCACTGCATGCATCAAATTACGATAGTGATATATTCTTCGATCCTGAAGAAGTGCAGAAAGTTCTGCAGCTCAGTAGGAATTACGAACTTGTGTAATGCTTATTCTTATGGAAATATCGATTTGAATCACTTCTGTAAGCTTATAATTCAAGCTGACTGGAAAAAATTTTTCTCTGGCATATACTGCTACCTACCATCGACTATCATAGATGAATACCAGCTGAAGACATTGGATCCCAACTCACAACAACAGGTGGAGGGTGGAGAGTGAAGAAGATGAAGAATTGATGTAAACTTTGAATGATTGATATATATTGTATATAAAACTATAAATAAACTATAAAGTAATGATATTTGTTTATATTCATATGTTCAGGATGAAATGAACCCAATATGAACAGATCCAGTGAGAGCACTATAGCTCAAAAAAGCATCATGTAAAATGAGCTCATATACTTTGGTATTCGCTGGAAACTTCAATTTACGTGTTTCAAAGTCTATTTTGATGTAAACGGTGTATAATTTCATGGCATCTGGTTGATGTGAGCATTCAATCACAAATATGGGGTTGCTGCGGAAGCTGCTAATATTCATCATTGGTTCACTCATTGCTCTATCATAGTAGCTACGTTGAAAATTCTCATATGCGTAGTATGCAGATGAGTCTAACTTCTGGTCGAAATCCAAATTCCAACGTTCATATGGAAAGACCTCAGAGTTCAAATGTACTCTGATATTACTTACATCAGCATGTTTGAATTCCGTTGCATCCTTTGATGAAGAGTCAGATTGTGTGGTTCGCTGGAAGCCAATTATGATGAATCGAGGTCTTTCTAGACTGTTGGTTGTTTTCACAGCCCACATATCTGATGCCGTTTCACGAAGTAAAGGTAACTCATAAAGATCCCACATACGATAAGCTACTTTCACTATAGCATTATTGACACTTTTATTGATACGACTCAGAAGTTCCAATTTGAGACGATCTTCTGGCACAATATGTCTGATTCTCCATTCTACCTTGTTGATTTGAAAATTAGCCTCAACTTCTCCCATATATGCATTTTTGAATGTTCGTGCTATGATCAAAATAAGCTCTTGCTTAACATTCAATACACCTTTATTGTTATCTTCAGCAAATCTCATGAGGTACTTCAAAGGTAATTTACCACTGAATACTGAGCTGGTGGAATCCCATATTGGTTGATTAGTTTGGTTGAGTCCCCAACCTACAGATAACAATGAATTAGCATGCGTTCTTCCGAATGATACCATAGTTTGCATTGTAGTGACTATGCCAGGTTTCCGAACAACAGCCACTTGTTCGCCACCCATTTCATAACGAACCCGTTATTAGAGAGGTAGCATGTCTTTGTGGCATCAGTAGGGTTGAACTTTCCTTCGATGAAAATGTAACTCTCTGCGATATCGAGTATCAGATTTCGAAAGTTGATTGGAATTCTGATTTCGTCGGAATTATTATATGGTGAAATATGGTGAACCATATGGTTTGTATGTATGCTCATGCAGACTTATCAACGATCGGTCGAAAACAGGTTCCTCTAAAACTTCCAGTTTCTCACTCGTGGTAAGAGTGGCCATATTGCTTTTTTTGCAGCGTATTTTCAAACCGATGGATTTCAGGAATTTTAGGCTATCAGCGCTTATCCTATATCTTGATCGTTTAGCAGACACACGTGGAATGAAGTGATTTCGATGTTTCCTTTTCTATTTACATACATCATCATCATTCTTGTTAACACCATCTGCAGACTGTGGCTCATTGGATTTGATTAATCGCTGTATGGCATTATTGATTTCAGTGATTTCAAAGGCTCCAGGTGGGATTTTAATTAGGATTGGAGGTGAATTAACCATCTTAGAATAACTGAGCACATCATTTCGCACATCCACATTGAATACTGAATTGTAAGAGTAGAAGCTGTGTAAGCCCAAACCATATTTGCTACCTGTATCCAATTCAATGGGCGGATAGAAGTTGGCACTCAACTCACTAGATTCTCCCGACAGTGTAAACGTTCGTGACATGATTGACCAGTTTTTGACGGATCAGTTCATTTTATTGCTGATGACATTGACGCTGTTGGTGGATAAATCGTCGTTTTTTGGGTGGAGGTTGTGAATTGAGGGGGTAAGTCGCCGAAACTGTCGTAGTAATTTACCAAGTGATAAATCTTTTTGTATGCTACCCAATGAGTCCCCGAGCCATATCGACCATCCAAATTCACGATGCCAGATTCATATCTGAGCGGTCCTGATGGTGGTAGTTCATCTCGCATGAACACACCACGAAAATAAATAAACTCTCATTTTCTTGGCAAAGAATTCGATATCGATGTTGGACAATGCTCTTCTAGAAAATGTTTTGACTTCTGCGGTTTCAGATATAATCCCAGTCCTTTACGATACGGTTTCAAATACAGTCCCTTGCCACGTTTACCCAGAGCAATGGCCTCCATGTTTTTATTATGTCTGTTCGCCTCCATTAATTGCTCCCTACTCGCTTTTGCAGTTTGTATCGCTTTGGCAATACCTGCTGTAGCACCAGCCCAACTTCCCAACGCTGATAAACCAGCGAAAATGGGTATGAGAGGTAGAATACCACCAAACTTGGGAATTGGTATAATGCGAGGGGTACGAATTCTATTTTTTACACCCACAGCTTTAGTATATTTGCGAGCTGCCTTCAATGCAATTTCGGTAGATTTTTCTCGAATTCTTGGTGATAAAGCTCTCCCCTCCAGCCTTATGTAAGAATGTCACGAACTTTTCTGACAATACCGGAACCGAAAGCCAAGTTTTTTTTGCCAACTTTTGATGTCTTTTTTTAATTTTAGACTTCTTGATACCCCGTTCCTTCACTGATTTATGACGCAAGTTGGATGATGACTCACAACCCATACCGAACCGACGTTTTCCTTTCATTATAGTTGTTACTAACCAGGCGGCTCCTTTTTCTGCGAAAGTGGCGTCCCCTGACTTGAATATCTCCCAAGCAGCTTCCTCAAGAAGTCGATCCGCTTCGTGTCTAGCAGATAAGTAAGCCAAATCGTGCTGTTTACAGGCAATATCGAGTTGATTTATGCCGCGATCTCCTCTTGCTATTCCTTTCTGAACTTTGGTGCCAGGACCACAATACTGATAGCTGCCAGGTAGGTGTAATTCAAATGGTAGCTTTTTAGAATTCGAATTTGTACGTCTGCATCCGTTGAACATTATCATTTAAATAAGGAGTCAACCTTCTGGCACCATTTATATAGTCGTCAGCTGTCTTACGATGCGTATTGAATAGAAAAATCAGGAATTTGCTATCGATAATCTGGATTCTAGTGTTGGATGTGGATTACAAAGTAACGTTGAACGACGGCATGGATCCTTACTTCCAATATCCGTTCGTGGTCTCATCATTGGACCATCAAATTGTGGCAAGACAAATGTGATGATTTCTTTGCTAACTCACACACTGGGGTAACGCTTCGCGAATGTCTAGCTCTATTCAAAATCCTTGTATCAGCCCAAATATGAGTACCTACGAAAAGTATTAACACCAATCAAAGGATTAGGGTTTTACACTTTGGGTGATAATTCTACTGGAATAGTGGAACCATCACACGCCGAATCGGATTCAATATTCATTTTCGATGATGTTATATGTGAGAAGCAGGATGTTATCTGATCATATTTCAGTATAGGTCGTCATAAGAATGTAGATTGCTTCTATTTTGCCCAAACATACTCTCTTGTTCCAATACATCGGATTCAAGATAATACAACAACAACTTCGTTGTGATATTCAAGCAGGACGATACCAATCTCAACCACATTTACTTGGATCATGTGTCACCCGACGTAACTTACAAGCAATTTCAAGATATGTGCGCGAATTGTTGGAGTGATAAATATGGATTTATGGTTATTGATGAAGATAGGAAGGTGCATGATGGGCGTTATCGAAAAGGGTTTGAGGCATTCATATATCCCTGATGCCACTGATCCATTCACTTCAATTGTGCAGTGAACAGTGTCGATGATACTTCAGCATTTGCAGTATCATAATGCACGGTGGAAACACTGAAGAGATCAGTTTGAAACGGAAACTAGTTGAAGCAACGGATGCAGTTCGTAGAAAAATCAATTATATAAAGGGTAGCCATGCTGATAATCGAGCTGCACTCGAAAAAATCTATGAACCGATTACGGTGCCATTGAAAGAAATATCAGCCAACACCAAAACATCCCAAATGAAGTAGTCGAAAACACCAATACCAACATTTACAGGGGATAAAAACACAGTATTCAAACCGAAAACTATTAAAACTAGCACATGGCTTCCTAAAGTGATGAAGTTCGATGAATTGGATGATGAAAATACCAGTTATAATGCTAATGAATCACTTTCGAAAGGTACACCATCCTCCCCAACGACAACTTCAGATTCTTCCCAAATAGGTGATGATGAGGTCCAAAAACATATCGAGAAGTTATCATCAGGTTTATCTTCATATGACACAATTTTTGGTATTCAAATAGTCCCCCAAACCAAAAAACTACACATGGGTGTTACCAATGTAGAGTTCAATGAAGGAAAAATAATTTTCAGAGAAAGTGGTAAAATAATCGGAATAAGGGCACACCTGGTCTATTTAAGTTGATATTAATGAAAGTCCCTTGGGGGAGTTTTTCTACGACCGATCTGAAAACGTATGGTGAAATACTAAAGATGACAAAAGTGGCATTTAAAAACTATGACCAAGAACAGGGTTTCATAACAAAAAATTGGTAGAAATATCAAGAAATAATCTTACCACTACTCTACACGGGAAGTATTCAAGGAAATTCTAGGATAGAAGGTGGGGGACTAGTGAAACTAACCATTAAGAAAGTTTATTGCGGCAATCAAAAACAAACTTACATTTATTGGAATAAAATGGAAGAACTAGTGGAGAGACTCCGTTTACTCTGGAGTTCAAAGTTGGCTGGACACACTGGACATGATAATGAAATTTTGGCATCAATAGAAGAATTGCGAGAAGAAGTTGTAGTCTATTGACAGCAACATTATATATCTCATAGTACATGTCGAACTCGATCAGTCGTATGTTGATTCTCCAACAATGCATACAACAATTGATAAATTTGGTCGGAGAAGAGGTGGAGTTGGTAGAGCGGTTCCTGGTAAACCAGGTGTGGGATTAATTCTGACACCGGATGGAAATAATAATATTCAAAATAAAAGAATGCTAAATGTTGGTGAACCTGTTGAGTTGAAAGACTCACTCTCACCAAAGGATATGTTGACGATAACATTAGAGAAACTGAAGAAGTAACTCTGAACGCTGTTCAAGAGTCTATCATCGCAGTGCTACGAGATGCCAGAGCGTTCTTTGATGCACATCGGTAAGAAAAATGATACATTTTCGGAAGAGATCATCAAGTTGACTAAGGAAATCGATACCTTGAGGGATCAACTCCATAATTCGACAAAGAATGTCGATATTCTAGCTGAGAGAGTTACCAAAGTGGAGCAGTCAATTCTTAAACCTAAACACTGGAGAACTGGACAACTAGCTCTTCCACCTCCGTGAGAACCCACTTCTGTCATAGAAAGTTGATATGAGTGCTGCTAAAAGGCAAATTGTGAATGAGTTGCATAAGCCAATTCGTCGAAATTTTCCTCGAAGAAAAACCATAATAAATGAGTTTTCAGATTTGTGGCAGATGGATTCGATGGATATGCAGCCATATGCTAAGAAAAATAGAGGTAATAGATACAGTCTCGTGGTAATCGATTGCTATTCAAAGTATGTATGGTCGAAACCTCTCAAAAACAAAACTGGAGTTGCAGTCACAAAAGCTATGGCCAGTGTATTGAGAGATGCAAAGTATTGTCATTGTCCAAAAAACTCACAACTAGATCAAGGTTCTGAGTTCTATAACTCAAACTTCTCATCGCTAATGGAAAAAAACCATATTTATCATTATTCGACATTCAGTACTGAAAAGGCTGCAACTGCTGAGCGTGTTATAAGAACATTGAAAACTTGGCTCTATAAGGAGTTTTCACTTCAAGGTAACTACAAATGGTTACGGCTCTTCATCATCGTCAAACCATGGAAGTTCAATGGTGCTATGCTGGTGTTATTGATTTTAATGATGAAACTTTTGAGAACTGTTTATTAAAGTTAGCTTTTCGTTAAATTAAAAACTTCAATTACAATGTTGTTGATCTAACTAGGCGTCACTCGATTTTCGTTTATGCAACGGATCCAGTATGCGTCAAACTTCAACCTGAAAACTGCGGTTGGTTTTTCGATGATTATTCGAAACCAGTAGGATTCATTGGGGATCATACACCATTAAGAATAGAAGATATTGTCGAAACAACTGAAACAGAAAGCGATGACGAAGAATGTTGTGATATTGAAGATCACAATTATTATGTGTCTGATGTCTCGGATCCTGAATAATTTGAAAATTTTAAAACTTTTGTATTTATATTTTGTTACAATGAAAAGAATATTTTTTCTATTTTTGTTTTTTTTTTCGTCTGCTGATAATTTTTATTTGCCTTTTTATTTACTGAAGATGTATATACTTCAATATCACATAAAATATATACACACATATGTAGTTAATTTATAAAAAGAAAAATATCAAAAAAACATTCTTCTATTTTAATATTGAGCTACTCCAGAACGACGCGTAGCATTTACTAGTCTATCGCTATCCTTTTCGTTTTCACCGACAAATAGCATGCGCACTCTCTTTCATTCAACCGACAAAATATAGACAGCTGCAATGCTGTGTCCCCTTCTATCGCATGGGATGGTTTGCTGGGACCTCGCTGTCGCACGTATTCACTCGAAGCAATTTTTCACTTTTTAAAATTCGACCACCGCAATTCAGGACTGATTTTTGCAGACAACTCTATACCACCGTGTTCGTAATAAAATTATCTTTATTTTTATTCCAGTTTCATTCATTAATCAGACCGGTGTAAGTTACTAGTATCGATTTACCTGTTTATACCTGCCTACCCAAGAGTTGTGACGGGAAATAAATAGTCAACCTAACGTTTGTATATTCTATAGCTTTCTTATTTTCGATTGGAATGGAATTTGTTCATTAACCGAATCAGTGTAATTATAAAAAAATTAAAAAATTTTAATTGTTAATTAATCATATTGTGGACTGAAATTTTTTAGACAACCCATTCGCCATATATTTATTGAAATATATTATCTGATAAAAATATCTTTCATCTATTAACCAGCTCGGTAAAGGTCGTTTTATAGCGGGATCCTATACTATCAGAATCAGTACGTATAAAGGTGTTTTCGACAAGGGTTACATTGCAAACTTTTCCACAGAAATCTTCACTGTCGTGAAAGTAACTAGTACAGAACCCGTAACGTATGCACTTGAAGATATGGATGGACAACCAATCAAGGGTGCTTTTTACGAAATGGATTTGAATAAAACAAAAGACCCACACACATATTTGATGGAGAGAGTATTGAAGAGAAAAGGAAACCGTCTTTATGTGAAATGGCTCGGATTTTCCAAAAATCATAACTCATGGATCGATAAAAGTTCATAAGTATAATGAATTGTATTTGATGTAGCGATACACTGTTCACATGTATCAATAAAAATAAAATATATTGTTCTACTTTTGAATCATCATTGAGTCCATACCTATGACAAAACACCATCTCATCAGTTCATTGATTAATGATATGCAAAAAATATTTTCAAGAATTTATTATTCGAATATTTCAAAAATTGACTCATACATTTTGACAAGCAAGCAGTTTATATGAAGTTGATTGTTCTTCTGCGAATTCCACAAATGCTGATTTGCGATGGTTGTGAATCTTCTTCTTTTTCTTAATCTGTTTTTCACGGTCGAGACACCAACAGTTCAGGAAGTGTACCTTTCCATTGGGGTAGAGTGCACCAACCTTATCACATAACCCCCATCCACTTCTGCATATACTACATAAATTGTTCCAACAGTCTGTGGTGTAATTATCACATGGAATGCAGCGTGACTATGTTGGTTGATTCTCCACTATTGAACACTTCACACAAATGTTCTGATAGATGCCCATATTACTGCATTATATTCTCTCGAGGCGACACTTGGAACACAGAAGAAGACCATCTCCTGACGTTGACCCCAAATCTGGCTGCTTTGGAGGCGATAAGGATTCCATAATATGCAAGTCTAACATAGCCCACTGCACGGATTGATTTCATCTTTGTGACGGGTAGTCTGACAAATAAAACACATAATGTCCCCACGGATCTGTATTGGGTGTACACATATTTTAGCTTTAACATCCCATTCTTTTGGAAAAGGCATTTTGTTGGTTCAAGTTCGAAGTAGATTCTAGCTGAAGCTATTGAAACTGAATATATCTTTTCATGGAAGCCCCTCACTGATATATATCATTCAGTAAATGGTGGGGGTAGACAAGGTCACATTGAGGTCGATCCTTTTTCAGAGTTGGGGGTGGACAAGGTCACATTGAGGTCGATCGTAATACAGAGTTGGGTGTTGACAAGGTCACATTGAGGTCGATCGTAATCCAGAGTCGACTTTAGGTGGGGTGCTACCACCATGATATAAAATGTTCGGTTTGTGGATTCAGAAGTTAGTATCCAGCAATTTTCCTGAAGAATATAACTCTTAGAATTGATCAATAATAATATGGCTGCAAGAGATGATAACCTCGCTATGCTAGCGGCTGATGATATCAACAATCAGTGGGAGCAGTTGGAAGGTGATGATGTAGCTGCCGCCAATCCTTAAGTAGAAGACTTCGATGAAGGTATCGACGGACGCCTACGTTGATCGCCCTGGAGATGTGTCTGGCGTTGTGGTGATTTCTAGGCAAGCTACACTCAATATCAGTAGCACCTTTGGCGATGTAGAATTGTTCTGCGTGACAGAGACCTATGTGAAGGTTGAAACAACCGATGGTTAAACCGAGAAAATATATTTGATATGTTTTCGACTATACTGGAGCATGAATGATAACGGTGGATGGTATGATCATGTATCGATCCATTTCACCTTGCCATCCATTCAAGTGACCCAATTGTGTTGTAGAGCGTGTCATACATTTAACTCTGTCCATTGTGGAAAGAAATTCGAAAGGTCCTTTCCCCTCGAAGTTGAAGGACCTACTTCTTTTCTTTCTGCGTTTGCGGACTTGGAAATATATCGGATTCGCTCCCAGAATCGACATGTTCCAAACTTTTGGACACCGGCATGTCTTCCGCCATATCCAGCACACCATCCAACACTGGGGACATCTCCGACGACCTCGTATTCGGGTTGAATTCCCCGAAAAATGCCCCAGCTGGACCCCTCGACGTGGAAGGAACAGCCGCCTCAGTCCGCTCCTGTATAGCCGTTGGAAGAAACGGCGTCCATCGCCGATGCCGCAACTACCACAGGTTGGTCCAGTGGTGCGGCGCCTTCTTGAAGGACCACATTCGAGTGCACCTTCACCTCTTTCACCACGGGAAAGGATGTTGAAGTCAGCAATTTCTCCAAAGTAGACATGTAACTGAAAATAGAAAATAATCATTGGAATATATGAATTTTACAATACAAGAAAATAGTGGAAAATACCACACGAATCATAAGTTCGAATATGATGAATAAAAAATAAAAAATTACCAAATCAAATTCGAGTGCGAGCATGGAAATTTATATAACCATGTCAAACATTAGTCTGAACATGAGAATCGAAAGGACAAAATAATAAATATTCAGGTAAACAAATCAAATATCAGGATGTCGAAGTTAGCAAATTCTTCTAAGTAGGCATGTTACTGAAAATAGAAAATATTCAACGAAATATATAATTTCAACAATACAAAAATAAAGTGGAAAATACCTCGCGAATCATGAGTTTGAATATGATGAATCAAAAAAAAGATGAGCATGAACATTATTGATGCCAGATATATAATTGAAATTCAAAAAACAAAAAGAGAATTAGTCATTTCAACATGAGTTTGAGAATGAGCAAACAATATAAAATATTACCATGTCTACCATAAGTCTGAATATGAAAATCGAAAGAGCAAAATGATAAATTTTCACACCCAACTTGAATTTCGAAAGCAGAAAATCAAACAAAGAACAATAAAAGCAGGTACTTACATAGGGTATAAATCCGTAATCTGGCACTGGCACAAACAAACACAATGATTCACAGGTACTCGACACTGGAGTGAAAGGTTCCGACTCAACTGGTGACTGAAGTGGAATGATTTGAGTTCTGCTCCTCTGAGAATATGAAATGGTTCACTGAGTATACATTGGCAGCGCGTAGATGGCACTACCTTGTCGGAATGAGTTGAAATAAGCATCTTTGCTCTTCGATGGTTGGGGGGGGGGGGAACAGGGAAAGGGGGACCCCCCCTCTGACAACGTTTCATTTTATACTTGTAGCTTTTTCCATCTCGTCAGATATACTCTCGACATGGTAAGCTTTAGCACCGGTACCGTAAAAACTGATGATTGTATCATTCGGCAGTTCATCCTTCATTTTTCCAACCACTGATTTACTCAAGACATATTGAATTTGTTACCTACACCATAATTCCATGTATAAAATGTATCAGCATTTTGGATCATGAATTGATGAAAATTATCAGTTTCAATTTTCAGTATCAAAGAATCCGTATCAGTATATAGCAGAGAAGCTTGCGATCCGTAATGTTTTTTAATTGTGTCATAGAAAGAGTCGTATGTCACAGTTTTTGACATATCTAAAATAGAGAATCCCAAATACAATGGTTTGTTATAGCAAATATTGACTTTAGCCATGTGTATAGCCACAAAATCCTCAGAGAATACAGATAGGGTTTTGAAATTAGGACGAGCTATGAGAGAATTAGCACCCATACCCCTTCTCATAACTCCCAATGAGTAACTAGTCGGATATCTTTTCTATTACTAACATTCTCCATGGTCTTACCGAATATCAATAACTCTTTACAATATATATTAATGACTTATATCACTATATGATGCCAGTCGACTGTTCTCTTCGCGGATGATACTACCCTGGTAAATTCCGGCAGAGGTGTTAGCGATTTACAGAAGACAGGGAATTGCACAATGGAAAAGGCTTATGTGTGGTTCACGACTAATAAAATGAAAATGAATCCCAGTAAAAACCAACAACTTTTGATATCATCCCATTCAGAATTGTTGAAGGGTCAGAGTATCACCTTGTTTTCACATAGTCAACTGGTGATTCGTGGTGGATTCAAGTTGGAAACTAGGTGGATTTCGCGTAGACCCAGCCAGCCACTGTCTTCGTCACATTCATCTTGATTTCACATAGTAAACTTCCACATGGCAAATGCGAGTTGAAAAATAGGTGAATAGGCAAAAACACAGTATATTTTGTATTTCAGGTTTTATTATTTATGTATCATCATAGCTTGAAAGATAAATGAAAGGTTTCAATAGACAAATATCATCTAAAGACATGCTTCAGATGATGTACATTATATACCACAAAAAATGGCCCAAGCAACTCGTAGCTGCGTTCCACAAATTTCAAAAGCAAAGCATGAGCATCTGAACTGAACTCAATACGAATCTTAACGTCTAAAAGAATTCGCATCGCACATGCCAATAACATATAACACTCCAAAACCTCTTTGTGCTCATGATTTTTATGTGAAATGAACTCATCGTACAGAAGCAATCTTCTAAATTCAGTTGCTTTGAATTATTTATATTGAGAGGGAGGTCTTGGTTTTCTCACGAAATCGAGATGAACAAATACAAAGATGATCAAGTTTATTAATCTCCACCTCAGGCAACCTGAAACGTCCAGCTTTAGTTTTCAAAAGCAAAGCAGATAGTCTTCTTGAAACACCTAAATACACCACATGCATGACATCTAATGGAAGCTGGGAAATCATTCCCAGATGGTATACCTCGTGATTTTGATCTATAAACGATTCATCGGTCCTCAATGTGCTTTCCACGTGGGGATTGAATGTTACCCGCCTGAACTTCCATTCGCCGTGAATGGTACATCTGTGGAGGGAAAGTACAAAAAATGGGTTAGGAATTTGATATTTTGAACTGATGTTCTGAATTAAAACTTATTTGAATAACTTACCTTTCACATGAATTGTAGGAGTTGTGTGGCATAACTTTCCTAATCCATGCTCTTGCTGGAGCATCAGCAATGTAGTTACGTATTTTGTAATGTAGCGATTTGATTTTTGACGGTATTGAAAGCCATTTTTGAGCAAATCGGAAGCTCCTCTAATGAAATCTTCCAAAAATTCATCAACTGATTCAGGTTCCTTTGAGCTCCCATACCACAAGGCAATAACAAATGGAACTTTCTCATTCATTATACATCCAGCAATAGGCTAAAGACTCTTCTAAACACTTTTATGGGGGCTGAGACCATCAACAAAAATGTCTATTACTATTTCCATTCCTTTTACAGGTTGAATTCGATTAGAAGAAAAATGAGTCATTATACCTTTGTATATACCACGATACCAAAATAAGCCACCAGCCAAACTTCTGACAGAATCAATTGTACTGCGTGGGGTTCTCAAAAAAGTTTAAGCACAAGCAGGAAGCTCTGAATGCCCAGTATCACGTACTATTTTCAATAATTCACCTAGTGCATTTCTCTGTATATTGAATTTCATAGTTCATTGTGCTAATTCGGACTTGAATTTCTCATCAGTCATATTTTTCTTCTCACCCTTAATCATTCGCCAAACTTCAGGAGAAACATCACAATGATTCAGAGAGAAGCCCTCCTTTACCCCTCCTCTGATACCAAAATGTTCCTGAAAATTGGAGTTTTCGGAAGACTTATCTGTATCACTCTGTTCACAATCAGTGCATGATTCATAGGCAAATTCTAAATCATACATTTTTTCATGATGTTTCTATGAGGTATACATTCATCATTATCTTTAAAACTGGTGTTAACATAATCTTCATTATTTGGAATGTTTGTTTCCACTTCAATGCCATCTTCCAAAACAAACTCATCATCGCATTCATTCTCACGAGAAGACAATAGAAACTCTTCCTGAATTACTTCATCTGATACATGTACTGTCTGAGGGGATCCTCTTTCATCATAATCAGGGGCAGAATCGAGTTGTTGGCTCAAGAAAGCAAGGGCAGATGCATTTTCTTCAAACAGCAGGGTTTCTGCTCTTCGCTCAGCTAGTCTTTTTCTCCTCCTTCTGTCACTTTTCTGCAAGCGAAGCATTTAATCCCGATGATCCTCTTAAGCCTGCCTAAGTGAAATTTTTATTATGCACTGGTTGTTTTTTGACAGAATAAACTGGTTTAACTCGATCCTATAATGACGAACGTTTGAGCGTGCGTTAAGGGGGTTTATAACCTATAAAAACAAGACCATACAAATTATTATTCTTTCAGAAATACTTACTTATTAAAAACAACAACTATTCATTCAAATTGTATTCATTTCGGATTGTTGATCTTGGGACAACTGGTTTTTTGGTAAGTGTACCTATGTATAGCATCACTGCCAGACTACCACATTAGTGAGTATTTATCCGATAGTGGTCACTGAAAAATTCTATATTATTTTTATATGGTTAATTAGCCCTAGGCCTACTGACCCTATCCAGGGTATTTGCAATATTCTATTATACTAACTTTTACTTATATTACCTAACTATAATAGGATAAAATTATCTAATACAAACATTCACATAATAACATTTTAATATCACACTGCTACTCAAACTCATTTTTTTCTTTATATGGTATATAAGAGGGATAAAGAGTCATTGAGATTTTTAGGCACCCTCATACTGGGGTGCTTTTGAAAAATAGGGTGTTCTATTACAGAATATGGAATTTGTTGTCTATTTTTAAGGTTTTTATAACTGCATAATGGAACTGGAAGATGAAATTTTTCTGGATGATGATCAGGAAATATCAGATATAATAAATTTCGGATTCCCAAGGAGAAGATATCAAAGGTCGGAGTACTTACTACCATTATATAGAAAAACACATACCCAAAGAAACATATTTTTTTTTGGTCCAAAACTGTATAACCTTCTGCCACCAGAATTGAAGAAAATCAATAAATTGAATAGGTTTAAATCTGATCTCAAAAAATTCATTCGCCAAAATCACGAAATGTTAAAAAACATTTTCTGATCCAAAGAGAAACAGCAGTTGATTCAACTTCCAACCCAACTTCTAAGCTTCCAAAATGTCACCGAACAACTTTTCCTCCACTCTTATTACATAAAGAAAAACAATAATAATTTGAATATTTTATGCCATCAATAAATGTATATACATATAAATTAGCTACTTGGTTGTATGTCAATAATATAAAATGTTATTTGTTAACATACCCTGCTGAATTATAGACGTCTGACACAAGACAAGCACTTAAGTGCTTAGGTGAAGCGTCTTGACTCAGCAGAGTAATAAGAATAAATTGATCTTTATATGAAATATGTACTTTAACAACAATGAAATTGAATATATGCAATGAAATTGACAAATTGACTTTGACACAATGGATGATTATTCATTTTTTTAGAAGGTTTAGACTAACTAAGGGGACGGTGTTGCAATTACTACAAGAAATTGGAAATGAAATTGAACGTATACTCATTCATTATTACTTTGCAAAAAAATCTATAGGTACCTATTCCTATAATGTTATATTATCTCATTAAAAATTATGTTCTCATTTCTCATGTTATATATCTTGCAGAAATCAAAGCTTAAGTCCAATCAATCAGTTGTTAACTACTCTCCGATTGTACTCATGTGCAGATCATCAAACTAGTGTTGGAGAATTTATGGGTGCCCATCAAAGTACTGTTTCTCGCATTTCAAAACGAGTGACAAACGCTTTTGCCAGGCTAAGACCTCAATATGGATTTATGCCCAATGATAGAGAAAGATAGGAAATTGCTGCGGGATTTTATGAAATTGCAAGATTTTCCAAAGTTTTAGGTTGCATTGATGGAACCCATATTAAAATGCAATCCCCAGGTAAACATGTTATCAAAAATACTTATGATGAAAGCAAACAATCTGACTTAAGATTTGATTTAAGGTATAGGTTGATATAAATTGAATTAAGTTGAAGAATAGTCCATTCTTGCAGTGGATTTATAATATGAAATGAAAAACTTGAAGTCTCCCTTCACTAGTTTTATAACAATTTCTCGGTCGTGTCAACAGCCAAGAAATAGCTTAACTGCCCAACATATTTCAAACAGCAATGTTCATCATCAGGGGCGTTCTAAAAGAACTATACTGACAGGACACAGGAACAGTTTTTTAAAGCATTAAAGATTAATGCCTTAAATTAACAGTCAAAATTCCTTAGAATTTTAGGAAGAATCTAAAAATCAAATAAAATACCAGGTGTTCCATTTAAAAAATAGAAACTTTGTATTTTTTATCAACTTTGCGACACCCCTTTATTATATTTTAGAACATTTCCTGACAAATTAAAGTAAACCCTACAACTTTTATATTTAATTTTTTTTCCACCTCGTATGATAACCGAGCAAGGCTCTGTCTAAATATAAAGGACAACCCTGTACATAAATTCCCACCCACATTAAATAACTTTGGATGTAAACAAATTTTAATACAGAATTGTGTTCATACTTTAATGAAATTCATTTTTTAAATTCAGTTCTCATTTCCTTTACAAAAAAATAAATAATAATATACTCTTCATAAAAACAACAAAAATTGAAAGAAAACCTTTTTTTATTAAATATTTGCCAATATAGATTTTTTAGAGACAACCTCCAGTTTCAGAAGTTCTACTTTCATCTTCTTTTCTTCTTTTTCCAACGCTGCTCTTTCTGATTGCTGTTTAAGTAGAAATATTTTTTGTTTATGCTCTTCCCTTGCAAAATTTTGGTTTTCATTTATTTGCTCTTTGCTTATTCACCAATACAAGCCTTCGATCCAATAAAACATTATACTTTTCTGAGACATCTGAAGATGTTAAGGCTCTTACTCCAGTTTGGGGACGTCTTCTATCTGAACTTTTCGGCTTGGTTTTTGGTGTATCTGTTGTTCTTGTAGCTGATAAATTTACTTCATCTGAATCTTGATTTTCTTTATTCAAATATGCTTCCAAATTCGTGAGGGTATTAGGAGGTTGGAAAGATTCATTGATAACTGGTTGTGTATCCTAAAAGTGAATTCAATTTTTTACTTGAGTCTTATGTGCTGAATGTTGATCTGTACTTACCATTGTTATAATTTCCCCATCAACATCATTAAATGTATAAACATCTGACGAATATTCCAATATCAATGGGTTGGTTGATGGCTTTGCCTTTTTAGACATCGGTTCATCACTGTCACAGTCAAATTCTCTGTTAGTACCAGATACAGATTTTTCATTTACTATTGAGAGTAATATCTCATCTATTGGATCCCACGTCATATCGGGAAGAGGACCACTCTCAGTTAAAAAACATTCTTTTTTATGATCGGGCATCTTCTTGCGGAGTTTCTTTTTCTTGTTGTCATAAAGTCTTCTAAGCTGATCTGAATTCCGATGACAAACAAGGGGAGCAATATTATTGAACTCTGCCTCAATCTTCTTCCAAGTCTTGTTCTTATCTTCAATGGAGACCCTATTTGTCTTTTTATCTTCTAAGATGGAGCTGTACCGAACACACAAATTGAACAGGCATTCTTTCTCACCTGGCGAAAAATTTGGTGTCCTTTCAGGCTGCTTTGTCGCCATTTTTTTATTGTAGGGCGTAGGGCTAGCCGTAATGACTGATAGGGACGATAGCAGAAAAAACTACCAAAATTTGCTTTTGCAAAAAAATTATAAAATATCGTTGTAACGTTCTAGAGTTGTGTTGTTTATTTTTAAGTTCTCAAAGAAGTAGGGTGTATTTTCTCAGTTCTGGTTAAAATGCAATGTTGCCGAACCATCGTCGTGGATCGCTAAATCTTATCACGATGCATTGAAAATCTAATCCTTGGGTCTAATCTCGATTGGTGAATCCCGCTTAAATAAACAAACGGTGCATCTGGCGGTAAATCCGCCATGGATATACTAAAATTATGCCCATAGTTGTTCTGTGATCGAATAAACCGGTTGATTTTTTTTTCTGTGGTTCAAGTGAACCGAGTTCAGTTTCCAAGTAACCAACGATTCTATTGGCTAATGTTAATGTTTATCAACCGAACTCGGTTCATTTAAACCACAGTTTACTGGGGTATGTACAACTGGCCCTAGAAGTGAACCTCAAGTGATTCATGTTCCAAATAAGATCCAAATTGACAGATCTATTAGGATATTAGTTTCGGTTCAGTACATAAAAAAATTGCGAAAATTGCAACCCTACCCTGTCTGTTTGCTGCAATTACATTCAAACTGAGTGGACTGGCTATTATGACAGTTTTCCGAAAATTACGATGCAGAATAAGAGAGAGAAAGGATATGCACATTGAAGTGATATTGTGTAGGACAGAATGATAATTCTATACTTGAATTCATATTTATCTATTCTACCTTGTTCATTCTGCAGTCCTCTCTCTCTCTCTCTCTCTCTCTCTCTCTCTCTCTCTCTCTCTGCGGGCCAGTCCATTTGTCCTGTTGTCCACTATATCTATGATTTGACGCGCCATGATCGATAATCGATGTGCTGCTCAAAACAAGTGAGAAGTGTGTTGTGTTGTGGCAGTGTGGCTATATCAAATGATTGAGGTGAAAGCTGTTTAATTTTCCAATCTATTCCAATTGAACTCCAAAATGGCTAACGAAGTTGAAGTATCGGACTACAGTATTCCATCAGTTAAGATGGTGAGTACCTTCACGAAGTCTCAGGGCATAAACACAATCTCTATGGCTGATATCCACACTAATATCCGCCATTTTCACCATCAACTCTGTAAGCCGTGAAATCAGAATTTCAAGTACCTCATCCCAAAATGTCCGTTTGCTGATCTGTAGAATATCATAACATCTTTTTGCAGTGAACCTCTGACTATTTGTAGGTATTTTAGGGAAGCTCCTAATAGTAAAATCACTTCAAATTCTTGACACTGTTTAGCTGTTAGATGTAGTTACCCTGATTTCAGTTATTCATTGAATCATGAACTGCTTGGTTTGTAAATACACCTTATATTTCAAAAAGTATTGTGATTTATCTTTGGGGTAAATAGTGAGAATATTTTTTAGTCATTATAGAAATAGATCTTTCATCCATTTCTTCAACTTTGTGTTGGTTTCAGTATGCTGTTGTGGAACTGGTGGTAGATAAACTTAATGAGGAAGGAGAAGTATAAGTAAAAACTTATGCATGCCCAGCCTCCTCAAACTGGCTCAAAAATGTGCAGAGAGTGGGAGACGCGGATGGTGGTGTAATTTTTGATTGCACATGTATGTGGCCGAAAGATGAGAAGAAGTTGAGTGACTATTTAGAAAGAAGGTCGAAACCTGGAGCTGATTGGAAAGAGTATAAGTTTACTCGGATCCTCAAGTTTTGTCGTAAGTATAGCAGTTGATTTTAAGCATAGACTTTGTCATGATACCTATACACTACAAAGGCTCAGGTGAGAAAAAATTCGGACTCACAAAAATTGAACCTGCATTTCGATTATTTCAAGTAATTCCTATTCTTCTATATTTTTGTTATCTCGCCAGGTAGCATTGGCCATGTCAAAGAGCAATCTAACCTGGCAACTGAGAAAACCAATTTCACAGATTCAGATGTTCCATCTACAAAGGAGATGTTGCAAAAGCCTATGAGGTTGCGCTGCTTATCACAGCCTGTTCGTGACCATGCCCAATCAAGTGATGACTCAGAATCAGAGTCGCCACCCATTACTGCTTTGAAGATCATTAGAGGTAACTTTCTCAGTCTTAGAAGCAAAAGTTACTGTTTATGCATATCTTATTTATTTTTGTTCATGCATTTCTGATATTTATATTGTTTCCAGCTGGCCAAACCACCAATCTTCAGCAGAAGAGCAATTCGAAAGGAGTGCTGATTGCTTTGAGTTCTGCTGCAACAGTTGGTGGGACGAATACCGTAAACATGGGGAAGGAGAATGGAGGTCATGGTAAGATCTATTTTTATTTTTTGTCTAATTCCGCCTTTGTATTGATCTAATTCTCTTTTTATTTCTCAAGGAGAGGCCAATAATAATTCTGATAAAGATGAATGCAATATTAGTTACAATCAAAATAGAGGTAAAAAGTCACTTTATGAAATTTTATTGAATTTGACACCCTGTTAACATATATTTTGCTTCGTAGATTCATCTGGAGATGAGCATAGTATTTCTGTCCACAAACCAACCATGATCTCCTCACCGACTTTGACATCAAATCTTGGTAAGGCCACTTAAAAATTCAGGCAGTTAATTTTTAAATTAGACAAATCATCACTAAGTTAGCCAAGTTTTGAAAAGTGGAAGTGAAATACTTTCATCTTGGAATAAATTGAAAGTTATTGGGCTATATAGAAGTGGAATATATTTTATTATACTGAGAGTAATTGAGAAATGAAAAGGCTAATGTCACTTCCCTCTATTCGGTGAGTTCCAATTTTTGAGCAGATGCCCAGGGTCGAAATCAATCAAATTCTGACAAAACAAAGCACTAAAAAGCGCTGCTTGACATTTTTTAGGGTTTCGTTTTGACAAAGGAAAAGTGTAAACCCACCATTCGATAAACTTATTAATAAACAGTAAAGAAAGTATGTCCACCATTTTCGTTTCAAAACTGAAAGTATACAGATATTTTCAAACTCTTTTAGCTAGAGTTCTGTAGTTCAATAATGGTATTACAAGATGGGCATACGAAATAAGATATCCAAGAAACATATATTTTTTACAATTGCAGCAAGTGAATCTAGTTTTGAGATTCTTTTTCTTTCCCCAGAAGCATTCTCTTCTATTCTTCTGAGTGGGTGTTATCTTCCTTCGGAATTATGCAAATCTCTACAAATATATTCAAATTACAAAAGTCGCTGCAGCCGGGCCTGCACTTTCTCATAGGAGACCATGGTTGAAATGTTGGTCGTCTCAAGTTGTTTAATTGAAACCAGTCATTACCAAGGATTCAGTTTATTTTCAGTAAAGTTGACATGTTACATCGAAGAGTACAAGCACACTAATAATGTCGTCGAAATCGGCTTCGATCGAAATTGGTTGATCATCAATTATTATCTTATTGTTAATAATTTGAACTGCAAACAGTTCAATGTACTGAAAGGTTGCAGTAATACATAATTAGGTCGATATGTAGCTATGGTGAGTTTAATGAACCTGCAACGTTTCTGTACGTAGAATTGCTGAAAAGACAATTGAAAATAACAAGAATTTGGTAAACTATTTGAAGTGTAAAATATGTGATATGAATCTTTATCACATGGTATATTCTAATCAAAAAAACAACACCAACCTCCGAGGGAAGAATAGAAAAGTTGAACAAAAGAACAAAAAACGTTTTCCAGATCACAGCCAGACTGAGAATGAATACTAGCCACCTATCTTAACTAAATTACACGATGCGACAGCTAGCAGTCTCCTCTACACTCTCATCAATGCCGTCATTTAAATTTTTCGGTCTCCTAGACGAGTGCGTCACCACTGGAAGGTTAATGAAATTAGTGGCAGTGTTTTTTTGCAGATAAAGCAGTGCCAGGCACTTTTCCTTTCCTCACAAGTACTATATGTTTCAGATGTATTTTGTCTGAGAAATATTGATCATTGGGGCTACTCATTTTAATAACGAAGAATTCAATTTTCAGCTTCATTCTCTTCCACTTCTACTCCTACCAATTCCAAACAGAGCAGGAAGACGCCACCTTCAAGCACAACCTACGTTACGAAACAATCAAATTTTTCACCTAGACGGGTCATGAATGGGGGAGCACGTAAGTTGATATCCCTTCTGTTACAGTACACAAAAACTGTTTATATCAATCTGTTCTATCTTCGGAAAAGCATATTTTATTCCATTTAATCTGGTAGCACCTACCGTTTTTGAGAGAGCTATTATTTACCATTTTTATTGAATTGAACTCGCCGATACTTCATGAGAACCCATATTCATCAAAATATTTAATGTTCCTTCACGATTTTCACTAACAATAGGTTCACAAAACCGCGGTTTTTAAAACCATTGTTAGTGAGAATTGTCCAGGAAACTGTAATATATTTTTATAAATTTTCATTCTTAATTTGTTTTTCATTTTATTTTGATTTCAGCTGTAACACATTTGACGTTTATGAGAGAAATGACTGAAATTCAAAAAAGTATAACCTCATTGAAGATATTAGCAAACAAAGTATATAACTGTGTCTGCCCCATTGTGAAGCACACCGAAGAGAATAAGGACGGACAACGCCGTGGTGATGAGCGACTTTGATATTATATGCTTAAGTGAGACATGGCTATCTGACAAAGTGAGTAGTTCTGAACTGTTCCCTGCAGACTATGTACTTTTTAGAAGTGATCGTGACTTTGCGGCAACTGGGCTGAGTGGGTAATTAATAGCTGTGAAAAGCAAGTACAATGTTCATAGTTTAAGCGTAGACATTTCAAGGGTCACCGTCCCGAGTATTGACATTGTAGGTTGTAAAATACTATTCGATGATTGTTGCTTATTGGTTTATTCTATCTATATTTCCCCCTCTGTAGCAATTGCTGATTTTGAATCATTCTTAGAATATTTCGAAACATTCAACAGTATGTTCGATAATAGTAAATTATTAATCTGTGGCGATTTCAATGTCCCTGGCTACAGTAATGATCAAGAAGATAAAAAAACTCAAATCGTGAATTGCTTTTGCTCATTTATGAATCTCAAACAGAATAACTTCATATTGAACAGTAATGAAAGAATACTTGATTTGATTATAGCAGACACTGAATTTGCTGTAAACAGAGAAGACTGTCCTTTCGTTAAAGAGGACTCTCATCATCCAACGCTGAACTTTCTAATGAAAATGAATGAGGTAAAATTTCATGAGTTCTCATACAATTCTCATAACCCAAAATACAATTCTAGACGAGCTAATTTTCCAGCTATGTATGACATATTGCTAAGTACGGATTGGTCAACAATGCAAGAGCTGAACAATACGGATGATGCTTGTAATGAATTTTATAGGATCCTTAATGATATTTTTTCTTATTGTATACCGCTTTATAAAAATAAAAACCGAAAATATCCGCCCTGGTACAATGAAGAAATGATTTCAAAAATAAAGAGAAAGAGTCTAGTGCACAAAAACTTCAAAAAATATAAAACCAGCTCTTACGAACAAGAATTCAGAAATCTACGTCGCGAAATCAAACAACTTACTACTACAGCTTATGCTGCGTACATTCAGACAATTGAAAAGGATATTTCGGATGATCCGAACAAATTCTGGAGTTGTCCAACTCAAGAAAAACAAATCAAGAATTACAGGCAACATGAAATACAAAGATAACACTTATGAAAATCCTCAAGACATTGTGAATGGAATATCGCAATTTTTTTCTGATGTTTATATCCAGTCCAATCCGGTTAACATACAAATGGCAGAAGTCAGTAACGTTTTTGGTAGTGATCATATCTCCTTAGAGATGATTACAGAATGGGACATTATCAAGGCATCTAAGAAGCTCAAAAATAAGATGACCTTCGGAGTAGACAATATACCCAGTTTTATCATAAAAGACTGTATCAATATTCTCGCAAAACCACTGTGTCATATCTTAAACAATATCAAGACTAAAAGCTATCCAACTCTGTGGAAGATGACTAAGATTTGTCCAGTTTTGAAATCAGGTGATCCAACAGAAAGAACCAATTATAGACCCATAGCAATCTTATGTAACTTCGGTAAACTGTTTGAAATAATTTTATATGATGTTATCTACCGGTCTGTAAGAAATAATATCTCTCTGAATCAACATGGCTTTATGACCAAGAGATCTACGGTTACAAATCTAGCTTGCATCACACAAGATATATCCAAAGTACTCGATTCTCAAAGTCAGGTAGATGTGATTTATACAGACATCCAAAAGGCATTCGATAGTATTGACCATTACTTACTCTTGTCCAAGCTCGAAGCAGTAGGTTTTTCTAGACCAATCGTTGAACTGATGCAGTCCTATTTGTTTGATAGAATCCAATTTGTTGAATTTGGTGGATACAAGTTCCATCCCTACATAGCTAGCTCAGGTGTTCCACAAGGGTCTAACTTGGGTCCACTGTTGTTCATTATTTTCATAAATGATTTATCACTTGAACTCAAAACCAAACATCTCCTATTTTCTGATGATTTGAAAATTCATAGTCCCATAACCAGAATAGATGACTGTATAAAACTTCAACAAAGTTTATTAACGTTGGTGCAGTGGTGCTAAACTAATTGCCTAAAGCTAAATATATCTAAATGTAAGGTTATGACATTCAGTCGAAAACATTTCCCAGTCACTTATAGTTATACTATTGACGATGCAACTCTCGATAGATGTTCGAGCTTCAAAAACTCAGGTATTGTTTTTGATAATGAACTAACATTCAGTGAACACATCAACTCCAAAGTTGCAGCTGCGATGAAATTACTCGGATACTGTGTTAGAAACTGGTCAAGCTTTACTGATATAGTAAGTCTGAAGATTTTATATAACACCTTTATTAGAAGCAAATTAGAATATGCCACAATAGTATGGTCACCTTTATACCAAAACGAGCATTGAAACTGTTCAGCGCAAGTGCCTAAAGTATATGTTTTATAAATGTAATGGTTACTACCCTTGTAGGGGATGCGATTACAATGATCTTTTGGCTAATTTCGAATATCAAACCTTAAAGCAAAGACGTGATTGTTCAGCTCTTAATGTATTGTATAATTTAATAAATCAGAAAATAGATTGCCCTTATTTACTAGGTAAAATAAATTTTCATTTACCAAGGTTGAGCTCTCGGCAAGGATTCACTTTTCACAATATCGCCTCGAACCAATGTTTTAATAAGATCTCCTATTTATTCAGCTTGCAAGATTTTCAATGAGAATTGTTCCTGTTGCGATATAAACTATGATATTATCAACACAATTTTGACCATTTTCAACCAGAATCAAAGCATATGAACTCTACCTCAGACTGCTTATGTGCTTTATACTATGTAACTACCTCGTTTTTATATATATATATATATATAATCAAGTATTTATCAAACTTTTTTTTTTCTGTTATTGGGTGTATACCTGTAGAAAATAAAAGTATTATTATTATTTATCTGTCGTCTAAACAAGCCTAGTCGGGTCCGTACTCCCCACTGCTCCGACCCAGTGGGCGGACGCGCTAGTATAATTAACCAATGACCACTCCCCGCACCGCGGGGTAAGTGGTCACTGGCTCCGAGAATCGTGAGTCCTGAGCAGACGCAACGAACCGAGAATAACGGCCTTCTGCATGCGGCCGGCCAAGATCTCTGCCGCATTACGGCATGCCGGTATGACCTTGAGCTCCGAGAGTAGCGTTGGTCTGGAACCACCGAGAACACCTATAATCAGAACCACTAACTTGACAGAATAGTCTGAGTGGAGCCTGCGGAGTTCGTAAAGTAAGTCCTGGTTCTTTGTCCGTTTTTTCTCCTCTTTTCGGACGATATTCGTTTCGGCAAGGGGCCGAAAACTCAATAACGAATATCGTCTTACTTCGGTGGTCGAAGAGGACTATATCAGGCTTATTGGCCTGTATTCGCCTGAGGGTGGGAAATGAAAAGTTCCAAAAAATTCGACACCTTTCATTTTCCACAACGGACTCAATATCCCCTGGAGCGTAAGGCAGTGATGAACCCTCCAGTCTCCGACTTCAGCTCACCTGACCTGAGGAAGGCAAATGTCAGCTTAACAGACAAGCCATGGTCCTCGATGTTCTTGAAAAAGACTCCATGCATGGGCTTGTCTGTATGCAGCTGCAGCATTCTCTGCAGCTTTGATGTGAGCTTTCCTCCGTGCGGGCTCCAACTCGGTGACAGAGAGTTGGTTTACCCGCTCGGTGTCGAAGACTATACCAAGTTCATCAGCAGCGCGCCTTGCTGCCTTGAATAAAAAGGCTCCGACTCCTGCATGTTCATGATGTCGGACCATGCAGTGTAGGGGATCCGAACTCCTGATGACTCTACAGGCTCCATCCAGCACCATTCTGTTGTGGACACTCCAACTATTATTATTATTATTAGCATTATTATTATCATTAAGAGGTAGGTATGCCTGCCCTACCCATCCAGAGCCTTGAAAGTATGAAGAAGTGGGAAGAGTGGCTTCGAGATCACGACAATTCCCTTTATTTCGTAAGTTCTGTCACGTGATTGACAAGCAGATCTGGCTCTACTTCTGAATTACCATTTCAATTGTTGCCTTTTCTCCAGGTTCGCTTGCTCACAGAGAGATGTTCCATAACAACCCTTAAGGATTCCGTCAACGGAATGATGAGATTTATGATATCGAATAAAGTGGCTAGTTCCTTCGACTACAAAGGAAAAAATGAAAAAGGTGCACGATTTTCTAAGCTGAGCTTTCTTGGCACAAGGAGTTGCACTGCTGTAAATGGTGAGAATAATTACTCTTCGAACTATTTGACTGTTTCCTTTGAACAATTTTGTAGGCTTCCTTATAGCTGCGTTCTCTTAGCTCTCTTCGACTTGAAAAAACACATGTCGCGGTTTTGTGAACCCATTTGTCAGTAAGAATCGTTCATGAACCTGAATTTATTTGATTAGGATTTTCATGAAGTATTGGCCAGTTCAATTCAGTTTTCTACATTCATCTGTATACGTTAATGGCAATTAGTTTCTGTTTCCTTTGTTCTTCCAGCTGCCTTGAAAGCTTATTCGGAAGATGTAAAGAGAAGTGGAGCTAGAGTGCATTACTCTACAGGTGCGGAAGAAGTCGGCACAGCCTTGGGCCTGTGGCTGAAGGATGCCCCGAAGAGGTTTCTCCTTGATCTTCGGAGCAGCCAGTTGCTCCCTGCTTCTGCTACAAAAGTGCCTGATGAAATGTTTCTGGTTCCAGAGGAAGGTTTCAGTCTCGAATGAGTTCTTTGTGATGTTTTCTCTTGAAATTATATGATGGTATCATGTCGTTGCACCCGCATTTCGTTACACACACAATGAATCTGTTGTACCCATACTTCGATACATTTACATTACGTTATCTCCACATTTCAATATACACACTTGTCTCCGAATATACCAGAATGATGCACTATTGCAAAATGAATCCTTCTTTGTCAATAGGCTCTCAACGAATGTGTCAGAACATTGCAGAGTTGTTGGTGAACTTTGCAACATTGCATCATTCGGAGATGTTCGGAGACTATATGAGTGTATCGATATGTGGGGATAATATAAAGTAACTGAATTGAAATGTGGGTATAACGAATTGTGCAATGCAGAATACCCTATGATGTGAGCAATAAATCTTTTCATTCAAATTCTTACCCACCTCAGTACCTTTCGAACATGGGACAACTACATCTGAATTGATGCCAATGGTATTTGATTGGTGTCAATTTATTTATGTTTCAGGAAGTGATGAACTTGCTAATACGTTAATGACAAATATAGGTGTATATTATTAGAAATGTCAGTGACTGAACATGAAATGCAATAATTTTTCAGAAGAGCTCTAGATCATGAGTATAACAAATTGATGATTGCTGAAAGTTGCCTATAGGAAGGAGTAGCAGACGGAAAAATTATATATTTGACATCGGAATCTAATGAGGTTAGGTAAAAATCTACTACTATCTAATAAAAGTTTACAGAACATTCGCCGAGTTGCAGTGAAGAATAAATCTCAAATATTATAAAAGAAATGAATTAGCATTTGAGGCGATTATTCGTATAATATATAAATGTACAAGAATTTGAATAATTCTGTTTGAATGGCGATAATTCAATATAATTACATGGATTTTTAGAATATTCCTTTGATTTTGATAATAATGATGAAATTATATTATTATATTTGTACACAATTAGTGTACAGTTTTCCTCGAATATTTGTGAATATGTAGTCGAATCAATTAAAACAAACATTCATTTAATTGTTTTTGGTTCGCCATGCAGATTCACGGGACAACATTGAATAAAAAAACGCGGCGATTCGTTTCAAGCCCACGTGCTTCTTCAGATGGTCCGTTCGTCTAATAGGCCGAGAAGTCGAAGCCGAAAGTTGTCTGAAATGCAAAAGCTATTTTTTTGATACTCGGTCGTAGAACAGATGTAAAGGGATGGAGGACATGATGAAATTTATCCAAAACCAATTTGCGGATTTGAAAAGACGACGACTGGAAGATGAAAAGCGACGGCTGGAGGAAAAAGAAGATGAAAAGAAAGATCGGGAAGAATCGCTCAAGAAAATTCTCGAAAATGAAAAGAAAGAACGAGAATTAGAACGAGAGAATGAAAAGAAAGAACGAGAATGGAAAGAAAGAACGAGAAGAAGTGCTCCAGAAAATTCTCGAAAATGAAAAGAAAGAACGAGAATTAGAACGAGAGAATGAAAAGAAAGAACGGGCAGAAGCACTCCAGAAAATTCTCGAAGAACAGAAAAATGAACGGGAAGACCTCCAGAAAATTCTAGAACAACAAAAGAATGAAATAGAGCAGGTAGAAAAAAAAACGAAAAGCAGACTTCCAGAAAGTTCGAGAAGATCAGGACAAGTTCTCCGTGCATGTTTCACATGAAACCAAAGTACAAATGGAAGATCTGAAAGAAGACCTTGAGTACGAAATGAAGGGAGACGTCAAGAAAATCGACGATGAATTCAATAAGAAAGTGGAAACAGTGCGAGAGGAGATGAAAGGCCTAGAAAAGAGAGTCGAAAAGCAGATAGCCCTTCTCAGGAACCAAGATCGCCAAGACAGGGTTGCCACATCAGGGATTTCCGTAAAACCGCCGACTTTTGATGGACAGTCGTCTTGGTCCATGTATCGTCGACAATTTGAGGCTGCGGCAGAAACCAATGGATGGGGCGAAGGAGAGAAAGCTACGGCGCTCATAGTCGCATTGAGAGAACCAGCTTTGGGTATATTACAAACGATACCCATAGAACAGCAGAAGCAATATGACGACCTGATTTCTGCACTGGAGTTGAGGTATGGCGCACACAAAAAGCAGGTGAGAGTTTGCAGAAATTTGAGTCAGATGTGAGACGTCTAATCTAGCTGGCCTACTCAGAAGCGCCTGGAGATTTCAAGGAGCAGTTGGCTGTGCAGATATTCATCGACGGACTTAGAGACCCAGAAATCCAAAGAACTCTGCGACTCACAAGTTTCAAAAGGAGTAGCGATGGCGGCCTTCAACACCTCAAGGCCGAAAGTGCGAGCGGTAACAATTGACGATCCCGAACATAGATCTGGCGCAACGAGTGGTTCATTTGAGAAATTTCTGGAGGAGATCAAATCGTTGATAAGTGGAATGAGCACCCAGAAGAAGAGAACGTGCTACCGATGTGGAAAACCGGGACATCTTATCAAAGACTGTAGGGTGAGAATGCCACCAAGATCTAGCTCACCTGCAAGGGTGCCATCTCGTACGCAATCACCTGTGACGACAAGGTCATCCATGCTGGCCAGCGATAACAGAGCCCCCAGGGTCATCCATGTTAACAGGCTGAAAAGAACATCTGAGAGCCTTACCATTCCAAGAAAATTTAATAAAATCATACATGAAGACGATAAGGAGAAAACTGCATTCTCGACTGGGAGTGGATTCCACCAGTTTACTGTTATGCCGTTCGGATTGTGCAATGCTCCAGCAACAATTGCTTGACCATCTCAGGAAAATGGAATAAGATAGACGTCCTATGCACATTAGACACCGGTGCTGCAGTTTCCTTGGTACGCAGCGACATCCTTCGGCCTGAAAGCTAATATTATCCAACGTCGTGCTTCGGACAGTCACTGGTGAAAACGCACCTATTCGAGGAGAAGCTGAAATTACGTTGATTCTTCCATCATAGATACAGTTTACGTCGCCGATATAGAAGATGAATTTATACTCGGAATGGACTTGATCAGTGACTACGGATTCTCATTTGACAAGAGGAGAAGATAATGAGTTCCGGAGAAGAAGAATTTGTCCTCACAACTCCAACGGAAAAGACGATATCTGCCAAACTGCGATTATTGAAAACCACGAGAATTCCTGGATTTTCAGAAAAAGTAATTTGCGCTACATTAGATGAAGACCCTGGATGCTGCGTTGGAGAAGTCCAGCCATGTGATGAATCCCCCAGCAATTTGGTGTTCGCACGAGCCTTAGTTGAAACGAACCAAACGATCCCTGTGAGAGTTGCCAACGTGTTTCCTGGGGAAATAACTGTCAAGGCAGGCGATGTTTTTGGAACATGTGATCCTGTTACTTGGGTAGCGACTTGTAATTCAAATTAACATCAAGAAATGAAGGCAGACTCTGAGAGTGTTATATCAACTTTTGAAAAATCATGTCAACTCTTATCAACAGAGGAACTGAAAGCTGCCAAGAACTTCATCAGGAGTGAAAGTGACATTTTTGATTTGACAACAACAGGAAGAACTTATTTGGTCAAACGAAGGATCGATACTGGCCAAGCTCATCCGATTCGGCAACCACCAAGAAGAATTCCATTCGCCAAGCAACAGGAGGTGGAAGAGCTTGTCGACAAGATGATGAAGGACGGTGTGAAAAGTCATCGAGCCCTTGGTCTGCACCTGTTGTGTTGGTTTCCAAGAAAGATGGATCTACGAGATTCTGTGTCGATTACAGAAAATTAAATGATGTCACCAAGAAGGACAGCTACCCTCTACCGAGAATAGATAACACATTAACAACTTTGGCAGGTTCCCGTTGGTTCTCAACATTAGATCTGAAGAGCGGATACTGGCAAGTGGGCATACATGACGATAAGGAGAAGACTGCATTCTCGACTGGGAGTGGACTATACCAGTTCACTGTTATGCCGTTTGGATTGTGCAATGCTCCAGCAACATTTGAGAGACGAATGGAGCTGGTCCTTCGGGGGCTCACTTGGAAAACTTGTCTCGTATATCTCGAAGACGTTTCGGTCATGGGAAAGACATTCGAAGAACATCTGTATAACCTGCAGGAAGTCTTTCAACGATTAAGGGACGCCAACCTCAAACTGAATCTTCAGAAATGTTCATTGTTCCAGAAAGAAGTGGATTTTCTAGGTAACACAGTTTCATCAGACGGTATCCGAACAGACCAAAAGAAGATACAGGCGATAAGAGACTGGCCGAGACCAAGAGACAAACATGAAGTGAGGAGTTTCCTAGGTCTCTGCACCTACTACCGTCGTTTCGTGAAAGGATTTGCTGATATTGCGGCACCCCTACATAAGTTGACAGAAGATCGAGTCAAATTCGTCTGGTCCAACGGAAGTGAACGAGCATTTGGGAAACTGAAAGTTGCTATATGTTCCAGCCCCATTTTGAATTTACCACGTCATTGAGGCCAGTTTATTATGGACACCGATGCCAGTAATAATGATATTGGAGCCGTACTATCACAGGAGCAAGATGGTCAGGAAAAAGTAATTGAGTTCTACGGCAAAGTACTCACTAAACCAAAAAGAAATTATTGCGTAACGAGAAAAGAGCTACTAGCAATAATCAAGGCTGTAGACCACTTCCATAAATATCTGTGCGGAAGAGAGTTCCTCATCAGAACAGATCATGCAGCTCTGAAGTGGTTACTCGAAATGAAGACTCCTGAAGGACAAGTAGCAAGGTGGATTGAGAAGTTGAACCAGTATCACTTCAGGATAAAACATCGACCAGGACGATTGCATAACAACGCAGATGCCTTGTCTAGAAGACCTTGTTCGGATACTTGTAAACACTGTGAGCGAATTGAACGTCGCGAAGGAATCAACCAAGTGAGATTGATAGCAGACGACAGTTGGACGACAGCAAAAATACGACAAGACCAGGAGAATGATCCAAACGTTGCAGAATTATTGAAATGGAGCGGAAAGACCCTCCTGGAAGGACATCTCAGATCGATCACCAATGTTCGAAGCATTGTGGGCACAATGGGATTCCTTGATTGTGGAGAATGGCCTACTGAAGAGGGCTTGGGAGTCAGCTGATGGCAAGAAAGTGAGTTCCCGACTGGTAGTGCCCATGTTTTGTTAGAGATTCATGGTGGTAAATCAGGTGGGCATCTAGGAGTTAACAAGACCTTGGATAAAATACGGCAAAGGTTCTACTGGGTACAATGTCGAGAAGATGTCGAGAGATGGTGCCGAAGATGCCCAAAATGCGAAGCAAGCAAAGGTCCGAGAACAAGATCGAGGGGCGAGATGAAACAATACAATGTTGGTGCTCCCTTCGAACGAATCGCCATCAATGTAGCTGGACCGTTCCCGATGACGAATGATGGCAACAAATACATCCTCGTTGTCATGGATTATTTCAGTAAATGGGTTGAAGCTTACGCCTTGCCTGATCAAGAAGCATTCACCGTTGCAAGAGCCCTGGTGGACAACATGTTTACAAAGTTTGGAGTGACAATGGAGCTATATTCCGATCAAGGAAGAAATTTTGAATCGAATTCATTCAGGAAGGTTTGTGAATTGATGGGAATTAGCAAGACCAGAACAACTGCCCTCCACCCACAGTCTGATGGCATGGTCGAGAGGTTCAACAGGACTATGGAAGAATACCTTTCCAAAGTAGTAGAAGAGTATCAGAAAGACTGGGATCGACACCTTCAACTATTCTTGATGGCTTACCGGGCAGCTGTGCACGATTCCACGAAGCTCACCCAAGCCAAGATCATCTTCGGGAGAGATCTTCGTTTGACCTGTGACTTGGTGTTCGGATTCCCAAGTACTGAGGAAAAAGAGGTACAGGATTATGCAGATGAACTGCGAGATAACCTGATGAGGATTTACGAAATTGCGAGAAGATTGAAGATTACTAGTGACAGGATGAAGGCTCGATACGATCTCAAGGCAAATACTGGTGGATTCAAAGAAGGAGATCGAGTGTGGCTGTACAACCCCCGTCGTAGAAAAGGAATCTCCCCCAAACGAACACCATGCTGGGAAGGACCCTATTCGATAGTCAAGAGAATAAATGACGTGGTGTACAGGATTCAACGTAGCCCCAGAGCAAAAATGAAGGTCGTTTACCTAGAAGGACTTAAACGTTACAATGGCGATAATGACGTATTGTTTGATCGGGACGATCGAAATTGAGAGGGGTATGATGTAACGAAATGTGCTGGCGCCGGCCCTGCCGACTCTCGATGCGAATTGGTGCGACGGTTCCAGGAACGATTATACCTGCGTGATCGCGGCTCACCCAGAATATTCGAATGTCAAGATTTGTCTGGATGATTACCCACTGTATGAGCGCCTATATAAGCGGGAGCGCTCACGCCGACGGCAGAATTTTCAGTACAGAGAGTTTTAGTATCGAGCATAGGAAAGTTATCGGAGCGATTTGAGTGATTGTGTTGTATTGTATTGTGATAGAGAGTTATAATGAAAGAAGTTCAGTGTTGTTTGGTGTTGTAATCGACGAACCCAAGGATCTATCGTAACAATACTAAATTGAATTTCTCTGAGACAAAACGTGCTTTCCAGCGCAACAATTTTATCAAAATTGTATATTCGTACTTCGGTTGGTATTGAGGTTGATTTTTAAATTCTTGACAAATAACAAAAAAGTTGTGAACGTTCTATTTGAAAAAAGTATATTTAGTATTAGCATTGTACCTAAGCGGAGCCGGGGCAGGTCGCTAGTATAAGAATAAAAGTGATGAAATTTACCACCCTGGTAGCGAAGTGAGATTTATTGACGAAGAAGAAAACAGATTATGATTAAGAGTTATTTCTGGGAAGTTGGTTGAGCTGAAAGAATTATTTCTTGATGAAATTCCATTTGTAATTCTGAGGGTTGAAATTTACCACCCCGGATCCCTAGCGAAGTGAAATTTATTGACGAAAAAGTAAACAGAGTATGATTAGGAGTAATTTCTGAGAATTTGGTTGTGCTCAAAGCATTATTTCTTGATGAAATTCCATTTTTGATTCTAAGGGTTGAAATTCACCCCCCTGTTCCCTAGCGAAGTGAGATTCATCGACGAAAAAGTAAACAGTGTATGATCAAGAGTGATTTCTGAGAATTCGGTTGTGCTCAAAGAATTATTTCCTGATGAAATTCCATTTTTAATTTTGAGGGTTGAAATTTATCACCCTGGTCCCCTAGCGAACTGAGATTTATTGACGAAAAAGTGAACAGAGTATGATTAAGAGTAATTTCTAAGAATTTGATTGTGCTCAAAAAATTATTTCTTGATGAAATTGCATTTTTAACTCTAAGGGTTGAAATTCACCCCCTGTTCCCTAGCGAAGTGAGATTTACTAGTAAAGTAAACTTAGTACGATTGAGAGTGATTTCCGAGAATTTGGATGTACTAGATCAGGGGTTCCCAACCTTTTCTTAGTCCGGTACCACTTTTATATTATTCTTGTTAGCAGGGACCACTATGAATGACTTACATAGTGGTATATACATACGTACATTGTAGGTAATGAAGATAAACTGTAATAATCAAACCGTAACTTCAATTAGCAACTCAAAACAAGAAATAATAATAATAATATGTTTAGGATAAACTTCTGTGATTTTGTATCAAAGTGATTTCTGAGTTTGCATCTTCTCCACGAGTTGCCCAAAGCTACACGCAAATCATCACTTATTTTCAAACGATTCCTCGCCTTGTTCTCAATTACCAATAAAGCAGAAAATCATTGTTCACATAAATAAGTTGGAAAAATCATAAAATATCGCAAAGCGATTTCTCGAAGTTTAGTATAAGAAATTGCCTTTTTACACCAAAACGACTCAAGTGAATTCAATTCAAAAGCATCCTTGCAGTTTCTGTCATTTTGGAATTCAATGCGTTCTTCCTGGCTTTCTTCAGTAACTCCTCCAGCGTCCGTACTAAAAGGGTTACGAATCAGTTTTTGATCAACTTCAGTTTCTTCGGTATATTCTGGGTAGTAACGATTGAATTCATTCATCAACATTTGTAAATGAGTCCTGATATTTTCTTGTATATTTGCTTTAATAGTGTCATACTGTTTTTCCTCCACGAGTGCTTTTAACGTCGCAAACGCAGAATAATTATTTTCTTCACTTTTACCTAACTACAACTGGAGTTTGCAAATAAAAGCGCAAAGTTTATCTTCAAGAATATAAAATATACGTTTTCTAATTGTTTATTTCCGGAACCTTGCAGTTGTATATTCGATTTGAGTGTGTGAAAATATCCACAGGATAAGCCAAATTAATTTGACATTCCGGATTAGTAAACTGTTTTATCAAATCATTCATTTTTGTCAACGTGAAAAATCTCAACCTCTGCTCTCAGTTCATATAATCTTCCCAACATATTACCTTAGAGAAGTGCTTCATGGTCTGAGTCCATTTCAGTGAATAATTTTCAAAAAAGGGGTGTATTTAGGGCGCTGCTTTTGATACCATTAACAACTTTTATGGTCATTTTCAGTGTATCAGTAAGGCATTCAGGAAGAGTATTAGAAGCAACAACTAGCAATGTATGATACAGTGCGTTGTTATTACCTTATGATTTTTCTACTTTACTAACGTCGCCAGACCGGAACGAAATCTCAACATTGCAGGAGCACCATCAGTACAGAGGGCAACGATTTTATTCCACATGAGATTATGTTTCTCAAAATGTTCCGATATTGAGTTCATGAAAAATGACGCCCTCTAAATTTGAAATCATTCGCGGACCATATTTTAACTTCTGCGGACCACTGGTGGTCCACGGACCACTGGTTGGGAACCACTGTACTAGATGAATCATTTCATGAAATTCTATTATAAATAGAAATGGCTGAAATTTTCACCCATGGTCTTTCGGCGTGGTGAGAATTTTGGGTGGAAAAGTGTAAAGAGGTTTATTGGCACTCTCTGAAAATTTGGTTAAGCTAAAAATTGCATTTCAATATGTTATATATTCTTGAATGAAAGGGTGCTCCAATCTTCCCCAAATATTTTTTCAGTATATCCACCAAATTAATCGAATAATCAATGATTGCAATTGTTCACTGAATTTTCCACATATCATGAAGATGTGAATTAAATTTGTACTAGTGCGCCACTGGTCAGCGCGTTCGGGCGTTTCTGGAGGAATGGCCGCTAAATTCACACCGGTATAAAATTGAGCGTTTGCCGGAGTACGATAAACTCATATCACAAAATAATTTCACATATTATAGGAGATTACTCAGTGAGCACTCTAGTTAAACACTAACGTCTTTCTTTCCCACATATCATGAAGATGTGAATTAAATTTGTACTAGTGCGCCACTGGTCAGCGCGTTCGGGCGTTTCTGGAGGAATGGCCGCTAAATTCTCACCGGTATAAAATTCAGCGTTTTCCGGAGTACGATAAACTCATATCACAAAATGATTTCACATATTATAGGAGATTACTCAGTGAGCACTCTAGTTTAGCACTAACCTCTTTCTTTTGATCGGAGTTTTGGAGTCAGCTGTAGGTACAAGTTGCTCTCCAGGTCTGCACCAAATAATGGGCCCATCGTTACTTTCTGTTGGTTTCATTTGGTCACAAATTGATAGAGCACCCCAAGGCATAGTCTGAAAAGAGGTATTTGATAACGACAATAACTAGCATAAAATAGATCCATCTAACAAAAAAAATTATGGATTGAAAAGTCACTTGTAACTAACTATATTATAAGAGGACACCGAGGGAGTTAGCGCTGTGATTCTGTGCCCGGTTCATAATCGAGATGTAGTGGGTTCGATCCCCCGACAGGGCAGAGATTTTTCTCTTGAAAATTTCTCTCAGTCGTATTGGAAATTGACTCTGCCAAGTCAATTCCCAATACTCTGTCGAGTTCACGAAGAACCATGCTGCTCGTGATGTATGGCGCAGGGTGTCAGTAACAACGTCTACTCGCTGAAAGACTTCGAACGAAGTCGATGGTGTTTGGTACGAAAATACCTTAACATTCACTACTACTGATTAGAGGACGTAACACTCGGATTTCAAATGAGATTTATGTTGATTTTTCCTAAAATGACAATGGAGGGAGGGATCAGAAAAGTAAACTGGAAAACCATATCATGGTTAAAATTCAGACGATAGACAAAAAAGTACAAGTCATTTGTTTCAATCTGGTTGGCAATGTTCCCTGTTCAGTGGTTTGCATTGTCCCAATCATTCAACTCAAGGACAGACCAATGGAAACCAATCAACCAAAATCATGATACAATAAAAGAATTGAGAACAATTCGATTTCGAAAGACGAGATACTAGAGCATGGTTTCAGATTAGTAGGTAATCTATCAAGCTGCTGTTTGGTATGCTAGCTTCTGAATTGTTTTCAGTGTTGCCTTCCGGTGCTCATCTGTTCCAGACGAATGCGTTGAGGAGTAAATAAATCATTTTCCAGCATATCTGCCTAATGCTCGCCTGATTTGAATGAATGGGTTTGATCTTACACACCCGAACGCGTACCCGAACGGCTCCCAGCATTGAATTCCGTTGTTTATATATTTCAGACGATTAGGCTCGACCATTTTTGAGGAGAAAACGTAGTTTCGAAGAATAATTATAGCTTTTTCTTCTCCAAATCAATGTTAATGAGGACAAAACTTCTGCAGAAATATAACAAAAAAATTGGCAAACACTCTCGGCAAGGAACCCAAAAACATATGTATGAAGAGACTCCTAGTTCGCCACCAAAAAGGAGTCGGTGTCGACTGAAAATAGTAAACAAACAATAATAATTAGTCATCAGCAAGTATCTTAGGCACCAAAACGCCCACGTTCAAATCGTGGACATACTCCGGTGAAATCATCAGAGTGGTCTGCGACGACGACGCAACGCTACAATGGCTGAAAAAAGCCACAAAGGACCTCAAGCCGTGGGAGGAAGCATCGCTGGCGGTCGTCGGTGTGGATGAGCTCCCAAAGCTCACCAAAGCCTCGCTCCGGATCCCGGAGGACGTCCGCAAGACATCCGGTGAAAAGGAGAGGGTGCTGGGTAGGCTGGAGGCGCAGAATCCAGACCTGAAGATAGCGAGGTGGTGCATTTTCCACCATGAGGTGAAAGTGATCCCTCGAAGACACCTCTTCGTCTTCGGAATCGGAGACGAGGATATGGCTGTCCTCAAGAAAAAGTCAATGAGGATAAGCTACGCGTTTACCTCATTGGCCATAAGGGTGACTAAAAAGGAAGGTACCCCTGAAGACCCGAGGTCCTTGGAAGTCGAGCCACCTGAAGTGGATATTGGCACCGAGGCCACCAAGGGTCCCGAAAAGGACGTCGAAATATCTGCAAGGTGACAGACGACGACCTGACGGAAGAGGCACCTGACAACAAAGAGGTCGTCGCTCCCCTACCGGAGGAGCAGATGGACCTCGAATAGAGTTTCAACCCGAACGACCTCGCAATGGGCAAGGACGTCGGAAAAGATAAAAATGATACAATGCAACCTCCAACACAGCAGGACGGCTTCGGCAACACTATGTCGCCGCCTTGATGTGTTGGAGGATGCAATAGCTTTGATCCAGGAACCCTGGATAATTAAGACCAGAATAACTGGTTTCGGTAACTTGACTGGTCAAATTTTCAGCTTACCAAGCAATCAGCAACCCAGGACAGCCGTTTACGCTCCCAGGAAATACAGAGCCTTTCTGATGGCACAATTATGCACCTCAGACCTTACTGCGGTTAAAGTGAAATGTCCAGACAGGGCAAATATACTGCGTTGATACTCGTATCGGTGTACCTCTCCTCAGATGCAGTCACTCTACCACCCACAAGAGAGATGGAAGTGCTAGTGGACCACTGCCTAAACCAGAGAATGGAGCTGATTCTGGGCTGCGACTCAAACTCTCACCACCTGGGCTGGGGCAGCAAGGATATCAACGCCCGAGGTAAGTCTCTTTACAAATACATAATTAAGAAAGACCTAGCAATCTTGAACAAAGGCACGGAGCGGACATTCATTAACGCCCGTAGCCAAACATTAATAGAAATGACGCTGGCGACAGCCAAAACATCAAATAAAATTCAAGACTGGCAAGTGTCTGATCATATTTCTATGTCAGACCATCGCTGGTTGACCTATACGGTAAACCAGGATCTCAGGACTACAGAGGCCCTGACTCTTGGCAATAGTGAAGAATTGGAAAGGTACACGTTATCTATCCGAAACAAAATAGACATTGCCTATAAGGAATCCTGTCCGATGAGGATGGTACAGACAGAAGGCACAACCAATAAATGGTGGTGCCCTGAACTGGAACACCTCAGAAAGGCGGCGAGAACGAACTTTAACAAAGCAAAACGAACAAAACTCGAAGAGGACTGGGAAATATATAAAGCCAACCTCAGAGAGTTCAAAAAAGTGATAAAACTCGAGAAAGATTCGTAACGTACTAACTATTTATTTGGAATTCTGAGAAGGGTTTACACTTAAGCTCACAGGTGGCGCTAGTTGTACACAGACAATATTTTGGTACCATAAGTATGTCAGCTGGCATCTCAGCTGTAGGTAAATGAGATATATTGACCAACTCTTTAACAACACATTCTCTGATAAAATGATGCCGAACATCTATATGTTTTGTTCGTCTATGAAATAAAGGATTACATGCTAATTTCTGTGAACTCTGGTTATCACTTAACAAATCAACAGGTAAATTATCAATTTGGCCTCCATTTATTTCAAAAATTGAATTTCTTAAATATACAGCTTCTTCGCATGCCTCGGAGAGTGCCATATACTCTGCCTCGGTGCTAGACAACGCAACAGTCTTTCGTTTCCTACATTCATATGATATTGCACTTCCAGACAATTTAAAAATACACCCTGTATAAGATTTCCTGTCTATTGAACAAGATGCCCAGTCAGCATCCACAAAGCCAATCAATGAACTACCCCCCTTTACATATTTCAACCCATAGTCTTTAGTTTTACTTAAATATTTCAAAACTCTTTTTAAATGTTTCCAGTGAGTCTCATCATAACAGTTATTATACTAACTTAGGAAACTCACTGCATAGGCTATATTAGGTCTAGTTAAAACACATAGATACATTAGTGCACCTAATAACTGCTAATATGGATATTTCTGACAAATAGACTTAGCTTTATCTAATTTCAAATTCTTTTCCATTGGAGTATCTGAACTCTTACATTTAACCATATTGAATCTTTTTAAAATAATATCTACAAAATCCTTCTGATCTATAGTAACAGTGTTTTCTTTTACAGTTACATTCAAACCTAAACAATGTTTCATCTGGCCTAAATTTTTTATGTTGAACTTTGCCTTCAATTCACATATTAATTTATCACATATTTCTTTACTGTTATAAAATACAAAAAAATCATCCACAAATAATGCTATATATACTCTGACATTTTTATTACAAATCATAAACAAACAAGGTTCATACTGAGACTTGGTGTAACCTAGTTCTAACAAACAAACTTCCACTCTCTGGTACCAAGCTCTGGCCGATTGTTTTAATCCATATATAGCTCTTTTTAGTTTTAGTACTTTATTTTCACAGTTAGGCACATTTGAACAGGCTGGTATTTCCATGTAAATACATCCATCTAAAGAACCATTCAAAAATGCAGTAGGTACATCAAGGTGTAAACATTCTAAATTCTTATCTACACTTAAAGCTAGTAAAAGTCTCAAAGTAGAATACCTGAGCACTGGTGAGAAGGTTTCTTTGTAGTCCATACCTTTCTTTTGTGTGACACCCTTTGCCACTAGTCTCGCTCTATATCTCACTTTGTTTTCACTGTTATATTTAATTTTAAATACCCACTTGCACTTCACTATTGTTTTGTTCACTGGCCTATCTACAAGTTCCCATGCTTCTCTATCACTAAATGATTGCAACTCTTCTTTGATTGCTTGCTGCCAGTGTACACTGTCCGGACCATTGATTGCATCACTCAAGGAAATGTCATCACATGACACCTCATCATCAATACACAGATTAGCTATACCGTAGTACTCTGGCTTTTTCCTTACACGCTTTTCTGCATTTTCAATACCACTGGAAGGAAAATAAGCAATCTCTGTATTTTCTGGCATCAATGAACTTGACTCCTGGAAACTGTCCTCCGATTCTGAACTGGAGTCTTCTGGTATATAAGTATCATCATGGTTGTTTGTCTGCTCATCTTCTGTATCATAACTTGACTTGTCTGACTGTTTATCCCCCACTGAATCCTGCTTTTATTCACTGCTCTCCTGCAATATCATCTGTGTTGTCATACTGTCATTCTCTGGTTCCATGACCACAACATCTCTTGCTACTGTAACAGATTTTGATTCGGGATCATACAGTCTATACCCTTCAACATTCTCAGAGTATCCAACCAAAAATAGTTTTTTCGCTTTTTTATCCCACTTCAGCCGCCTTTCTTTAGGTATATGAGTCATGACTAAGCTGCCATAGACACGTACATGGCCGACGTCTGGTTTCTTACCGGTCCACAGTTCGAATGGGGTGCAATGCTGAAGACCCGCAGCTGGGTATCTATTCTTCAGATATACTGCAGTTTGAACTGCCTCTGCCCACAATGTTTTATCAAACTTGGCATCAAATAAGAGACACTTAGCTTTTTCAACTACTGACCTATTATACCTCTCACAAAGCCCATTCTGTTGGGATGTGTATGGGATGGTCTTCTGATGTATAATTCCAGCCTGCTTCAAGTAATTTTCCATTTGTGCTGAACAGAATTCTCCACCATTGTCTGTTCTTAAAATCTTTATTTTAGTAGATTTCTGTTTTTCCACCAAGTTCTTAAATTGCTTGAAATAAGAGAAAGTCTCATCTTTAGATTTCAGAAAATACACAAAGCCCATTCGACTGTAATCATCGACCAATAGAAGAAAATATCTAACCTGTCCGAGCGACTTGTTCTCCATAGGCCCGCAGAGGTCAGCATGTACTATATTCAGAATATTATCACTGCGTGATGAACTAGTGGGGAAGGGTAGTTTGGTTTGCTTTCCCTCGCAGCACACTGTACTGTACTGTAATTTGCTCTGCTTATTTCTGCCTTATCTTGGAATAATAAGCCTTCAACTGCTCCATCTCTCATAATCTTTAGGTCATTACTGTTTATGTGGCCGAGCCGTCTGTGCCATGTCCAACTTGAAGTCACTGCAGATGCTGCTAACAGTTGTTCTGACTTCACAATGTTCAACTTATACACACCATTGGTTAGGTTAGCTTCTCCAATGCATTCATTCTGTTTATTATAAATGCAGCATACATTTTCTTTGATAATCACTCTGTTGCCACTATTTATTATCTTACTCACGGATAGAAGGTTTGTGGTAAGGTTATGTATGCGTAAAACATTGTTGACATTTACCTTGTGTTCCTTATTTCGAACTTTTGTGGTAATTTCTATGTCACCGGAACATATAACTGGCACGGTTTCCTTGTTATCCACCACTATATCACGAGTCTCAAGGTTATATGAAACATTCTTTAGCAAACTTTTGCTTGACTGCGAAATCATATGAGTACTAGCACCTGAGTCGACGTACCAATCTTTGTCACTGAATTCACCCGTCAGGAACATTGTACGAAATGCATTTACTTGTTTATCTTTTTCCATTTCTGGGGAACGACACTGAATTTGAAATGTCCGAGTTGCTTGCATTTGTAGCACCGAATATTTTTCACCGGTTTTCCGTCACTTGAATGGCTGACGTTTATGTTTGACGTTGACGCTTGTGTGCGCCTCCCGCCATTCCGTTGATGTTTGGATGAACCTTTTGAAAAAATGCTCCTTCGGTTTTATCGGGTAATCCGGCTAATGAAAGTGAACCGACCCACTCGTCATTAATCTCGAAACCTGTACCTTATAACTTTTGAGCCGTATCCACAACCTGGGTCACGTACGCAGTCATTGATTCCGAGCTTTCTAGGCGGATGAAAATCAAAGTTCTGAGTAGGCTTATGTGACGCGTGAATCCGGAATCGTCAAATAACGACTTTAACTTTGCCCACAAGTTATGCACGGTGGTTTAATTCTTGATATGAACGTAGAGTGATGGGTCGATAGTCATCACCATCTTTGCTTTAGCCTTCCGATCATCTTGCTCACTGAGAGTAGAACTGTTCGCGAGGTCGATACCTTCGAGAATCAAAAAGTTTTCGACGGCGAATGCCCAATCGTCGTAATTATCTCTTCCCTTTAACTTCGGGACGTTCAACGAATAATTTCCTGCCATTGTAACTGCACTTTTATAAAAACCCTTCAATTAATTTGGACTGGGCCCATAACCTGATAAAACTCGGGTATGATTCGTAACGTACTAACTATTTATTTGGAATTCTGAGAAGGGTTTACACTTAAGCTCACAGGTGGCGCTAGTTGTACACAGACAATATTTTGGTACCATAGAAAAAAAAATTACAATATTTTTACAAAAAGTCTGCAGACAAAAGCAAAGAGAAGCCTGGAGAGCCTATTGTGAGGCAATCGGAGATTTCCCGCAAGTCTCAAGGCTACAGAAGGCACTCTCAAGCGACCACCATAAGAGTATCAGCATCCTGACGAGGGAAAATGGCGACAAAGCCGTCAACCTCCAAGAGAGCGCCGATATTCTTATGAAAACTCACTTCCCAGGTTCTGTCTTCCCAGGAACCACGAACCGGACGGAAGTACCAATAACACCCTCACAATACGACTGGCAATTTGCTAGCACTATAATTGATGAGGACAAGATAAGGTGGGCCATATTGTGCTTTTCAAAGCACAAGGACCTGACGGTATAAGACCAGCCCTACTACAATGGGGATTGCATATTCTTATGCCGCACCTGGTCGGAATATTCAGAGACTCATTAGCTCAGGTATGTTCCCAGTGAGTGGAGAGAAGTACGAGTGGTGTTTTTACCAAAACCAGAAAGGGTGGACTACACCTTACCAAAAGCATTCCGCAACCTCCAACACAGCAGGACGGCTACGGCAACACTATGTCGCCGCCTTGATGTGTTGGAGGATGCAATAGCTTTGATCCAGGAACCCTGGATAATTAAGACCAGAATAACTGGTTTCGGTAACTTGACTGGTCAAATTTTCAGCTTACCAAGCAATCAGCAACCCAGGACAGCCGTTTACGCTCCCAGGAAATACAGAGTCTTTCTGATGGCACAATTATGCACCTCAGACCTTACTGCGGTTAAAGTGGAATGTCCAGACGGAAAGGGCAGGTATACGGCGTTGATACTCGCATCGGTGTACCTCTCCTCAGATGCAGCCACTCTACCACCCACAAGAGAGATGGAAGTGCTAGTGGACCACTGCCTAAACCAGAGAATGGAGCTGATTCTGGGCTGCGACTCAAACTCTCACACCCTGGGCTGGGGCAGCAAGGATATCAACGCCCGAGGTAAGTCTCTTTACGAATACATAATCAAGAAAGACCTAGCAATCTTGAACAAAGGCACGGAGCCGACATTCATTAACGTCCGTAGCCAAACATTGATAGAAATGACGCTGGCGACAGCCAAAACATCAAATAAAATTCAAGACTGGCAAGTGTCTGATCATATTTCTATGTCAGACCATCGCTGGTTGACCTATACGGTAAACCAGGATCTCAGGACCATAGAGGCCCTGACTCTTGGCAATAGTGAAGAATTGGAAAGGTACACGTTATCTATCCAGAACAAAATAGACATTGCCTATAAGGAATCCTGTCCGATGAGGATGGTACAGACGTAAGGCACAACCAATAAATGGTGGTGCCCTGAACTGGAACACCTCAGAAAGGCGGCGAGAACGAACTTCAACAAAGCAAAACGAACAAAACTCGAAGAGGACTGGGAAATATATAAAGCCAACCTCAGAGAGCTCAAAAAAGTCTGCAGACAAAAGCAAAGAGAAGCCTGGAGAGCCTATTGTGAGGCAATCGAAGATTTGCCGCAAGTCTCAAGGCTACAGAACGCTCTCTCAAGCGACCACCATAAGGGTATCGGCATCCTGACGAGGGAAAATGGCGACAAAGCCGCCAACCTCCAAGAGCGCGCCAATATTCTTATGGAAACTCACTTCCCAGGTTCTGTGTTCCCAGGAACGACGAACCGGACGGAAGTACCAATAACACCCTCATAATACGACTGGAAATTTGCTAGCACTATAATTGATGAGGACAAGATAAGGTGGGCCATATCGGGCTTTTCCCCCTTCAAAGCACAAGGACCTGACGGTATAAGACCAGCCCTACTACAATGGGGATTGGATATTCTTATGCCGCACCTGGTCGGAATATTCAGAGCCTCATTAGCTCAGGAATGTTCCCAGTGAGTGGAGAGAAGTACGAGTGGTGTTTTTACCAAAACCAGGAAGGGTGGACTACACCTTACCAAAAGCATTCCGACCAATTAGTCTCAGATCGTTCTTTCTGAAAACAATGGAGAGGCTGTGCGAGCGGTATATGAGAGATGAAGTCTCAGTTCACAATCCACTTCATCCAAATCAGCATGCATATACTCCGGAAAGGTCCACTGATTCGGCCCTTCACCAAGTGGTTGGCAGAATCGAGAGATAATTGGATAATAAAGAATCCACACTTGGAATATTCAGAGATATCGATGGAGCGTTCGATAAAACGACCTTCCCAATAGTCACCCAGCAACTTAACTCCAGGAACATACCTCTGGTGGTAGGAGAATGGATACTCAAGATGCTCTCTAGTAGAGCAATAAGTATAACTGTGGAAGACATTACTGTGAGAGCACTGGTCATGAGGGGATGTCCGCAGGGAGGGGTCTTATCACCCCTTCTTTGGGACATAGTCCTAGATACCCTGATTAATCACCTCAACAATAATGGTTTCTACACAATTGCATATGCAGATGACATAGTTATCTTGCAGACCAGCAAATTTGTGAACACACTGTGTGATAGAGCGCAGGATAATCTCAAATTAACAGAAACATGGTGTCACTGTCGATCAATCCCAAAAAGACGGAGATGGTCCTTTTCACTAGGAAAAGAAGCTTATCGGGCTTGAAACCCCCCGAAATCTTCAAAAGCAAACTAAACTCCTCTGAAGAGGTGAAATACCTCGGTATTACCCTCGACAGGAAGTTAACATGGAATTCGCACATTCAGAGCAGAGCAAAAAGAGCATATGTGGCCTATGAGCAGTGTCGGAGGACAGTGGGGCGCACATGGGTTCTCTCGCCCAGTGTAGTCACCTGGATCTACACTGCAATAATAAGACCTATGCCGTACGGAGCCATTGCATGGGGACCGAAAACTCTACAAACAACGGCCATCCAAAAACTTTATCAAATACAGCGAATGGCTTGTCTGAACGTCACAGGAGCCATGAGAACAACACCAACCGCGGCAATGGAATTAGTTACTGGTCTGACACCTCTGGACCTGCACGTCAAGGAGGTTGCGCTAATGGCCATGCTACGATTGCGCACGGCTGGTGTGAACCCCGAGGTAGGAATGGGTCAACTGAGGCTGGTTCTGTGGAGGGAGGCACTCACTGCGGTGCCTCTGCTACAGGTAGCCAGTGACGCAATCGAACCCAGGTTTGTGTTTAATAAACCCTACAAAATAAAATGAAACAGAACACTGAGGCAGATGCTGCAAATGTAATACGCATATTCACAGACGACTCAAGAACCAAGGAAGGATCAGGATGTGGAGTTTACTCCAGATCACTTAGCCTTGGAATTAAGTGGGGAATGGGAAAAAATACCAGCGTGGTTCAAACAGAACTGGCTGTTATCTCAATCGCCACAGAAGAGCTAACCAGAAAAGGAATTTCTGGCGAAAACATAATAATCTGCACTGATAGTAGACAAGCCTTACTAACCTTGAATAGACAACGTATTATCACAGGGTTAGCACTGTGCCACCAAGATTCAGCTAACGCCTCGGTAGATTATAATATCGTACTAAGGTGGGTGAAAGGGCACGACAGGAGCAAAGGTAACCGCATTGCTAACTCTTTGGCCAGGATGGCGGCTGGACTGGAAATTTTGGGACCAGGTGACACCCATGGCTTGAAGACTTCGACAATTGCGGAACTAGCCAAACGTTACACCCATACTCAATCGAGAGATGGGATGGAACCAAAAGATGCAGTTTTGCCAGGATCACCCTGGGCGACCCTGGGAAGCTGGATCCCAATAAATATTTGGCGATGACCAGGAAGAACCTACGTTTAACAGTGGGATTTCTGACTGGACACTGTCAACTGAGAAAACACCTCGATATTATGGGGCTAGTGGACACACCTCTACGCAGGATGTGTGAACAGGAAGATGAAACTGTCAGGCATGTCTCATGTGAATGTCTGGAGCTATCGTCGATAAGAGAGTGTGTGTTCGGTGAGTCTTGGCCTACACCTGTCGATATTAGGGAGATGTCCCCTGGTGACTTGTCCTCCTTCCTGGATAAGGCAGGATGGACAATGTGGCCTAAGTGCTGTGGGTCTACACTCACCCTCCCTACTCTACAGATACAGAGAAGTATCTTAGGTGAAAGAATAGCTGAAACTTGACTAATATATATAGGTTTAAGGCCAGCGTTCACTTGGGCTTGACAAACTAATCCGACGACGGTCGTCCGCTACGATATATTATAATGAATATTTATCTCATATATGTACCCATTTCACAGTTTGTCTTCGTCATCCTTATTTTCATCGATATATCTGGCATCAAAACTAATTTCTAAATATCTTAATGTTGATTTGATGTTCACCTATGTCGCCGGATCGTTAGTTATCCCTATTTCGCAATTTACTATCATCTGGCAACGCCTGTCTGTGTTTGGAAGAAGGGGGATTTTATGACCGGTCGAACTAATGGAAGAAAGTGAGACGGTGTGAATGATGTTTGATAATGACAAGGATAGATTTGCTGAATATTTTTTATGACTTATTTATATGAGTGTAGATCATAATAATAATAATATTGCTTTTATTGATATGAAAAAACCCATGTCTCTTCCAATTAGCTAACATAATCTCAGCGCCTTAGACCGCTCGCCTACGCAGAGCTCAGAAATCAGCTTGAAAAATAAAATAATAAATCATGCATTTGACAAATGAGAAATTCAATCATTCTAACTGCATTCCTACCGGTAAAGGTGTCGAAGGTGATCCTCCCATATCGCTGGTATCAGACATTTTGTTATGACCATCGAAGTTTGGTTATATTCTTCAAAAATTCAATACCTATTCCGATTTTGACTTGACAAACGTCTAATGCAGAGCATGCACATCATGCTTAATTGAAAAAATAATGAGTTTCTATTGGTTGGAAATGTGTATCGTAATGGATTTCATTATAAAACGGGTTGTGGGCATATAAGTTTATTATTAGAGTACGGGTGTAGATAATAGTATATTATGAAACGATCATGTAATAACCATTTCATGAGAGTTGCATATGCTATTTTATCTACACCCGATAAATAGTGAAGAACTACAAATATTATATTTATATTTGTATTGCACACAATAATACTAATTTAAACGAATTCCTTTGAAGAATTATATAAAATCGTAATTAATGATTCAATTTAATCATTCTAACTGTATTTCTACCGGTGAAGGTGATTCTCCCATATCGCTGGTATCAGACATTTTGTTATGATTATCGAAGTTTGGCTATATTCTTCAAAAATTTAATACAGGGGTGCTCAAAGTTGAACTGTTGGCGATCTACATCAATATTGTTAGACTACGATCGATCGACTCTGTGTAGGTCTGCTCTAAAATTTCAATGAAAAAACTTATAATTATTCAAAATTGCTAGTTTATTGGTTCTTACAAAACAAACGAGTTATAGTGTCTAAACCCAACTAAAGAGTGACTCTGGATATTGAGGCGTGGCACTGCATGTCCTTAGGCTACTTCTCATAAGATGGTTCGTTATTGCCGAGTGCTAATCGCAAGTATGATGACCTATGTTCGTCAGGTAGTCGATTGCAATATTTTGACCCAATTATCTTCATTTCAGAAAATGCAGACTCGCACAAGTAAGTTGACGCTGCTTTTCTTTGACAAGTACTGCGCGTTCCGTTGATGAAGCCGCCTTTTGCCGCTAGCAGGGGGTAATGAGAGAAAGTGATGAGGGTGTTATTCTGGCCTAATTGTGAATCGAATAAATTTTAGTAGTTTATTCATTTCATTTTGTTCTAGTGACCTATCTACTAAAACATAATCTGTGAATGATTCTATATCGGAAAATTTTTCTCAGGATAGACTCAAAATGCCTTCGCGATCAACTAGTCGTTCGCGATCGACTAGTCGATCGCTATATAACTATACACCTCTTGAGGTATGACATAGTGAGTTAGTAACAAGGCCCACCTGCTCAGTGACTTCGATCGAAGTCGATGGCGTTTAGTGCAATAAACGCCTTTTATGAATTTTCCAGAAAAAGCAGCCTCAAAAAAGGTTGATGTACAGGGATATATCCTAGATACAATGTTTTGAGGTATTTTTCCCATTGATTCATCGAGGAATATGCAGTGTTGTTCCGTTTGAGGAAATTTTTGACTACTTTTTTGCGTTATCGAGATAATAAAAATTTTAGTACACTCTGTATGTTATGAAGTCGATTATGCATGTGAATTGAATGAATACACTACCTACTTTCATTCACGAATTATAAAATATAACTTTTTCACCTGAGTCGAAATAGGGCTATAATTCGAACCATATCTTACACAAATTATTGTTTCGAAAACCGATGAACAGGAAGAGGGAATCGTCAACAAGAAATATTTGTTGGTATGCCGCGCATTTCATTTTTATTTAATTTTTGCTAGAAATTTTTCGATAGAAGTGCCTACGTCGCAGCGTCATGAATATTTCAGATTGATGTGAAATCTACTGAATTATTCAGCATTGATTTCCATAAACGAATAAGACACAAGAGACCGAGAGTCACGCTATACAGTTAGACAACCATTGAACTTTTTTCTATTCAATTTGTTCAGTAGGTACGTACTGTCACGGGATGTTCAAATGCTCCCAGCTCAAATACCCAGAAAACTACGAAGGAAAAAGTACTCATTCGATGCATGAATTCTATTACTCTGAAAATTTTCTCGAAGGAATTGCTTCGGCCCCAAGAAATTGTATTAATTACAATTTTTTTCATTCTATTTTTCAATGTTTTAATCAGTTTCGTTTTTATTTTATACCAAATGGCATCAAAATCATTGTCTTAATTCTTCCCTATCATGTTTGATATCATATCTAGAAATGTGTTTCTTTCCTAAAAGAACCAATACGTACATATTATACCCATTATCGATAAAGTGCAAACTTCACTCGTTGTAAACAACTACGCCAATGTCTAAGCCAGCCATGTGGAAGGAAGCAATAATAACTAGATCTCCCTTCAGCATGTTTCCGTAATCGAAACTGCTTTCCGAAACCTCATGCCTCATCACCATCTGGCGGTTAGGGGCTGAACTAAAAATGTCGGTAAGTTGTGACGTATTTCATGAAATTGGTTCAAATAGTGGGGAAATGCCGCCAAATTCCTTTTTCTAATTTCATTTTGCAACGAAGCATTCTAACAGTTTCGGTTGTACTAATAGAATGCCTTGTTTCCAAATTAATTTCAAAAATACTATTTTTTTTTTGGAAATTTTGAAAAAAGATGAAATTTTTTTTATTCATTTCAAGATTCAACATTTTTTCGAAAAGTGTGCCAAATTTGAACTCAAGATGTCTTATGGTTTCCAAATGCAATTGGAAATGAACATGGAAGACACTGTTCGCCGGCCTTAAACCTCGATTAAAGGGAGAGTACTGAATTAGCGGGAACATCTAGTTGAACAAACTCACAGCCAGAATGGAGAGATGTACTAGGATGAAAAAAGAGACAAATAGTTATTGCATGTACCTACTCAAGAGGAAACTCATGACGTGAAAGGTGTTCCAAAAGAGGTTAATCTTCATGTTTACGGGATTGATCCACAAACCAAGATTGATGATCTGACAAATCTGCTGAAACCAAATCTCCAGAAGTGAAGTGTCAACGAATAACTCCTGAATACCCCAACATATATAATTCATTCCAGGTAACAAATTCCGAACGCAACTTCAGAAGAGCCATGAACCCCAAATTATGGCCGTTTGGAGCATGTATTCAACGATTTTTCGAGATTCCGAGAAAGTAAGTAATCGAAATATAGATGGCAATTTTTGTTCTCCACACTTGTTGGTATTGAATGTGGCTAGTATCACCAGACATAAAATAAATGAATTACAACGTTGTATTTGTGATACATATGAGTCCGTTATATGTTGATTTTGAAACTCTCAAATTTTGTACTGCAGTGAGATAATAAAGATTATACGTATCTTTCTATGTGTTTTATTTGACTGAAGAGCTGGTCACAAACTGAAATCTGTAAATCGTATTTCCATTCATTATATACTTACCTTTTACAAAACAATAGTTCAGATGAAATTCAGTATAAAAAATGACAATCGAGTTATTCTAACTTGCAGAAGTTAAGATATAAATGTCGATAATATTGCAAACGCTATAAAAGATTATTTCTGGTATAAAAGATGAGCTTCGAGAAAATGCAGCATCAGCATTGGTTGGTTCTCAACTGCGTTGAAGGTGATAGTCCAAGGGAGGCTCGGAAAATATTGAACTCCTCCTGCCTCAAGAGGAAGCCTAAGGTAGGTTTGGTTGGATAGGCTGAACAATCATTTCCATATCATCCGTTCGACGTATGGTATTTTCTGGTCGCAAATGGGATATCTGTGTATATGGATAACACGTTTTGTAATAACATGTTACCCCGGAATATATCAAAATGCATGATATTATACATGACCATTTATTCTGGTGAGCAGGTGCTGAATTTTTTCCAGGTTCACTCTATTCAGCTTCACACGAATGTGTCTTGTCGAAAGTTGAGAAATATTCAAGGTCGGAAGTTGGATGACTTGCAGTGGAGAAAGTTCATCATTACCATAGGAAAACTTCTCATTTGCAATCGGAATATACCATTTGTTAGGAATAGTGAGAAGGTAAATTCCAGGTTGGAGTTCCTGATGTTTTTTCACTGAGCAGCTTTCAGCGATAATCGTACGGGGTTGTGAATAACACATTGGATGGTGTTATTTGAATAGGTGAAAGATTTTCCAGATAGACGACTATTGTATTGCTGGCTGAATGCGCCGTACGGAAGCAAATGCCAAGAAATCATAGAGGGAGAGACTATTGTAGTGCAATTGGTACCATCATTTCTCAGCATGATGTTGATGGTACAGTCTTGTTCGGTTTGAAGCTTGTTTTTGCAATATCTTCAATTGATTCACATGGCTCGCCTTGATATTGATATAACTCCTGTCTCTCATTAGGGATGAGGTAAGCTTTTTGAGGGGATATCATTCTGTTCTGGAAGGGAAGGAAACACGAAAAGTAATTCGATGAGGTAGGCATCAATATCGGAAAAGGTATTAGAAAAATTATTCTTTGATCTGAAAAACATAGTTATATTCCTAGAAACGAAAAATAACAATATATTTTTTTCGAAATCAACCAATTCACTTGTAGAATATAAGGATTTCATCTTGTTGATGATTGTATTCAAGTTGCTGAATGATAGAAAGACTGGATGGATTTTATGAAACTTTGTAAATGTGATTGTGTTGATTATTTGGTTCAACTGGCTCTGCAAGTTTATGGATTAATTTCGATTAATTTCGTTAATTTCTTCGTCAAATTTCTCAATGCCATAAAAAGTTGATAGTATGTTAGATTTGATTTGAAAAAGTGTTTGATTATTATAAGTTTGCTAGTAGAACTGTTGTTCAACACATGAAGATATTGATTAATACTGCATACTGTTCTCTTTGTACGTCGACCGGGTGTGGTTATCACATGCACGTGCATTATAGTTGTAGATACGTTAATGAATCTATAGTTTATATTTCCTTCATTCAACCTCATTTTTCGCTAAACTGAAGTGAAGTGCATACCGCAGACTGCAAAGGAAGAAACCGGCGGATTTCGGTGAGTCCACATTTTAAAAATTCAGATTTACATTACAACTCCTGTCTCTCATTAGGGATGGGGTTGGGTTTTCGAGGGGATATCATTCTGTTCTGGAGGGGAAGGAAACACAGAAAGTAATTCGAATAAGGTAGGCATCAATATCGGAAAAGGTATTAGAAAAATTATTCTCTGATCTCAAAACCATAGTTATATTCCTAAAAACGGATAATAACTATATATTTTTCTCGAAATCAACCAATTCACTTGTAGAATATAAGGATTTCATTTTGTTAATGACTGTTTTCAAGTTGCTGAATGATAGAAAGACTGGATGGATTCCATGGAAGTTTGTAAATGTGATTGCGTTGATTATTTGGTTCAACTGTCTCTGCAAGTTTATGGAAAAATCGATAATGAGATGGAGTACATTAATTTCGTTTATTTCTTTTACAAATTCCTCAATGAGATTAAAAGTTAATAGTATGTTCGATTTGATTTGAATAAGTGTATGATTATTTGTGTTACAAATTCTCCTGCAATTGATATTTGATCGTTTCTCCATGTTTCAACAAAACATCATTTGTTCGAGATTTAACATTGTTCTGATATTTTCACCATCATCATAGCCAAGAGTGCCAAAGAGCCATTCAGATATTTTTCCCCCGAGGTATATTAATCCTCGTTTTGATATATGTGGATTCATTATTGGTAATTGAATCTCGCTTTGTACACTCAGAGTATTTGCTTGCTGTAGTAATAATTCTGTTTGTTCGGTGAGGTTTACTGTTTTTGAAATGAAATTCAGCTGTGAATCTGAATGGTATTCATTTCAGAGAGTTCTGGAATATTCAGATAGCTAACGAATTAATGTTTGCTCACAATAATTTCAAACATTTTTAAATTTACTGGTAATATTGGGTTCGTTAATTTTTGAATCGATTCATGGCTCAAAGGAAGGGTAAGAATGGATGAGAGCGTGATTAGTAAAAGCCTCATCTGTGAAAGATTGAAATTCATTAATATTTATTACATTTCTTCAGGTTGTATTGAGAGCTTGCCGGACAGCCTTGTCGACGTGTGTTGAAGGGGAGAACTTGCTATGGTATGTTATCATCAGTAAAAAAAGAATTTGGAATATTATTGGTTTGGCACAAATCATTCATAAAAATCACGAAGAACAAGGGACCCAGGTTAGAACCCTGCAGCACACCTGAGCTTACTTTACTTTACTCAACAGATATGATTTGTGGAGTAGTGATACGGATTTCGTGAATCCCATCACTTTCAATTTTTCCAGAAGAACATAATGATCTATTTGGTCAAACGCTTTCTAGAAATCCAGATAAACTACACCTGACCCTTATTATCAAGAAGTGGACACATATATTGGATCAAACATGCCAAGTTGGTGATGCAGGACCTCTGTTGCATGAACACATGTTGATTCACTGATATTCTATTTTTTACCTGCCTGAAGATACATTTTTGAATGCATATTTCAAACAACTTGAAAAAATTGCACAGTATCGAATGTGCTCGATGATTTTGAAACATACTAGGGTCGCCTTTTTTCAGAATGGGGCAGACACGAGCAATTTCCCATTGTGAAGGAAAACTGGATGAAGATATAATAAGATTGAATATGTACTGCAATAGGTCACATAATGCCGCAATACTGTCCCTAACGATGAAACTAGGAATCACGTCAGAACCAGAAGTATATTTGTTCTTGAGCTCTCTGGACGCCTCAATAATGTCTTCTTTCGGAATAAGGTAAAAACTCTGACGATATTTGTAGTAACTGATGGATCATTATAATTCGAATTATTGTTTTTGGACTCAATATAAACAATTTTGAAGTACGTGACAAACATATTGACAATATCATGAGGGTTATCGTATGTTGAATCATTACATTTCATCACACCCGGTATTCGAGATTTGACTCTTTTACTATGAATGAAAGACCAGAAGTTGGAGCAGTCGGATAGAATATTACTTTCAGCGATCCTAATTCAGTTATCGTAAGCTTCACTCATTTTAATTTCAACAGTCGATCTCAGTTGCCTATAAAGATTATGATAATATTCAGTTCTGTGAATCTTGTAATTTTTATATGCATGTTTTTTAGCCTTCATATTCCTGATTATGTCGCTATCATACCATGACGGAAATTTACGAGTTCGCACACATCTCAATGGTACAGTTCGTTCAAAAATTTCACAAAGTTGCTGATTGAGTTTAGTGCAGGCTGTTTCAACATCAACACACGTCAACAAGTCAGACCAATCTGATTCTAGTATCAAATTGAACATTGTTGAAAAATCGGATTTTCTGAAATTGAATTGGTGATTAGCGATTTTCATATTTGCTTTGAAGTTGGAATAGTTTTCCGAATAATGTTTCAGCTCTATGAACGAAGTAGAATGACGAGCATCAATATGTACGAATGGTTGATCAAATTCAGAGACATCGCAGTCATTAACATTACTCATAACCAAATCCAACTTGTGATTATCAATATTGACAGGGCATGGCCCAGCTCTTCAGGTTGACTGACAGTCATTCGATATCTGAAGTTAAGCCACGCCTAGCGCGGTTAGTACTTGGATGGGAGACCATGCATGGAAATACCGTGTCGAAAGCCCGTACAGCTGCAGCGAAGTAGCATATCATAGCTCGCAGACAATATATCATTGAGCACAAGATATATTGAGTATATGTCGTCCTTCGGAGGCAACGTAAAGCCGTCGGTCCCGAGCCCATGGATGTTGGGCTCGTTAAAGATCCCCACCTCTGGTTGGAATACCAGAGGGTTCGGCAAAATTTCCGGTTGGGGGAAGTGTGCTCACCGGCGTCGGTGATTGGCCTTGGTAGCGGAAATAGGCCGACGTTAAATAAAGAAATAGAAGAAGAAGAATCAATATTGACAATATTGTTGAATTGCCTAGCACCAGAGAGTTCCAAAAAGCTCAGGACACATTTGACTTTACAGTCGTTGAGATTCAAATCATAATTTGGAATATTGAAGTCCCCCAACAATAAAAATTTTCTATTCATTATAGAATCCATATTTTCGATAAATTCAAAAAATAATTCGTAAGTAACAATATTACTTTGTGGTGGGATATGAATACTACAATTGCTAAGCTAAGGTTACCAATTCTTAACTGAACACCAGTAACATTGATCTCAGGGAGCAAATCCCGTAAAACAGAGAAGTCAATAGGTAAGGAATTGTTATTCAATTTAACTTCAAAGTACCACCACATCTCGAGACATTATTGGTAACTAAATTGCGGTCGCATCTGTAGATTATAGTTCGTTGTAAAGAGTTCTTGATTGTGAACATCAGCCTGTAGATTCGTTTCTGTAATGGAGATAATATCCATGTCACAGCAAGAAACAGCAGTGAAAGAAGAAGTCGTGTTGACCTCAAACCATTGGCGTTCCGATAGTAAAGCGATATATGTTGACTTCGATGCGTGTAATTGGGTACTTCCATTAGTTTAAAGTTACGATGGTTGGAACACAATTTTTATAGTCGATTGCCAGATTCCGTTCCCCTCCTTTTTTTCTGTCTTTCAGTTCCTTACGTAGATCTTTATAAAATTGAATTTGAATTTCCGGATTGTCTTTCAGTTTTTTATACAAGTCAAAACTGAGGTTTCGCTGTCTAGTGCTACTTTAATTGGACGGGGAGAACTTCTATTGATATCGAACTTACCTAGACGAATAGGTTTAATGGGGAAGTCCGTAACATGATCATTGACAACTTGAATAATTTTCTTGACATTGCTTTGCCCAGCAGACATCCTCAAATCAAACTCGAAGAATTCTCCGGGATACCAAATATGATTGAATTGTTTTTTCGTGAAGTTCTCTCCTGAAATTCCTAGACAATTTCCTCAAATAGGCTGGACCCCAAGCTGTCTGCCTGACATTGCTTATTTGTATTTATCAGTTCCTTGATTTCTCTCTGGAGGGAAATTATAGCTGCCTTCAATGACTTGAGATCATTGCCAATGCTTTCACAAGATGAACAGGACCACGACACAGATTTTTTACACTTTATTGTATGAGTTTCAGATAGGGTCAGGCCCGCACAGGCATTGCAATAGTTTGATTTACAAATGCTGCACACGAGTTTCAAGTGTGATTCAACAGTCTTGCTACAATGACTACAGCTCTCCATATTATTAACTCCAAAGGGTACAGCACTGCCTTTCGTTTGGAATTCACGATAAATGTTTGTAGCAAAAAGAATGAATGCACCCAAGTTAATGTGATAAAAAAGAACTTTGAACTCGTATCACTTACGTTCACCAAATGTGGTGATGATCTGCAAAAATCAACATTCAACATTCAGTTATCCCTGATTATAACCAATAAATCAAGAGCTTGGTGTACACGGCTTCACTTCACTTGACAACAGAACACCAGTTCTGATACAAGGGAGCAAGAACTCGATATTAACGGTCCGTCCCTATTCAAATGTAGGACCCTAGGAACAAGAATACAGAACGAAATTATAGTAACCGTCATAATACTGTAAGTCGATTAAGTACAATCCCAACCCATTCAATTCCCAAATTCAACCTCACCCTTAAGTGATGGTGTTATATATATATATATATATATATATATATATATATATATATATATATATATATATATATATATATATATATGGTGTTATATATGGTGTTATATATATATATATATATATATATATGGTGTTATATATATATATATATATATATATATATATATATATATATATATGGTGTTATATATATATATATATATATATATATATATATATATATATATATATATATATATAACACCATCACTTAAGGGTGAGGTTGAATTTGGGAATTGAATGGGTGTTATATATATATATATATATATATATAGTAGATGTATAATGACTACAGATCGGAGATCATGTTCAGTGTTTACATCCAATTCCTAAAATCAACCTCACCCTTGAGTGATAGTGTTATATTTTTCATATATATATATATATATATATATATATATATATATATATATATATATATATATAAAAATCTTGAATTGAAACAGAAAGCAATTTTTGATAAATAACTGTTTAATGGTTATTACATAGCATACAGAACTTGGTTGGGCAGTATGTGAATGGATTGTTGTTGCACTGACTGCGTGAGATACTATCGCTCTGCAAATCCAAAGGGTACCCAGTCGAATGGATTGAACGATGTGTGGATTCCATATTGAAAGTCATCTCTTGAACAATGTCGTAAAAACACGATAGGCACCATTTCGCAAAGTTGTATGATATTGTACTATCAAACATACATATTCCCTAGTAGAATTATGGATAAACTTCAATGCATTCACTCCATTTTCTACCAAAGTTCTATGCACGATATCGAATTCGAAATCGGTATCGCTGAGGTCCATGTCTCACTAGCTTTCGAAAACGAATACTACGTTTATATACGCATACCCTCATAGTCATGTTTGCACCTATTGTCCGCAGACAGCTGTTGATCAAGTTAGAACACCTGCTCAGAATAATCCTCACTCCTCACTCAATTCAGTTGATGAATGCTTCTTAACGCGAGGGACAACTACCAATAGCATGGAAACATTCTACGGTAATACCCGTCTTTAAAAACGGGGACAAGTTGGATGCCGCAAACTATCGTCAGATCAGCCTTACGTGTCTTCTGTGCGAATGCATGGAAAGAATAATCACTGAGGAATTGACTACCTTTTTTCTGGACAGTGGCGTTATGAAAAACCAACAACACGGATTCCTTCGAGTGTGGTGTTTTAATTTCGCCAGTTATTTCATCGTCATCAGACTGATCATCTGAGGGGCCTATAGTACTGTTTTCATCAATTTGTGTTGTAACAGATTGAGATTAAAAGATTGAGATTCTTGACATAAATTATTATCTTTGCCAGATTCTGACTGATTGCTTGAAAAACGACGTCGATTTTGAAAGTGCATCTGTTTTTTTCTTCTTCAGTTCTACCTGTTTGCGTTTTTGTGCGCCACCGAGATGATGGCGTTTCATTTTCAATGTTGATTATTAGCATCAATAACAAATATCACCTTCTGTATACCTACTGTGCTTGCGTACCTACCTGAAATAAATTAGTTATAATAAAAATTTTCTTTATACGTGTAAGTAATCAATTGTGAAAGCATAATTATAGAACTTACCTGACAACTTTGTGTGGGGTAACGATAAGTATAGTTTCAATCAAAGCCACTTCGTAAATAAATTAGGTACGTGTGGTATGCGTAATATGCGTACGTGCGCTTTCATTTGCAAAGTAAAGACAACTATAGCTCGACAACTTCGTCCGCAACCCGCCGGCGGGTTGCGCACTCGGTCGATCGCGGCGCGACGACACTAACAGTATGAGGGGTCACTCCCGGACTGCCCGTGCCTTGTGATCTCGGATATGTGGGTGAAACTCGCTAAAATATAGATATAGAATGAAACGCCAGCAGAGAATGGAGGCCCCTGGAGAACAGGGGCCCCAAGCACGTGCTTGTAGTGCTTATACGTTAATCCGCCACTGGTCCAAGGAGCCCATTCAATCTGCAACCTACATAACAAGACCCAAAAATCGATACCAGTTGTTTTTCACAATTCATCGAACTATGATTGCCATCTATTTGTGAAAAAGGTGGCTTGTAAACAGGAACTAGTTTCAGTGATAGCCCAAACAAAGGTGAAATATATTACATTCTCGAAGTCCATTCTTGTTGAGAAATGTCCCGATCCAAAGATGCCGAATGTATACATGAAGCTGAAGTTTGTGAATTCTTTCCGTGTCCTCCCTTAATCTCTTGGTGAGCTTCCAAAGTTTGACATAATTTGTCTAGAGATTAAGGGAGGACACGGAAAGAATTCACAAACTTCAGCTTCATGTATACTTCGGCATCTTTGGATCGGGACATTTCTCAACAAGAATGGATTTCGAGAATGTAATATATTTCACCTTTGTTTGGGCTATCACTGAAACTAGTTCCTGTTTACAAGCCACCTTTTTCACAAATAGATGGCAATCATAGTTCGATGAATTGTGAAAAACAACTGGTATCGATTTTTGGGTCTTGTTATGTAGGTTGCAGATTGAATGGGCTCCTTGGACCAGTGGCGGATTAACGTATAAGCACTACAAGCACGTGCTTGGGGCCCCTGTTCTCCAGGGGCCTCCATTCTCTGCTGGCGTTTCATTCTATACCTACATTTTATCGAGATTCACCCACATATCCGAGATCACAAGGCGCGGGCAGTCCGGGAGTGACCCCTCATACTAAGGCCGCGCTCAGTTTGGATACGAATTTGTATCGTACGTATACGTACGATCGTGTTCGTACGAATTGAGTGCGCACACTGAATGCGTTTCAATCCGTCAAAAAGGTACTGATCTCTCATTCGTAGAGTCATCTGTCGAAGTGCAACGAATAATATGTATGAGCCCACGATATTAGGGATACACTTAAAAACTTTTTTTCACGAAATAACTCGTAATGTTCTATGTGTTGCCAAAAATAAATGTAATAAACTCACCAGACATATTCATTTCCACGGATATTCCTCGCCATGCCTTGCGTTGAACATCCCGTTAGTGGTAACTCGAATCACTCTGATCCCACAAACATTTATGTCCGTAAATTAAGTTAATACATATGTCAACTTCCATGTTTACGCACGAACGTGTTTACAAATCCCAACAAGTTCGGATTGATTTCGGACGTCGGAACTACACGTACGTATACGTACGACAAACTCGCATCCAGTATGTGCGCTTCCATAGTACTCAGAAGGTTTGGATCGTTCGTACGTATTGGTACGTACTCACACGAGTGAAATTCGTACGAAAACGCGTCCAAACTGAGCGCGGCCTTAGTGTCGTCGCGCCGCGATAGACCGAGTGCGCAACCCGCCGCGCCGGCGGGTTGCGGACGAAGTTGTCGAGCTATAGTTGTCTTTACTTTGCAAATGAAAGCGCACGTTCGCATATTACGCATACCACACGTACCTACTTTATTTACGAAGTGGCTTTGATTGAAACTATACTTATCGTTACCCCACACAAAGTTGTCAGGTAAGTTCTATAATTATGCTTTCACCATTGATTACTTACACGTATAAAAATTTTTTTAATTATAACTAATTTATTTCAGGTAGGTACGCAAGCACAGTAGGTATACAGAAGGTGATATTTGTTATTGATGCTAATAATCAACATTGAAAATGAAACGCCATCATCTCAGTGGCGCACAAAAACGCAAACAGGTAGAACTGAAGAAGAAAAAAACAGATACACTTTTAAAATTGACATCGTTTTTCAAGCAATCAGTCAGAATCTGGCAAAGATAATAATTTATGTCAAGAATCTCAATCTTTATCATCTGTTACAACACAAATTGATGAAAACAGTACTATAGGCCCCCTCAGATGATCAGTCTGATGACGATGAAATAACTGGCGAAATTAAAACACCTGTTCCTGTTCCCGAAAAATCTGAACCTGTTATTGTTGCGATTCCTGAAGTTTCAGAAATTGAACTCGTTAATTCTAATAAAAAGACAGATGCTGGGCTGTGGACGGAATTTTCTAAGGAAGATATTTGCTATTCGATTGATCACGGTCCAGAAAGTTGTCAGCACCATCAGGGCCCATTTCATGAATCACGCCGTACATATGCTAGTGGTGAAAGAGTCCGTTTTTGCACACCACGACTCTTTTTCGGTAAAAAAGCCAACAGCGAAACATATAAATGGGAATGGTTATTGTATTCACGAACGAAAGGATCTTTGTATTGCTTTGTTTGCAAGTTGTTTGGTAACAAATGCATCGCCACAGCGCCGATCCAATTTGCAGATGATGGATTTAATGATTGGCGAAACGTAATTGCAATTGAGCACCATGAAAACAGTTCAGCTCATAAGGACTTTATGCTTACTTATTCGAGTCGAAGACAAGGTCTAGGGATTATCAAAAATCTAGAGGCACAAGTAAAAGAAGAAAAAAAATATTGCTAAAATGTATTGCAACGAGTTATTGCAGTTATACAAACGCTTGCAGAACGTGGTTTGGCCTTTAGGGGACATGATGAGTCTTTTGGATCTATACTCAATGGGAATTTTTTGGGTTTGCTTGAACTTTTGGCTCAATTCGATCCATTTTTGGCAAGCCATATTGCAAGATATGGAAATAAAGGAAAAGGCAATCCATCATATCTATCGAAAACAGTATGCGACGAGCTTATCGATTTAATGAGTAATAAAGTCCACAAAGTGATTTTCGAAGAAATACAATCAGCTGGATACTTCAGCCTCTCAGTGGACTCTACGCCTGATCTATCACATAAGGATCAACTAAGTATTATTTTGAGATACGTATCGCCGTCTGATGGTAAGCCCGTGAAGCGATTCTGGACGTTTTCAAATTCGAAAAGTCATACCGGAGAAGAGATGGCAAATATGGTACTCAGTTATCTAGAGGGTTGCAAAATAGAAATTGCAAAGTGTAGAGGACAATCATATGATAATGCTGCTAATATGCCAGGACGATACAAAGGGATGCAGCAAAAGATTTTAGAGCATAATAAATATGCTGCATTTATACCATGCGCTGCACATACTCTAAACTTGATTGGTCGCAGTGCTGTTGATTGTTGTACGATCGCAGTGGGTTTTTTTTTTCAACTGCGCAGTTGTTATACACTTTTTTTTTCGGCTTCTACTCACCGGTGGGCAGTTTTAAAGAAATTAATAGGCAACGATAGCGTTCTAAAGTCACTGTCGGACACTCGTTGGGAAGCTCACGCTGTAGCTACGAGTGCAATATTACAATCCTATCCGAAAATTTCAGATGCTTTAGATGAAATTGCTGAGGACATAAACCAAAAAGGGAGACTAGGCTAGAAGCACAAAATATTTCAAACAAAATGCAAGAGTTTGAGTTTATATTTATGCTCACTTTGTGGAATGATATTCTACAAGTTTTTCGTCGCACCAGTGAAGGGCTCCAAGAAGAAGGATCAGATCTTAAAAAGGGTGCCAATTTGTATCATTCTTTATCAGATCATCTCGTTGAAATGAGGAATCATTTTGAAAAATTTGAAGGCGCGGCAAGAAGAATTTTTCCTAATGGTGAATATAAGGAAACTCGAAGACGAACTAGGAAAAAACAAGTAAATGATGGAAATGCTGAAGAAAGAGACAGATTCCGCATTGAGACTTTCAATGTAATAATTGACACACTTAATGCCCAAATGCAAAGAAGAAGTGAGGTATACCACGAAGTTTCACGAAATTTTTCATTTCTTGCGGATCTAGATAAATCATGTTCAGAATATGAAAACGATATCCAAATACTGATAGAAGCTTTCCCAGAAGACTTCAATGAAAGCTTCCTCGGCGAATTTATTCATTTTCTCAAATATGTTCGAATTAAATAAGAAGTTTCAGAAACAAAGGTCGCCTATTCCGATCTATATGAAATGATTATCAAGGATAAAGTAAAGTGCGTTTTCCCAAACATAGAAGTGGCATTTAGAATCTTTCACAGCTTAATGATTACTAACTGCTCTGCTGAACGATTCTTCTCACAACTGAAAAGATTAAAGAACCCACAAAGAATAAAAATCTGTCAAGACAAGCTTAATTCTTTAGCATTAATGTGTATTGAGGCAGATATACTCCGTCAGATAAATTTCGACGATGTGATCTCGGAATAAGGCAAGGAAAAAAATGTTTTAAGTTTTAAATTAAACCTACTACATTTTCTATTTTGATGAACTTTCATTTTATATTTCCTTCCAGCAATAGAGGGCCTACACAGCATCTGTGCTTAGGGCCACGGAAACTCTTGATCCGCCATTGCCATGGACAAATGGTTTATCAAATATGTGGCACGAAGTAGCATGGTCATATTGGAGTTGTTCTTGGTCGGTTAGAGGGAGCATCTGTTTGGGATGTTTGAAGTGGGTGTTGTATAATTTCATGGCTGTTTAATCTAATTTGTCCATGAAAGTTCCCACTACATCAGATCCACGAACGAAAAATTTTGGGAGTACTGGTCTTCAAAGTTACACTTTACGTAAAAGGTGAAAGAGTAAGGTTGGTGTTCACAAACTTTTACTAGGAACGATGAAACATCAGAAGGCTTGTTGTGATCTATGGGCTTCAATATACTTACAAAATCAGTATAAATAACGAACGGAACTGAAATCTGTTTCTCGAAATTTACAAATTTCAAAATGTTTTCTGGAATTTTTTTACTATATTTATTCAATTTCAAATTGGTTGTTGAAATTTTCGTTATTGTATGGTTACAGTCATGTTCTTCATGCTCCTCCAGCTTCATTTGATTATTAAAGCTTGTAAGCATCCATCACAAATTAGTCGACCATCGTGCTTAGATTTTTGTCCCACAACCAGCCTTGCGAGATCCTTCATGAGATAACAGTGTTGTTTCCAACCCATATACATTAATTGAAATTTTATTCAGTTTTTCCCAAATTTTTATGTTCGTCAGTTTCATGGGGAATTACAATCCATCGAAGCGCAACAGAGTATTGTAATGAGGATATGATTGGGGATTCGCTGGATCTCCATCTGCAGAAAAATTCTCGCATTGACCGACCAGGCAAAGCACGCATTGTCTGAATTCCGAATATTCAAGACTGCATTCTTCTTCACTATACATTTGGGTAGTTTCAAATGAGATGAGGCTGCCAGTAGAATAAAATTGTTGATGTTCACATCCAGAAATCCAATTTGTTTAATTTGCTATCCAGAATTTCTCTCTTGAAACTCTGAAGCCTGAGAAATCATTCGTTGGAAGTCAGCAAAAGCTTCTTCTAGACTTGTTGACTGGGTTATAATTTGTTTTCTGGTGTTGAATGACTCGATGTCAGATAACTTCTTCTCTGGTATTGTATACACTCCAAAATTAATATATTCAATGCATGATGTAGCTCTAGGTGTACATCAATGATGCCTAAAACTTTTGGTTCAACTTCCTTTGAAAAATCGGAATAGTCAATGTGTGTTGTCAAACTTTTGAATCGGTACGAAGCTATCCTGTTTTTGAATGCATGTTGGAGTTTTTCCACACCATTTCCCAAAACTCTCGATAGGACGGTTCACTTTCTCCTATTGAAAATTTTACTAGTAGATTACAGCCGTTTTTTAAATGGCGCTTCGAATTAGACTGATTCGAAAAACTTTGACCGTAACGTACACAGGTTAGATTATTAGATTAGATTATATATTAGGGACTTTCGTGCTACGAGCCTTTACACCGCGACCTTTTCAGATCTATTGTGTTTGTCCTCGAGATCATTTAGAGTTCTTTGTCTAGCCCTGTCTTCTTTACGAGACTCCACAGGCTAGTTCTTAGAACTCCCATGAATTTGGGAGCTCTTGGTTTTTCTTCTCCCAGCGTTAGAAACCTTTGTCTTGACAAGCCCTCGCAGTGGCATAGTATGTGTACTGATGTTTCCTCTTCTTCCTGACAGAACCTGCATAGCATTTCTTCTGCCAGGCCTATTGTACTCATATGTTTATTGAGCCTACAGTGCCCTGTGAGAAGTCCTACTACTATTCTAGTAGTGTTCCTCTTCTGGCCTAGTAGATAGTCCGTGAATGTTGGCAGCGGTTGTTTGATAAACTCTTTGGCCTGTCTCATTCCTGGTGCATTGTTCCAACGTACACAGGTTACACTACTTGTCTTAGGCTTTTTACTGCTGGTTTCACACATATATATATATATATGTATATATATATATATATATATATATATATATATATATATATGTTGTTGTTGAGTTCGGGTTGAACCGCGTCTGGAGTTTTGTTCTCGACGTTTCGGCTCCGATTTTGGAGCCATTTTCAAGAGGTGAATGTGACTTCACGCTGAGGTCTCAATCTGCCTACTCCTCAGGTGTTGTCACAGGGGGCAAGGGTTTGTGACTTGACACCGGGGCCTCAATCTGCCTACTCCCCAGGTCTCGTCACGAGTTCTTTCTAAGGTCTCAATCTGCCTACTCCTTAGATCGATCTAAGGAGTACGTAAAAAATCAAATTCAAAAAATGTTAGAAAACGAAATAATCCAACCATCAACTTCATATTTTTCAAGCCCTATTTGGGAAGTATAACTACTTCTCTTCGGGATTGAAGAGAAGTAGTTATACTAATAACCTCGGCCGCGAAAGCCTTAACCATTTTGCCTAATTGGAAAGTCCCAAAAAATAGATGCCTCTGGACAAAAAAATGGAGACTTGTAATAGACTTTCGCAAACTTAATGAACAAACTGTAGATGACAAATACCCTTTACCCAACATTAATGACATTTTGGACAAACTAGGGAAAAGCCAATATTTCACGACATCAGATTTAGCAAACGGTTTTCATCAGATCGAAATGCACCCGGATGATATTCAAAAAACAGCTTTCTTTCAAGAACACCTAGAACGTTTACAAAATGTATTTGAAAGACTGAGACATGCTAATTTCAAAATCCAGTTAGACAAATCAGAATTTTTAAGAAAAGAAACTATTGACTATTTTGGTCATTTAATAACACCAGGAGGAGTAAAACCAAATTCCAACAGAATTGAAGCAATTAAAAAGTTCCAGATACCTAAAACACCTAGGGAAATCAAAAGTTTTCAAGGATATATAGGTTACTATGGAGAATTCATAAAAGACTTTGCAAGAATAATCAAACCGTAAACTTCATGTTTGAAGAAAGATTCGGAAATAGCACACGATACAAAATTCATAACAGCATTTAACACAAACAGATCCTTTTGGTCAATGCACCAATAATGCAATACCCAAATTTTCAAAAAAGTTTATTTTAACAACTGACGCATCGAACGTAGCATTAGGAGCCATTTTGTCCTAAGGAACAATCGGCTCAGATTGACCAATAGCCTTTGCTTCAAGAACATTAAATGAATCAGAACATAAATATAGTACAATTGAGAAACAATTAATAGCAATCGTATGGGCCTGCAAATACTTCAGACCTTATCTTTTTGGTGAAAATTTAAAGCCTCTGTCGACCTCAACACGAAACAAATTATAACACCCCGTGCTCAAATACCCATAATCCATGAATCGGAAAAAATTTTAAGCCTAAAGAAAAACCTAGAAAAAAAACATATCATTAATAGAACAACTATGATAGTTAAACTACCAGTTGATAAAGAGGTACAGGATTTTTAAAATATCTCGTCACTCTTCACTTGTTCTTTGTGTTATACAGAATAAAAGTAATTTGTCACTTTCCAATTTCGAAGTTTTCTCAACTTTTAAAAAATCGTTTTTGCAAAGCCACGACGAGAACTTTCGCCTCAACAGATCAATTGCTTCAAACTTCTACAACGACACAACCAGTGTGAAATACTGATAAGCTATTCGAGCGAGTTGAATAGATACCGTTATGTCAAGACAACAAAGAAATCGTGTAAATACAAGTACTGTCATAATAAGGATTCTTGTTCATCTATCAGTTTCATAAGAATGATCTAATATCCGGTGCAGTTCCAACAGGAAGTTTTTGATAAATATGTCCTGTATACCTAAACCAGAATAGAGTTCTCCAAAGTTATTAGTAATTGAGCTTCATTTGCCATCACAGCTAAGCAAACGAACCCAATGCAGCGTTTGAGTACCTAGCACTGATACGCTTTCCAGCTACTACAGATCCCAACTACTAATCAGGACGTCCTGTCATCGGAAGAACTCGAAATAAATCATAAGAGAAAAAGCATTCTGTTCAAGTCAAGACAGGAATTTTCTTCGAAACAAGACGATAAGATAAATTCTTGTCTTTCCTCGATAAGAGGTAACTCTATAAATAGTCAAGGAATTACATTGTACTCAGATACCAAAACAGATTCAGATCAACGAATAATTCTCAAAAAGTTACATATAACGTACAAAAACCTTGTTCTTCACAATAGAAACGTGTTACCTCTATTGTATGGGCAAATAACATGATAATTTTGATGAAGTGGCCCCGGAGCGGATCTAAGAAATGAAACGTTTCGTTTACTCACCAAGTTCAGAAAATGGTTTTCCTCAAGTAGTGCCAAAAGATCTGGGAAATATCCACCAACTTCTTCATGGGCAGTTCCTACTATGCTTATCTGATGAAGAGGTCCGTAACGCACTGTTCCAGATTCATAACTTTTACATACGTTTTCGTTATAAAGAGCCATCGACGTTGTTTCTATATCGGAACTTTTATTCAACAAACCATTCTTCACAGTTAAATTCGGATAGTTTTCAGCCATATACGTGAGAATGTCTGGAAGATAAGTTGCCGATCCATGTACAACAGCTAGTACAAATGTAGCATGGCCTTCCTTGTCTTCATGAAATGCCAACTTGAAAAACTCCCTAGCTAATTCTTTGGTTGCACTCGAGCTCAAATGCTTTATTTCGTCTTGATACATTCGGAGAATTTTAGCACCTCCATTTGAGTGCGTTTCTACATGATAATATCGTCGATACCTCAGAGTTTTCTGAAAGCAGAAGATATTTGTGAAGAAATCGTTCAAGAATCATGGATAACAAACTAATAAAACTCAGAATCATATGTACATGTATATTGCCAAATCTTCAAAGAGTCCGTCTGATATATATTTACTTCGACCAATCGAGCTCTGTTAAATTGAATTAAGTGTGTCTGCAGCGGGTATACGAAATAGTCCACTTGAGTTATACAGTTGTATTTGGTAGATTATTAATTCTTTGCGTCCTAGCGGAATCACAAAGAAACCCTCTTTTAAAGAATGTTTGCTGAGTGCCCAGATTTGATGTAGAACCATGTGTATTGTTTTTTTTTCTGTTTTTAAATTCATCAGCGGGCTGCGTCATTATTGGAGAACTGGAAATGGGTTTATGCACCTCAGTGCTCTGAGATGCTATTGGGGTCCCTGTGACCTTGATAGAGCAGTATTAAAATAGACAAAGAGAATGTAAAAACAAAGTTCTAGGTTCATTTTTATTCCTTCAGTCACATTAAATGAACAGATGATATAATCCGAGAAGGAACTCTTTAATCATGGACAGGTTGGTCCTGAAAATCCATGTTTTTGAGAAAATCTCATTCTATATACATCTATATCGTGGTCTATTACATTTGTTTGTTTTCAGATAACCATATTGGTGTTTTTCGGGTTTGTTTGCCGTGGTCCATAGGTTTTTACACCTAACGTTTCGCCTACAACTCTGATAGGCATCATCAAAGTCCATGAGGTAACGGAAGCAATGTTCTCTATCTCACAGGACATACTACTTCGCTCGTGTTTTGGTACGCTTTATATCTGTTTTCATGTCGGACGTTTTGTGTGTCGGGGATGGGCGTGGCCTGTTTTTTTTAACTAGTTCTGGTCGTGTATTCTTCAATGCAGGTAACCTAACCAGTTTTCATTGATGTTCATGACTCTTCTTTTCGATTGAAATTGTCTTTATGTTTGTGTATCTTTGTTGCCCTCTGAGTAATCTCAGATGGTAGCTAAGAGTCCTGTCGAGCACTTTGGTTTCGTTAAAAGTGTGTGTTATGCCACTGCCGAGTTATCTGTCTGTCCTATGCGACAATTTCTCTTATTTCCGGAGAGCCGCGTCTGAATGCTTCGTTTGGTGGTTCCAATGTAGACCGATCCACAGCTACACGGAATCCGGTACACACCTGGTGTTACCCACGGCTCTCTCGGATCTTGAGCTGATCTTAAACTGTCTCTGACGGTTCGTGTCGGCCTCAGTGTTGCTTTTACATGATGTTTCTTTAACGTTCGTCTTATCCGATCTGTCACATCTCTTATAGCACGAAGGCTTCTCCTATGGCGGGCGTGTCTACGGTTTCTTTAGCGTTAACTCTCTTGGGGCGTATTGCCCGTTCGGCTTCGCTATACCCGTTTCCTTTCAACGCTTGTTTCAGGTGGTCAAGTTCCTCAGGGAGGTTTTGTGGTTCACAGATTTTGATCACCCCTCTCTTCTGGCGTGGTTGGTAATTGGAGTTCTTATGCAGATATCTATCTGTGTGTGTGTGGGTTTTCTGTATACCTTATGTCCCAGTGTCCCATTTTTACGTCTGTTCATTAATACATCCAGGAAAGAAATTGTCCTTGGATTTCTTGTTCCATTGTGAGATACAATTGACTTCTACCACAGGTCATTGTGAATTGGATTTTGTCTTTAAGAGTTCAGATGAGAGAAAAATACCTTCAATTGTTCTTCCCCATGCTGCCACACCAAGAACGTAACATCAACATTCCGTAGCCACCAGTATGGTTTCAAGATCGCTTTCTCTAAGGCCTGCTGTTCAAACTTTTCCATGGAAAAGTTAGCCACCACAGGGCTCAACGGGCTGCAGTTTGTTCATAGAAAACGTTGTCCCACTGGAAATATGTCAATGACAAGCAGTGAGCAAACGCGGCGGTTATGTCTGGCTGGGAATACATCTCCAATCAGCTGAATTGTTTCTTTGACCGGAACCATCGTGTATAAGGATACCACATCGAAACTTAATGTATATCTCTCGGACCTAGTCTCAGGTCTTTTATCCTTTCAATGAACTGTCCTGAGTCTGTTTCCAGTAAGGGGTTGTAGCAAGATTGTTAGATACTTGGCCAGTTCATATGATGGTGAGCCTATTGCATTCACGATAGGTCTTTGTGGCACGTTTTCTTTGAGAATTTTCGGTAGGCCATAAAGACGAGGAGAAGTGCTTCAGATTTCTGTAACAATTCCTTAGTGTTGTCATCTAGGCTTGATAAGCTGACTAGATAATAAATTTTTCTCATAATTGCTGCGGTCGGATCTCTATTGATTCTCTTATCCGTTTCTGGATCTTAAAGATTGGACATTTTCTCTTTGTAATCCCTCGTCTTCAACACGACGGTGGAGTTTCCTTTGTCTGCTGGCAAAACCAAGATATCCGTATTATTATTGAGATTTTTCAGCGCATTTCTTTCTCCTTTAGTAGTATTGGTCTTGGGTGGTTTCGCTCGCATCAAAATCCTTGATGTTTCGATGCGAATTTCTTCCGCGATGTCGTTTGGCAAATGTCGAATTCCAGCTTCGACGTTCGCAATGATGTCCTCGTAGGGTACTTCCGCCGGCGTCATGGCAAAGTTACCACCTTTGGCTAATATGCTAATATAAAGTTGCCCAAAACATGAGCGAAGTAGAATGTACTGTGAGAACGAGAACTTTGCATCCTTTACCTCATAGACTTTGATAATGCCTACTACAGTTGTAGGCGAAACGGCAGGGGTAAAAACCTATGGACCACGGCAAACGAACCCGAAAAACACCCCAGATTTAGTAAACCCTGATATCTGAAAATCTTACAGGCAACTGTATATCATTTGTTTAAATAGATAGTTATGAAAGTTTTTGTATGTTCTACATCAAAAGTTATAGTCGTTTTGGAAAGTGCAAAGTATTTCATATAAGTGATTTCATAAGTAGCTACTAGGACTTATGATGCCTTCAAGTGAATATCAGGTGATGAATTTGCTTAATTGGACTCGGAATGAACTGAATGTGATGCGTAATAGGAATCTAATTTCATGAATTGTATCCCAGTGAACATACATGTCTCCCATATAGTCACCCAAACGTCTCTGTGAGATATACCATGAAACTCATCTGATATCTTCTTTTGAAACACGTCAATGAGCTGAATATCTACAGATCCTAGGTCGTTCCAAGAGTTTCGTTCATCTCAGTAAACAATCATGGATTCAATTTTCACAGATACATGATTCATTCAAATTTAAACCGAAGATATATCAGACTTATCAATGTGGTCCTGGGTAGTGTAGTGGTCAGCACATTCGCCTTTCAAGCGGAAGACCGGGGTTCGATTCCCCGCCGGGCCACCGTGCTGGGTAATCACACGGTAAAAGGTAAGGCCTCGTTGATCCATTGCTCGCACAAGTTTCGACTTCTGAGGGTTGACTTTCGTCAGCTGGTTAACGGAAATGAACGAACGAACGATATCAATGATCCAAATATGAAAATGTACTCGATAACTTTTTGTGCACAACTTTTTTCATCGCGCATAATGTGCATTTATACAATGAGAATTGAGTGTGAATGTTGAACGGGGAAATTAAACTGGCATCTGCCATATGCCCATCATGCAACATTTCATTTCTGGATTATGATGCTTCAAACATAATTTTAGCTCAAGCTCTTACCAGACAAATATGTCGATTACATTAATACCCTAATGAGTTTCATATCATGGAATTTATAATGTTTCCACCTAGTATGAATGGGTTGTAGTTTTTTTTGTGAGAATGATTCAACTAACACGAAGTGTTTTCACGAATTGTGCAAACGACAAAACTGAACGTTGATCAAAATACAATGGTTGTCACAACCCATTTACGGAATCATCACCAGCTCTTCGAAACCAGCCTCACAAACTCTCTTAATCGGAATACATTCCCCAATACCATCCATATATGCAGCTCCGATTATATCTGCAAAATTTTACCTTATTCAAGCAGTAGGCAACAAAAAATCAAAGAGGGATATTTTTGTTTATTTTATGTCACCTCTATTCAAAATGAAATATTATTTTGGCATTGGTTACTCCTTTCTGAAGAATCAAAACTTATTATGTACACATTTGAATATCAAATATATAACGCCCAACTCAATTCAGCCCTTCTTCAGAATGGTTTCACTTTTGAATTGACAGATCCATCCGTCTTCTCCATCCAGTCCCACAGATCCACAGCAACGTTTCCCACAAAGCTTTTCTTCCCTTCATTGAAGGTGCCACTGACAAAATTCACCAATTTCTGAAAAAACAGGACATAAAAACAATATTCACCACCAACAATAAAATTTCCACATTCCTCCGTTTCCCCAAGACAAAATTGTCAATGACTCCCAGGGTGTATATGAAATTCCATGTTCAGATTGCCATAGAACATATGCAGGCCAGAACAACTGACATGTGACTAGTACAGTATATGAACATCAACTTGCTGTCCGAAATATAAATATAGACTTTACGAACACTAAGACCATCGCCACAGCGAAAAGACTATAAGCTCGGATAATCCGCAAGACCATTGAAATCGAAAAGCGACCTTCCTGCCTAATGAACGTGACGACGGGCAGACACTTCCAACTACCCTTCTTGATGGTTTTTGAATCAAGTGGACTTGGCCACTGATGACTTCTTGTTTGACCAAGTCAGCCCTTCCAGTTGTTTTCATCTCGGAGATGTCACTTGTACCTCCAACGCGACACCTGGCGGCTCTTACAAGGATGGCATTTTCTGTCTTCACCCGGACTTGTCCGGAATCCGATGGCTGGTCGCTGCATTCAGGGACATTATTCTCTGTGACACGAGCTACTTCCTTCGACAGTGCAGGGATTCTCGCAGTTTTCAATAATCGCAGTTTGGCAGGTTTCGTCCTTTCCGTTGGAGTTGTAAGGACAAATTCTTCTTCTCCGAACCTTATGATCTTTTGCTCATTGTCGAATGAAACCATGGTCACTGATCAAGTCCATTCCGAGTATGACTTCATCTTCTATATCTGCGACGTAAACTGTACCTGTAATAGTGAGTCGCCCAAGAATCAACGTAATTTCAGCCTCTCCTCGAATAGGTGCGTTTTCACCAGTGACTGTCCGAATCACGACGTTGGAAGAAATAGGCTTTACGTTTCCAGGCCGAAGGATGTCGCTGCGTACCAAGGAAACTGCAGCACCGGTGTCTATGGTGCATATTACATCCATTTTATTCAATTTCCCTGGAATGGTGAGGCTCTCAGATGTTCTTTTCAGCCTGTTAATACAGATGACCCTCGGTGACCTTGACCTCGCAGGTGATTGCGAACTTGGCGGCGTCCTGGCAGGTGAGTTGTATTTTGGTGGCATTCTCACCTTGCAATCTTTCTTGAAATGCCCTGATCTTCCACATCTGTAACATTTTCTCTGTGGCATTCTCTCCCTGCAGTCTTTTATGAAATGCCCCGGCCTCCTACATCTATAGCAAATCCTCTGCGGCATTTTCACCCAACAGTCTTTTACAAGATGTCCTAGTTTTCCACATCTATAGCACGTTCTCTTCTGGGTGCTCATTCTACTTATTAATGATTTGATCTCCTCCAGAACTTTCTCAACTGAACTATTCGCTGTGCCAAATCTTTGTTCGGGATCGTCAACTGTTACCGCTCGCACTTTCGGCCTCGAGGTGTTGAAGGCCGCCTCCACTTCTAGCGAACGTACCAAGGCATCGCTGCTCCTTTTGAAACTTGTAAGTCGCAGAGTTCTTTGGATTTCTGGGTCTCTAAGTCCGTCAATAAATATCTGCACAGCCAACTGCTCCTTGAAATCTCCGGGTGCATCTGGGTACGCCAGCTGGATTAGGCGTCGAACATCTGCCTCAAATTCTTGCAGACTCTCACCTGATTTCTGTGTGCGAGTCTTCATTTGGGCCCGGTACAGCTGTTCTCGGTGTTGATCGCCATACCTCAACTCCAGTGCAGTAATCAGGTCCTGATATTGCTTCTGCTGTTCTATGGGTATTGTTTGTAATATACCCAAAGCTGGCCCTCTCAGAACTACTATTAGTGCCGTAGCTTTTTCCTCGTCGCCCCATCCATCAGTTTCTGCCGCAGCCTCAAATTGTCGACGGTACATGGACCAAGACGACTGACCATCAAAAGTCGGTGGTTTCACGGAAATTCCTGACGTGGCAACACTGTCTCGGCGATCTCGGTTCTTGAGAAGAGTTATCTGTTTTTCTAGACCTCTCATTTCATTTCTCATCTCCTCTCGCACTATATCCACTTTCTTATTGACATCTTCCTTCAGTTCCCCTTTTAGTTCTTCCATTTGTACTTTGGTTTCATGTGAAACATGCTTGAAGAACTTGTCCTGATTTTCTAGAACTTTCTGGAAGTCTGCTTCTCGTTGTTTTTCTATCATCTCTATTTCATTCTTTTGTTGTTCTAGAATTTTCTGGAGGTCTTCTCGTTCTTTTCTCTGTTCTTCGAGAACTTTCTGGAGTGCTTCTTCCCGTTCTTTCTTCTCATTATTGAGAATTTTCTGGAGTGCTTCTTCTCGATCTTTCTTTTCATTTTCGAGAATTTTCTGGAGTCCCTCTTCTCGTTCTTTCTTTTCAGCTTCTCGCTCTTTTCTCTGGTCTTCGAGAATTTTCTGGAGTCCTTCTTCTCGTTCTTTCTTTTCCTCCTGCCGTCGCTTTTCCTCTAGTTCTTTCTCCTCCAGCCGTCGCTTTTCATCTTCCTGTCGTCGTCTTTCCATCGTATCGTAAGATGTACTTCTCGTATTAACCATAAATTGTTTTTATTTCCCAGCAAAAATTCCACTTCCGACACCACTGTTACGATTTATCCCTTGGAAAATCTCAATTCTGACACCACTGTTACGGTATATCCTTGGGTTCGTCGATTAAAACACCAAACAACACTAAACTACTTTTATTATAATTCTCTATCACAATACAATACAACACCATCACTTAAATCGCTCCGATAACTTTCCAATGCTCGCTCGCTACTAAAACTCTCTGAACTAACAATTCTGTTCACTTCTTGCACTTAGCAATAACAAATAAAAGCTCTTTCCACTTATATCTCAATAACTCTCGCCACTTAGCTCTACTAATCTCGCTTCACTTAGCTCCGAATAAAAACTTCTCTGTAATACCAATTCTCCTCGCAGCGAAATCTGTCGCGTATATATATCTGCGTGCCAATCGAGAATCGTCGAGAGAAGCCCCGATGACGCGTCTCGAATTCTCCAGGCGGCTTACGCCGGGTTCCAGGAAAATGACGTTCGTTACGACGCGATCCCTCGCCTTGCGTTTACGATATGGTCAGGGCCGGCGCTAGGACGTAACAATACTTAATATCTGGAATAACAATTAAAAATGAATCAGCACGAAGACACCTGTGTGATAGACATCACGTTCAACCTCGAACTGCAATTATAAAAGCAAATCCACCGAGAAGACCTTCGAATACTACTTGAGGACCAATCATTAGTATAATCTCTACTCGAGCTACTACTTCGATAGTTGACCCGTGCTCCACCAGTACGTTATAGAATAAGAAGGCAAGAATAAACGAATGTAATTAAGTGAATTAACTGAAATTGTAAAAAAATAGAAATATCGAAAAGACGATACAACAAATGGATGCAGACGGTAGAATACCTCAATAACAATGTAAACAATTGCCAGAGGTCGAACCATATAAGTTATATGAATTTTTTTCGATAATCCCAGAATACAATGGACGACCCGATTCATTTGGGATCATTCGTGAATGCTTACGATCGCGCTATCCAAATGGCAGTTGGTCAACAGAAACTTTCGATGATTTTTCACACCAGAAACAGATTGAAAGGGAAAGCCTCTATACTAACTCAATGAATCCACAAAAGCACACTTCGGAAACAGTTTAGATTTTAAATCACTAATAAAAGACCTACAAGGAACAAAACAAATGACTGGGAAAAATTCACTGACATTTTTATCACGTCCAAAAACTCACAATGCCAAAATGCTGTCTTTCATTAAAATAAAAATCAGACTTGACGCAAAAACAAAAATTTGCTCTATCTACTGTGATCAACACGTTATCAACAGAATCAGGACCAAAACTTGGCCATATTATCAGGTCAAGCAACCCTTTGATGTTAGAGGCATCATGAAGAATAAAACGAAAATAACAATTGTCATAAATTGAAACTCAGAAATTCCATCGAATCAATCAAACAACTGAAAGCAGACATCCAGAAGGTTCTAGAACATCAAGAAAGGTTATTCGAGCATGTGTTACATAAAACTGAAGTACGAGTGGAAGAACTGAGAGAAGAACTGAAAGAATCAGGATCGCCGAGACACGGTTGCCACATTAACAATTTCCGTAAAACCACCGACTTTTGACGGACAGTCGTCTTGGGCCATGTATCGTAGACAATTTGAAGGCTGCGGCAGAGACTAAGGGATGGGGCGAAGAAAAAAAGCTACGGCACTAATAGTAGCTTTGAAAAAGCCAGCTTTGGGTATATTGCAGACGATATCCATCGAACAGCAAAAAAAATATGAGGACCTGATTTCTGCATTAGAGTTTCGGTATGGCGATCAACATGGAGAGCAGCTGTACCGGGCCCAAATAAAAACACGCATTCAAAAATCCGGAGAGAGTGTACAAGAATTTGAAGCAGCTGTGAGACGCTTTATCCAGCTGGCTCACCCAAAACCTCCTGGAGATTTCCACTAACAGCTAGCGGTGCAGATATTTGTAGACGGACTGAGAGACCCAGAGATCCGAAGAACTTTACGACTGACAAGTTTCAAAAGAAGTAGCGATGCTTTGGTTCGTTCTTTGGAAGTGGAGGCGACCTTCAACACGTCGCTCAGGCGCAGCGACTGGTTCAACCGAGAAGGTTCTGGAGGAAATCAAGTAGACGATAAGTGGAATGAACACCCAAAAAAAAAGACTTGCTATAGATGTGGAAAACCCGGACATTTTATCAAAGACTACAAGGTTGAATGCCACCAAGATCTAACTCACCTGCAAGGGTGCCATCACGTACACAATCACCTCACACAAGGACAAGGTCATCCAGCGAGTCCTCAAAGTGGCGGAAGGAAAAATGAAATTAAACAGCATATCTGGGCGCATGCTCAAGGTCATCCAAGTTAACAGGCTGAACTACATTGATTCTTGGGCGACTCACCATCATAGATACAGTTTACGTCGCAGGTATAGAAGATGAATTTATACTCGGATTGGACTTTATCCGTGTCTATGGATTTTATTAGACAATGAGCAGAAGATTATGAGGATCGGAGGAGGAGAATTCGTCCTAACAACTCCAGTAGAAAGGGCAATGCCTGTGAAACTGCGTTTAATGAAAACTGCAAGGAGTCGTGGATTTTAGGAGAAAGTAGTTTGTGCTGCAGTTGATGAAGACGCTGGGTGCTGCGTCGGAGTAGTCCAGCCATGTGATGAATCTCCAAAAAATTTGGTGTTCACACGAGCCTTAGTTAAAACGAAACAAACGATTCCTGTGAGAGTTGCCAACGTGTTTCCTGTGGAAATAACTGTTAAGGCAGGCGATGTCATTGGAACATGTGAACCTGTTACTTGGGTAGCGAACTGTAATTCGAATGAACATCAAGAAACGAAGGCAGGCGCTGATAGTGTTATAACAACTAACAAAATCATTTCAACACTAATCAACATTGGAACTGAAAGCTGCTAAGAATTTCATCAGGAATGAAAGTGACATATTCGATTCGACAACAATAGGAAAAACTGAAGGACAACTGGCAAGGTAGATTGAGAAGTTGAACCAGTATCACTTCACGATGAAACATCGACCAGGACGACTGCATAAGAAAGCAGATGCCTTATAGAGAAGACCTTGTTCGGATACTCGAAAGCACTGTGAGCGAATTGAACGTCGCGAAGGAATCAACCAAGTGAGATTGATGGTAGATGACCATTGGACCATAGCAAAAATGGGACAAGACCAGGAGAGTAATCCAAACTTTGCAGAATTTTTGAAATGGAATGAACATGGAGCGGAAAGACCCACCTAAAAAGACATCCCCGATCTATCACCAACGTTCAACGCATTGTGGGCGCAATGGGATTCCTTGATTGTTGAGAATGGCCTATTGAAGAGGGCTTGGGAATCAGCCGATGGCAAGAAAGTAAGTTCCCAACTGGTTGTGCCTAAAGCGATGATAGTGGATGTATTGAAAGAGATTCATGGTGGTGAATCAGGTGGACATCTAGTAGTTGACAAGACCTTGGATAAAATACGACAAATGTTTTACTGGCTCGAGATGTTGAGAGATGATGCCGAAGATGCCCAAAATGCTATAACAAGATAAAGAGGCGAGATGAAACAATACAATGTTGGTGCTATCTTCGAACGAATCGCCATCGATGTTGCTGAACCGTTCCTGATGACCTTATGCTTTGCCCAATCTAAAAGCATCCAGAGTTGCAAGGGCCCTGGCGGACAACATGTTTGTAAGGTTCGGATTCGAATCGAATTCATTCAGGAAAGTGTGTGAATTTGTAAATTAGCAAGTCCAGAACAACTGCCCTCCACCCACAGTCTGAGTCCGCTCTCAGTCGAGAATGCAGTCTTCCCCTTATCGTCTTCATGCCCAAATGCCAATATCCACTTTTCAGATCTAGTGTTGAGAACCAACCTGATAATTCAATAAAATGACGTCTATTCTTGGTAAAGGGTAGCTATCCTTCTTGGTGACATCATTCAATTTCCTGTGATCGACACATAATCTCGTAGATCCATCCTTCTTGGAAACCAACACAACAGGTGCAGACCAAGGGCTCGACGATTATTCAATCACCCCGTCTCTCATCATCTTGCCAACAAGCTCTTTCATCTCTTGCTGCTCGGCGAATGGAACTCTTCTTGGTGGTTGTCGAATTGGATGGAGTGTCTATTCTGTGTTTGACCAAGTTAGTTCTTCCTGCTGTTGTCGAATCAAAGATGCCACTTTCACTATTGATGAAATTCTTGGCAGCTTTCAGTTACTCTCCTAATAATTGTTCAAGTGATTTCTCAAGAGTTGTCATAACACTCTCAGAGGCTGCCTTTGTTTCTTGGTGCTCAATTGAAGCGTAGTTCGCTACCCACGTAAGTGGTTCACAGGTTCCAATGAAATCACCTTCTCTAACTGTTACCTCTTCAGGATACACGTTAGCAACTCTCACAGGGATGGTTTGTTTCGTTTCAACTCAGGCTCGTGCTGGAAGATTCGTCACATGGCTGGATTACTCCAAGGTTTCCATTGACTGTAGCGGTAACGATTTTCTTTGAGAATCCAGGAATTCTTGCAGTTTTCAATGATCGCATTCAGAGTATAAATTAATCTTCTTTATCTGCTACGTACACCATATAATTGATTGTGAGTTGCCCAAGGATCAGTGTAATCTCAGCTTCTCCTCGAATGGGTGCATTTCCACCAGTGACGGTTCGAAGCACGACGTTGGAAGAACTAGGTTTCATGCCGAAGGAGATCACTGCGTACCAAAGGAACTACAGCACCGGTGTCTATGGTGCATAGGACGTCTATCTTATTCAATTTTCCTGAGATGGTCAAGCAATCGTTGCTGGAGCATTGCACAATCCAAAAGGCGTAACAGTGAACTGGTGAAATCCACTCCCAGTCGAGAATGCAGTCTTCTCCTTATCGTCTTCATGTATGCCCACTTGCCAGTATCCGCTCTTCAGAACCAAAGGAACTACAGCACCGGTGTCTATGGTGCATAGGACGTCTATCTTATTCAATTTTCCTGAGATGGTCAAGCAATCGTTGCTGGAGCATTGCACAATCCAAAAGGCGTAACAGTGAACTGGTGAAATCCACTCCCAGTCGAGAATGCAGTCTTCTCCTTATCGTCTTCATGTATGCCCACTTGCCAGTATCCGCTCTTCAGATCCAATGTTGAGAACCAACGGGAACCTGCCAAAGTTGTTAATGTGTCATCTATTCTTGGTAGAGGGTAGCTTCTTGGAAACCAACACAACAGGTGCAGACCAAGGGTTCAATGATTCTTCAATCACACCGTCCTTCATCATCTTGTTGACAAGCTCTTCCACCTCCTGTTGCTTGGCGAATTGAATTCTTCTTGGTGGTTGTCGAATCGGATGAGCTTGGCCAGTATCGATTCTGTGTGTGACCAAGTAAGTTCTTCCTGTTGTTGTGGTATTAAATATTACCTAGTTGAAATTATCAATGAGATATTCAGTTTTTTAAAACTAGGAAACAAAACTACTAATTATTAAGATGTTGAGCAACCTGAAAAAGAAGTTGGGTAAAAAAAAGGAACCCACGATACACAGTGCACTTTTCTATTAATTCTAGTTTGTACAGAGATTCATATTTCAGCAGAATTCGAACACCCGCGCATTATTCAATCGTGAATATTACTCATGCACAAAAACTCTTCTCAAAAATTAAATTCTATATACATAAAAACATGATCAAAATATCCAAATTGCGTTCACTCAGTACTGTGTGATGGCATTCACAGGTTATGAATGATTATGTGATTTCATTGGTGGCAAGTATCAAAAATAATCAATAAATGCAGTATTGTCTCATACATATATGAATTTGATCGGTTTTTATCTTATTTTGTCGGAGGCACCCACTAAGAAATGTATTATGTACCAAATTTAAAGACGATAAATATCGAAATTACTAGATGAATAAAATATATACACATCTGGTTTGTTGTGGGGATGGATGAAACTTGATGCGTAGATCGCACCACCAGGACGGCTGGGAATTGGCCAGCGACGAAAAAAATCTCAGTGCCAATCCAGATTCAACTGCTAGGCGTGATTTGAATCTCACGGCGCGGCGGTAAGATGTGATGGTGAATCAAAAAGGTTGAAGAATGAAAAATTCCGCGGCACCTGTGATTGGATGTCACCAAGGGCTAGACTACAAAAAAAACTTGCCAAGTTATTTCGTGAAGACTCTCTTAGGCTGGACGAGATAGTCACAATACTGAAGAGTAGTCCCCTCAGGAAACCCTAAATAATTCAAATTAGCCTTTGCTACATGCCAAGAAAATAGAAAACTTACCTCACTCGGAGGGTTTGAATAACGAATATAGTGTCTCTTATCTCAGCATAATATGAATTGAATGATTGGCCGAAAAATTTGTCACACAAAACCAACAATTTATGAAAAATGACGACTTCTCGGCAAATTCCGTTGAGCACATTTGCTTTCTCAAGGCTATCTCGGTACTGCCTGTCCAGAATTTTTCGTGCTCGAAAGGCGAACATCTGTATACAGCGCGCACTTCGTTTTCGATCCGTTTTGACATATACAGGGAGAACAATTTGAATGGATATAAATTGTTTCGAGCCGTGATTTTTTTGTTTAGAAAAAAATTTTATTTACATATTAACAAACTACCTATACGTATTGAGGAATGGGATGAAGTCTCAGATAATGATTGATGCCCGGTATTAATGAATGATGATAACTTCAAGCCACTGGAAAATTAGATCAACCTTTAGCTTGAACATTCACTCCCGCTCAGAACTTGATAGGGGATATTTCATGAAATTTAGGCTATCATGAGAAAATGGAAATAGTACATTCTGAAATGCTGAAGCATGTAACTTTCACTCCTGATGAAATTCTCGGCAGCTTTCAGTTCCTCTGTTGATGAGTGTTGAAATGACTGTTCAAAAGTTGTTATAACACTCTCAGAGTCTGCCTTCATTTCTTGAAATTATGTTCATTTCAATTATAGTTCGCTACCCAAGTAAGTTCATCGCCTGCCTTAACAGTTATGTTCCAAGGAAACACGTTAGCAACTCTCACAGGAATCATTTATTTCGTTTCAACTAAGGCTCTTGCGAACACCAAACTGCTGGGGTATTCATCACATGGCTGGACTACTCCAACGCAGCACCCAGGGTCTTCATCAACTGCAGCACAAATTACTTTCTCCGAAAATCCAGAACTTCTCGCAGTTTCAATTTAACGCAGTTTCACAGGCATTGCTCTTTCTACTGGAGTTGGAGGGACAAATTCTTATCCTACTTATTTTTCGTTTCTTGATGTTCATTCGAATTACAGTTCGCTACCCAAGTAACAGGTTCACATGTTCCAATGACATCGCCTGCATTAACAGTTATTTCCACAGGAAACACGTTGGCAACTCTCACAGGAATCGTTTGTTTCGTTTTAACTAAGGCTCGTGTGAACACCAAATTTTTTGGGGATTCATCACATGGCTGGACTACTCCGACGCAGCACCCAGGGTCTTCATCAACTGCAGCACAAACTACTTTCTCCGAAAATCCACGACTCCTTGCAGTTTTTATTAAACGCAGGTTCACAGGCATTGCTCTTTCTACTGGAGTTGTTAGGACGAATTTTCCTCCTCCGATCCTCATCATCTTCTGCTCATTGTCGAATGAAAATCCATAGTCAAGTCCATTCCGAGTATAAATTCATCTTCTATATCTGCAACGTAAACTGTATCTATGACGGTGAGTCGCCCAAGAATCAATTAAATTTCAGTCTCTCCTCGAATAGGTGCGTTTGTACGAATGACTCTCCGAAGCACGACGTTGGAAGAAATAGGCTTCACGCTTCCAGGGCGAAGGATGTCGCTGCGTACCAAGAAAACTGCAGCATCGGTGTCTAGGTGTATATTACGTCCATTTTATTCAATTTTCCTGGAATGGTAAGGCTCTCAGATGTCATTTCAGCCTCTTAACAGGGATGACCCTAGGGGCTAGCCAGCATGCGCCCTGATAAGCTGGCTAATTCTAGTTTTCCTTCCGACAATTTGGGGACCTTGTCCTCAGAGGTGACTGTGTACGTGATGGCACCCTTGCAGGTGAGTTAGATCTTGGTGGCATTCTCACTTTGCAGTCTTCGATAAAATGTCAGGATTTTCCACATCTATAGCAAGTCCTCTTTTTTTTGAGTATTCATTCCACTTATCAACTCAATTTCCTCCAGAACCTTCTCGATTGAACCAGTCGCTGCGCCTGAGCGTTGTTGATTTGGATAGGAAGTTGAGTCGTTGGTAACCAATTTGAATAGTTAATTCTTTTGGGATGGATACTCCATCGACAAGAGAGCCTTGGATGTCAACAAAAGCAATTCGCATGATGCGTGCGTGTTGAACTCATAGTAGATAGCAACTGAATGATCGTACTACCGAGCAATCTTATATGCCATTCGAACATCTCAATCAGATATTACAATGAATGCCTGATAATTTACTTGTCTCTCTCAAAAATGATAATATAATAAAATTTCACGAAGGGGTCCTGATAGATGATTAGGTTGAATGCTGCCCCATAACCACGCGGCATTCTTTGTGCACCAACCAGAAAGTGTGCACCTCAAGGACAAAGTCCTAATCATCAATTACAAGGATGTCGGGTTCGGGGGACAATACAACAAAGTTTGGTTCATCGAATGGTTCCACCTATAAATCAACTTCAGGGTTAGGAGAGTCCCATAATATGGAAAAGAATTCATTCATTACCCCAAAGTCCATATCAGGTTCACTAAACTGCTCGTCACCATCAAACCACGGAACTTCAATGATACTATCGAACCACCCATCATAGCCCAGAGCTATGTCATCACTCTCATAATCGGCAGTTGAATCGATTGCCCAGAATTGAATGTCACCACCGCCTAGGAATATCTTCGGAAGGGTCCTCAAATCGTGGTTCGCTAGTGGAATCAGCTTCCCGAATAACTTGGTCAACGGCATTCGTGATGAAATTGGAAGTATAAAATCTCAAAGAGCACAGCCGAGAAAAGTGAGGGTTGATTGCCCCTGAAAAACCTTGACCTTATAAGGACTTTTGAATGTTGAAGCTTTCAGAAACACATCGTTTGTGAATAGTTTCGTCCTTCAGTTACCTCGATTTTTTCTGATATTGAATGGACTTTTCTGTCACTACCGGCCACTATACCCACGATTACTTTCTATTAACCCTGACAATATAGAGACTTTCGAAAAATATTAGAGGTTTCAAAGAAATATCCACTATAAAGAGGTTTGTCCTTCAGTAACTACGATTTTCCTCTGATAGAATGAACTTTTCTGTCACTACTTGTAACTTCACATTCGAAGTACCCTCGAATTACTTTAAAACTAAGAGAAATATCTACTTCGAATAGTTTTGCCCTGCAGTAACCTTAATGTATCTGATGTCGACTGAATATTCACATTTGTTTTTATATTTAATTTCAATTAATTCTCATAATTATTTCAAAACAGTGTGTATTCAACATAGTTGCAATATTTCAGTTTGAATTGTGTTGAGTATCATGATACTATAAAAGATATAATTATATATGCCCCAATCCCGAAGTATTCTGTGCGCAAACACCAAAATTCTATTTATTCGTGATAAAAATAATATATAACTTAATCACTCATAAATCTAGCATGCAACAACATTTACATCATTCATTTACAATTCACTCAAATATAATATGCATTAAATAATATTTACAAAAAAATTAAAGAGTATGTACAAATCTATATTCGCTGAACGCCTTCCCACATTTCAGCAAGAGAGACTTGAACTGATCCTTTCTAGCTAGACCGTGTCGATGTATATGAAGGTCCTTCTCCTGATGATCGTTCATGCTAGCGTTCACAGCATGTAGATCACGAATCCGCCGATTCAATTCCTGGAGTTGTAGAACTCAATCTTAGCGTCATGCTCAATACGCCTGGAAACATAACCGGCGTTTTCGTTTTTGCTTCATTGTCTGATCACCTCCAAGCAAGCATGGTAGTTTCCAAACCGTCCAACGCCCTTATAGTTTGGGAATGGGTCTGTGAGTTGGGCATTCCATCATCAGCAGTCTCTCTCTGAGGAAAGAGAAAGACTGGACCCGCCACTATCCTACGAGATGGTGGCTGTGCCTCAATCTCTTGGGATGGCGGTGCAGATTGGAGGTGTGAAAACTTTTTCTTGTTGTCGCGGCCACAACTCATAGGGAGAAGCCACTGTACATCTGCTCCGAATGGAATTGAGGTTACCACCAACCTGTCCTCGAGCCAGTGCAGCAGTCTTTTGCCGCTTCTGCCGCTTGCTGTCTTTTGATGATAGATTGTTAGCCGCCTTCATTTTTAACCCACCACATTTTTTGCTCTGAAGTGGCTTTTCGAAATCGTACTCAGAGTCATAGGCAGCAAGCGTCTGGAAGAATTTGGAGAGATATTTTCCCCTGGAAGGCGGTGACCTTCTTCGTATCCATCTTCTCCCGTTGCGGACTCGGGAACATGTCCGACTCGTTCCCAGACTCGATACGCTCCCAAAGCTTGGGCGCCGTCGTCCCATTCGCCATGTCCAGCAAATCATCCAACACGGGGTACATCTCCAATGGCTGCTGCATTCTGGTGGAAGGCCCCGAAAATTGCCCCAGTTGTTGCTGGACCCCTAGGCGTTGGAGAAACAGCCGCAACCCCTGCTTCTGCCCGCTCCTGGGTACCGAGCTACCTACCCTTGGGGCAACACCTTCTTGAAGGAACACATCAGAGTGCATCTTCAGTTTTTTCCGAGGGAAAGGACGTCGAAGCCAACAAATTCTTCAGAGTGGACATATTACTGAAAATAGAACATATTATTCTTGCCAGACATATGCTTGAAATTGAGGAAACAAAAAAAGGAAATATTCATACAAACATAAGTTTGAAAATGGGTAAACAATATTGAAAATAACCATGTCAAACATGAAAATCTCAAACCAGAAAACCAAACAAAGAATGATGAATTCAAAGCAGGCACTTACATGGTGTATAAATCCGTAAAGTGGCACTGGCACTTATAATAATAATAATGCCGACAGGCACCCGAGACTTTGATGCATTTGCTGTCATCTTGTGGAGTTCATGCGGTCTCGGTCTATATACATAACGCGGCTTTACGACTGCTATACTATTTTCTTCGGCACTCGTATGAAATAGAGAGGACACCGGTACTGCCTTACGCTCCAGAGGATATTGAGTCCGTTGTGTAGAATGAAAGGTGTCGAATTTTTTGGAACTCTTCATTCCCCACCCTCAGGCATATACAAACTAATAAGCCTGATATGGTCCTCTTCGACCACCGAAGTGAAACGATATACGTTATTGAGTTTTCGGCCTCTGCCGAAACGAATATCGTCCTAAAAGAGGAGGAAAAACGGCCAAAATATCAGGATTCACTTCACGAAATCCGCAGGCTCCACCCGGACTGTTCTATCAAATTAGTGGTTCTGATTGTAGGTGTTCTCAGTGGTTCCAGACCAACGCTACTCTCGGAGCTCAATACCATACCATTACGCCGTAATGCGGCAGAGATCTTGGCCAGCCGTATGCAGAAAGCCGTTATTCTCGGTTCGTTGCGTCTACTCAGGACTCACAATTCCCGGAGCCAGTGATCACTCACCCCACGGTACGGGGAGTGGTCATTGGTTGATACTAGCGCGTTCGCCCAATGGGTAGGAGCAGTGGGGAGTACGGACCCGACTAGGTTTGTTTAGACGAAAATAATGATGATCTTTATTCCTCAGTTGAAAAATACAAACGTGGAAATACATTTACATACAATAACTGAAAGAAACGTCAGGGAAGTGGAAACCCCCTACACCCTGCAAGAGGAACTTCCGGAGAAGATCAAAACACAACCGACATATGACTATCAACATGTCGTATAACAAATAATTATGGAGTGTTGGGTATTCGAAAAAAAAAACGAATAATAAAAATCAGGTCAGGAATTCCTCAACGATATGACAATTCATTTCAATAAGTAATTTTTTCAGTCTGGATTTGAAAATATTAATGTTTGGAGAGTTTTTTTGTAATATTCAAGTGGTTGAGGACCTTACAGCCCATATATAAATGACTCTTTTGATAGAGTGAAGTTCTGTGAGCTATTGGCACAATGAGGTTTCTGGATCTAGTGGCATACTGATGATCCCCCGCTTTTGAGACAAACTTATCTTTGTTCTCGTATACCTAAGTTCGATTATTGTAACTTTACCCATGCGTCATCAATTTATGATCAAAGAAGTCACACACCATCTATGTATTATCTGCCAACATTCGTTGGCATGTGTCTTCGAAGCAAAGACGTATGGTATTGTGATGATCAACTGATACTCGAAACAGCGAAAAGAGATATTGATAAAACCGCCAGTGTTTTTCACATTCCAACACAACGTGGCAGGCATGATTTGACTAGCGCAGTACATGTATGACATCATCGTTTACTGTCATGAGAGGTTAGTTTGTTGCCACTTCTACTTTGTTTTACAGTCGAATAGAATACAAAAAAAAAATTTGGCTAAACTTCCGTATCCAGCCGGTCGAGTTTCTTAATGAAACTTTGTACACTTATAAAACTTGACATGCTGAATTCGAATATCCGGGTCATTTTATGCGAAAACGCCCCCTAGCGGAGAAAATCGAAATTTTGTAAAAATGTGTTTTGGGCCATTTCTAGCACTGCGCATGCGCGAGAGTCAGTCTCAGATCGCTGAAGGTCAGATTTAGGCAATTCGCAACTGTGTAATAAGTTTCAAGCCTTTAGCTATCATAGTTATGAATATATTAAAACTCCTAACTTAGGATAGGTTAGGTTAGCATAGGTTGGGTTAGGTTAGGTTAGAATAGGTTAGCATCTGGCATACCAATTCAGCTACTATTCAATAGTATGACTGCAAAGAGTTCGTAGCTATATTCTCATAACGTTAAGTGCAATTTCCATAAATTAGTTGTATCTTCAGCAATATTATAGTATGATACTGCAAAATTGGCACAGATATTAAGCAAAGTTTTTATGGTCTTCAGCATGAAAAAATACATAATTTGCGCATGCGCAATGCTAGAAATGGCCTAAAAAGCATTTTTACAAAATTTTGATTTTCTCCGCTAGGGGGCGTTTCCGCATAAATTGACCCGGATATTCGAATTCAGCATGTCAAGTTCTAATAAGTGTACAAAGTTTCATTAAGAAACTCGACCGGCTGGATACGGAAGTTATACCCAATAATATGATTTGAATTTTCCAAGACACAATTGACATTTGTGACTATAATTCCGCATTACCGGGATATTCACATAACAGTAATCAGGGCTCTGTAAGTCCTATTGAAAGAAAAATCTTTACTTAACCTGGAACGAAGGCCAAAACGTTCACAATATATTTATACGCTTTTTCAGATTATGCCTGGGAGTATTATCCATTCACAAGCATAACAATTTGTGTTGAATATGTGCGAGTATTTAGAAAAGGAGAAAAGTGGACGTCTTCTCAAAACGAAAACAGCTGAAGGACAAAGAATGGCAGTTCGAAAACTCTATACGATATGTATGCAGAAAGTGAGTACACAAAAGTCAAACTGTATTGTCACATAGAGTTTTTTTCAAAGTTGAAGCTTGTATCTCGTTTTCGAAATGCAGTTATAATATCAATCCTCCTATCCTATGAATATCTTGTAGTACCCAAATCCATTTGAATATTCGGTTTCTAGGAAAACATGTAACCCTTCGATCTTTAAATGATGAACTGAAAAACAAGATCGTTTCTATGTGCAAATCATCGTTAAATATTTTACTGAAAGAGCTGGGATTCAAATTCAAAAAGATGATAATCGAAAAGTGTTGATGTTTGATAGAGTTGAGGTTCTGCCAGCCGAAGAAAAAAAAGACAACTCACCTGGAATCCTGGACTTCTCTGGCTTTGGTGGTTTCCACCGCTCTTCCACTTGTAATGCAAATGGACTGAATTCTGGTTGTGGAATTATTAAAAAAAAAGGGCACTTGTACGTGTCACGTTACTCGTTTTTTTTTTCTAAATTGCGATACGAATCGGAGTTGCTATTGCCAGCACGAGTTTCTCGGTGAGAATAGACACTCTCTCGCGGCTGGCCAGAAATTATAATACAGCGGGAGCAAAAAGTGGGGAACGAATAATTTTGAAGAGAATCTCAAATATTTCTGTTGAATGACCGAGTAATAAGTTTTGAGAATGAAGTTACATAATATATATAATGATTAAATGTTCAACCTAAAAGACAAAAATGAACTAATCTAGAAAGGAACGAGGAGTGAACATTCTTCCCGCCCAAAAACGCGGTATTTAAGTATGATCATTGGAGGGCAAAGGAAAAAGTTTTACGCAAGGTCTTTGCATAACCCTATGTGCTGTGCGTGAAGTTACGACTCTCGTTATTCCGTCCGACCCCGGATGTAATTTCCCAATTCTCCGTAAACGCTATGGAAGGGGGGGAGTCCGACGACGTTGCTACGATATATTATAATGAATATTTATCTCATATATGAACCCATTTTACAGTTTGTCTTCGTCATTCTTGTTTTCATCGATATATCTGGCATCAAAACGAATTTCTATGTATGTTGTATGTATGTTGAGTTCGGGTTGAACCGCATCTGGATCGACGTTTCGGTCGATTTTGGAGCCATTTTCAAGAAGTTGATATGACTTCACTGTGAGATTTCAATTCATCAGTCCTCAGCTGTTGTCACAGGAAAAAGATTTCTGACTCAACGACATAATATATATATATATATATATATATATATATATATATATATATATATATATATATTTATATGTATATAAATACGACTTCGCACGAAGTCTTTCAGCATCAAGTAGGCCTTGTTACTTACTTCCTACGCCATACATCAGGAGCAGCCTGGTTATTCGCAGAGCCCTCGCCAATAGTATGAAAATTTGGGAGAAAATTTCGTTATATTTTGAATACATACTATGGTTGCTACAAAAACACTGCGAAAACTGAAACGTTAAATTGCGAAACAAATGTGTTTTTTATGATAGGTGCGAACCATAAAATGAACTATATCCCCTCTCATGCATGAAGGACTACACTGTTATGTAGTTCGTAAGTAGGCAATGAAAGCACAACAATGTTTTGTTTGAAAGTCATTTTTTGTAGTGGATTCATTTTGCTTCTTATTTTTTGGATAGTTAACCTACCACAATAAAAAAAAATAGGCGGGAATTATTATTGGAATCTATACGAAATGCTATATGAAATCTCAGATCTTTGACATATTTTTCTGAGAATTTATGACTATGTTTTGAAAATGGAAACGGATTCGGTTTCGGTTCGGAAACGTTACCAAAGATAACTATTTTTATATACTGAATATTACTGAAAAATAGCATATATTAATCTCTAATAAGGTGGCTTTGTGGTTGAGAAAGAATTTCCATGATCGGATCAGTATATCCGAAGATTACTCCCTACAAACAAAAAAAGTATTGAACATCACCTCGTTATTATAAAAGTAGCATAGATTAGTTCTTGTATTTTCGTGAAAGGCAAATTCACATTAAATGACAAGATTAACTGATAGGAACTGTTTCATTTACAAGTAACTATTTTTAATCAATGTAGCAACTTTTCAAAGTAGATTAGAAATATGCCCTTTCACATTATTATAGACTCTATCAATTCCTAATTTTTCAGATTATCGTAAGTTAACAACCAACGAAACTACGAAGAAAAAATCAGTAATTAACAAGTATGACATAATAGTATATTATGCAACGATCGTGTAATGATGGTTATTAATACATGAGCATAAACCGGGATACGAAACGAGCCGAAGGTGAGTTTCGTATGGTTTATGCGATTTTATCTACACCCAATAAATAATCAAGAACTAAAAATATTATATTATTAGGTATTTATATTGAACACAATAATAGTAGGTAATCAATCGTATTTCTTTGAAAAATTCTACAAAATTAGAATTAATAGTATAACCACGGTAAATACAACAATGAGAAATGAAAAGAAGAAGAAAATGAGAGAAAACTTCTGCCGAGGTCAGGGATTGAACCTGGACGTAACTGTCCACTGCCGGCGCCATTGACCACTCGGACACGAGAGCTCATATAATTTGGTTGAAAATAAAAACATATGTGTTGCATTTGTCGAATGAAAATAAATAATCCTTTCGCTGGTAATTCTTCTATATCACTGCTAAAAGACATTTTCATACGATTATCGAAAATTGACTAAATCCTTCAAAAATTCAATACCTACTGATTTTGACTTGACAAACGTCAAAATGCAAAGCTTGCACATCATGCTTGATTGAAAAAATAATGGGTTTCCATTGGTTGAAAATCTGTATCGTAATGGATTTCATTATGAAACGGGTTGTGGGCATATAAGTGTATTATTAGAGTACGGGTGTAGATAATAGTATATTATGCAACGATTATGTAATGAGGGTTATTAATACACGAGCATCAATCGGGATACGAAACGAGCCGAAGGTGAGTTTAGCATGGTTGATGCGAGTGTATTATTAACCATTACATGAGAGTTGCATACGCTATTTTATCTACACCCGATTAATAGTGAAGAACTACAAATATTATATTTATATTGCACACAATAATACTAATTGACCGCATTTCTACAAAATTGTAATCAATGGTATTACTTCGAGAAATAAAAAAATGAGAAATCAAGAGATCAAAAATTGAAAATAAAAGAGATTACTCGAGACCGGAATTGAACCCATGTCTCTTCCAACTAGCTGACATAATCTCAGCGCCTTAGACCGCTCGCCTACGGAGAGCTCAGAAATTAGCTTGAAAAAATAAAATAATAAATCATGCATTTGACAAATGAGAAAAATTAATCATTCTAACTGCATTTCTGCCGGTGATGGTGTCGAAGGTGATTCCCCCATATCGCTTGTATCAGAGATTTTGTTATGACTATCGAAGTTTGGTTATATTCTTCAAAAATTCAATACCTATTCCGATTTTGACTTGACAAACGTCAAATGCAGAGCATGCACATCATGCTTGGTTGAAAAAATGAATAATAAAATAAAAAACGGGTTGTGAGCATATAAGTGTATTATCAGGGTACAAGTGTGGATAAAGCTTATTTACGTCTTACAAGTTCATTATTTTTTCATTGTTTCATTTATGTTTTCATTACTCAGTTACATATAACAGTGTACTTTGAGCCCGTGCGGGCATGAAGTTCACTTTGTTGCCCGCACGGGCCATAAATACACCATTGTCACCATTAACATATTAACGTTTAAATTATCACAGTGTCTCTGATACCTGATAGATTTTTTCGAATAGTGATATTGTTGATGCAATAACGGAGAAGTTGGCATAAAAATGTGTATACACCGCGGGTTCAAAATATGCCTTCGGACGATTCAATACAGGAGCTCTGCGCCCCACGATTCAGAGGTTTTGTGCAGGGATTTTTCTTTCTCTGGTAGTGGGAAAAGACTCTGCTACGTTCCGTGGCTAACGGATCCGCGAATAACTATACACCTCTTGAGGTATGACATAGTGAGTAAGTAACAAGGCCTACCCGCTGAGTTCCGTTTGAGAAAATTTCTGACCACTATTTTGCGTCATCAAAATAATATAAATTTCAGTACACCCTGTATGTTATGAAGTCGATTATGCATATGAATTAAATACACTACTTTCATTCACGAATTATAAAATATAACTTTTTCACCCGAGTCGAAACAGGGCTATAATTCGAACCATATATCACACAAATTATTTTTTCGAAATCCGATGAACAGGAAGAGGGAATCGTCAACAAGAAATATTTGAATGAAAAACTTGTTGGTATGCCGCGCATTTAATTTTCATTTAATTTTTGCTAAAACTTTTTCGATAGAAGTGCCTACGTCGCAGCGTCAAAAATATTTCGGATTGATGTGAAATTCACTGAATTATTTATTCAGCATTGTGATTTCCATAAACGAATAAGACACAAGAGACCGAGAGTCACGTTATACAGTAAGAAAACCATTGAACTTTTTACGATTCAATTTGTTCAGTAGGTACGTACCTACTGTCACGGGATGTTCAAATGCTCCCAGCTCAAATACCCAGAAAACTACGACGAAAAAAATACTCATTCGATGCACAAATTATATTACTCTGGAAACTTCCCTGAAGGAAACGCTTCAGCCCCAAGAAATTGTATTATTTACAATTTTTTTTTTCATTCCATTTTTCGATGTTTTGATCAGTTTCATTTTAATTTTATACTAAATGGCATCAAAATCATTGTGTTAATTTTTTTCTATCATGTTTGATATCATATCTAGAAATGTGATTCTTTCCTAAAAGAACCAATACGTACATATTATACCCATTATCGATAGTGCAAACCTCACTCGTTCTGAACAGCTACGCCAATGTCTGAGCCAGCCATGAGGAAGGAAGCAATACTAACTAGAACTCCCTTCAGCATGTTTCCGTGATCGAAACTGCTTCCCGAAACTTCATGCCTCATCACCATCTGTCCGTTAGGGGCTCAACTAAAAATGTCTGTAAGTTGCGACGTATTTCATGAAAGTGGTTCAAATAGTGGGGAAATGCCGCAAAAAATTCCTTATTCTCATTACATTATGCAAGGAAGCATTCTTACAGTTTCATTTTTTCAGAATATACGTAACTTTCACAGGGCTTTCGGTTGAAATAATAGAAATGCCTTGTTTCCGAATTAATTTCGAAAATACATTTTTTTTTGGAAATTTTGAAAAGACATGGAATTTTTTATATTTATTCCAAAATTCAACAATTTTTCAATAAGTGTGCCAAATTTGAACTCAAGATGTCTCATGGTTTCCAAATGCAATTTGAAATGAGCATGGAAGACACTGATCGCCGGCCTTAATATTAGTCAAATCAGGGTCAGGGAGGACTGTCATAGGTTCGAGGGTAAGAAAATGACCTGGGGTCAAAACCCCCAAGTCGATCGGATCATTACACATGGTGTAAAGGGGTCTAGAATTGAGCAGTGCTTCGATTTGCACCAATAAGGTATAAAACTCCTCATAAGTGAGGATTTGATGTTCGAGTGTTCTCATGAGGTGAGTTTTTACCGATTTGATACCTGTCTCCATGAGACCATCAGAATGTGGAGAACTCAGGGCTTTGAATGACCATTCAAGTTTCTCCCGAATAACAGCATCTCTCATAGGGTTGTTGAGAACGCGGTAAGCACCAACAAAGTTGCTACCGTTATCGCTATATAAACGTGTACAACGACCTCGTCGACAAATGAATCGTCTGAGTGCAGCTATGAACGAATCAGTGGAAATATCACTTGCCAGCTCGAGGTGCAGAGCTTTTGTTGAGAAACAGACAAAAAGGCAAATATAAGCCTTTTGTGCTCTCAACCCACGACCTTTTGACATAGTAATTTTGAAGGGACCACCATAGTCAACCCCTACACACTGAAAAGGTTTCAGCTGAGATACTCGATAGGTTGGTAGAGTTCCCATGGGCGGCGCAATAGAAGTCGGTTCACTATCCAGGAATGGGTTCAGTTTACGGAAAGACTTTGATAAGGACTTTTGGTGCTTCAGTCGGTGAATTTCTTCCGAGAACGAAACACCTTGAACTTGTTTAACTAGTATCATGAGTGCTTGATGGGTGTTAAACTGACTCAAAGGAGAATATGATTTTGTTTCATTTCGCAGATTGCTGATGAATCGATAACACCAAGCAGTTAAACTTGTGATTTTGTCGAGAGACGAAAATGTATTCAACAGATTTTCGAAGATATTGAGAGTGACATTAGCCACAAGGGAAAGTTGCCGCTCTTCTTCGATCGCTTCTGGGGGACAAACCAGACTTTTAGTGGGCCATTTATCCTCTTTCTCTCTGAGCCAAGAGGGACTATGAAACCAAAGAGGAAAATTCCATAACTGCGAGGGACATAAACCTCTAGAAGCGCAGTCAGCTGGGTTATCCTTGAAGTTTATATAACACCAGCAGTTAGGGGGAATTTTCACTGGAATGAGACTTACCCTATTGCTTACGAATGTCTTCCATAGATGAGGGGGGGACTTAATCCAAGCCAATGTGATCATAGAGTCTGACCAGGCATATACCTTGGAAAAGATTAAATGTGAGTAAGATTGCATAACAAACTGCGTCAAGTTTGCGAGAAGTGAGGCTGCGCACAGTTTTCGCTATATATATATGTATAAGGAATGTCCATTTTATATTGTAGCCCTCGAGAAAGCTAATAAAAATAAGCGAAAGCTCGGGTAGCTAAAAAGAGTAATCTTTTTCTTTAGACCGAAGCCCTGATATAGAAAAAACAACTTTGTGCGTGTATATATATATATATATATATATATATATATATATATATCTTTTGATTTGTTCGACGTTTCGAATTCCATTTTGAATTCATTCTCAAGAACTGTGAGACGAATATCTGTCCATACCGTCCTGGTCAATTACTCCCCTTACGAAGCAACCAAGCAAGAGCAAGCAAAGACTTCAATTGTCTGTTCTCCACGGAAACTGGTATTTATAATGACTCTCCTCAGTCATTATCCGACTTCGTCCGATATTAAGGCTGCATCCTGCCCATCCAGGTATTATGTAGAAATTGATGTTTGATGGGCAGGATGCAGCCTTAATATCGGACGAAGTCGGATAATGACTGAGGAGAGTCATTATAAATACCAGTTTCCGTGGAGAACAGACAATTGAAGTATTTGCTTGCTCTTGCTTGGTTGCTTCGTAAGGGGAGTAATTGACCAGGACGGTATGGACAGATATTCGTCTCACAGTTCTTGAGAATGAATTCAAAATGGAATTCGAAACGTCGAACAAATCAAAAGATACCTAACGGATAAAAACCCAGAAAAATTCATCTTGCATATCGAAGATCCGTGAAAACATCAATTTCTACATAATACCTGGATGGGCAGGATGCAGCCTTAATATCGGACGAAGTCGGATAATGACTGAGGAGAGTCATTATAAATACCAGTTTCCGTGGAGAACAGACAATTGAAGTCTTTGCTTGCTCTTGCTTGGTTGCTTCGTAAGGGGAGTAATTGACCAGGACGGTATGGACAGATATTCGTCTCACAGTTCTTGAGAATGAATTCAAAATGGAATTCGAAACGTCGAACAAATCAAAAGATACCTAACGGATAAAGACCCAGAAAAATTCATCTTGCATATCGAAGATCCGTGAAAACATCAATTTCTACATAATACCTGGATGGGCAGGATGCAGCCTTAATATCGGACGAAGTCGGATTATGACTGAGGAGAGTCATTATAAATACCAGTTTCCGTGGAGAACAGACAATTGAAGTCTTTGCTTGCTCTTGCTTGGTTGCTTCGTAAGGGGAGTAATTGACCAGGACGGTATGGACAGATATTCGTCTCACAGTTCTTGAGAATGAATTCAAATGGAATTCGAAACGTCGAACAAATCAAAAGATACCTAACGGATAAAAACCCAGAAAAATTCATCTTGCATATCGAAGATCCGTTAAAACATCAATTTCTACATAATACCTGGATGGGCAGGATGCAGCCTTAATATCGGACGAAGTCGGATAATGACTGAGGAGAGTCATTATAAATACCAGTTTCCGTGGAGAACAGACAATTGAAGTCTTTGCTTGCTCTTGCTTGGTTGCTTCGTAAGGGGAGTAATTGACCAGGACGGTATTGGCAGATATTCGTCTCACAGTTCTTGAGAATGAATTCAAAATGGAATTCGAAACGTCGAACAAATCAAAAGATACCTAACGGATAAAAACCCAGAAAAATTCATCTTGCATATATATATATATATATATATATATATATATATATATATATATATATATATATATATATATATATATATATATATATATGCGAAACCATTATTCTGGGGGTTTATCCGTTGTGTTGGCGGTATTGAGTTTCGACGTTTCGCCAACATTTCAGTTGGCATTTACAAAGATGTTACTGCTCCTACTTGGTGCTAGCAACTGTTAGACAAGAAACTCTTCAACAAAGTACACAACTGAGGACGCAAACCATAAGACGGCAGTTTAGAAAGGAGACCCCGATGCCAAACTCGATCAAATACTTGTGAAATATCGAGTGCAACAGATGTCGTTACTTTTAATTTTTCGACTGAATGCTGCCAAATATGAGAAACATAAGCCAACAAGTCGGTGGTTGATCTTTTATGGCGGAATTCGATCATTAGTTATTCCTGATTCCTCTGGATATTTGATAAGCTTCATATTGATTGCTTTTTCCATGACTTTGGAAATAAAAGAAAGCGATGCAATTGGTCAATAATTACAAGGTGAAGTTTTCTTTCCCTTTCCAGGAATTGGCTGATCTCTTGCTGTCCTCCAGGACTTAGAAAAAACCCTAAGTTATATGAAAGGTTGAATAATTCGCATAGTACTGGTGTCAATTCGGGGGCACATGCTTTCAGAATAATTGCTGGGATTCCATCAGATCCGCAAGCTTTGTCTTCAGGTCCATTAAAATAATTCTTATATTTTTGAATTTTTTATTTCAGACATATGACTGTCGACAGGCGTGATATTCGGGGGATCTTTTCCCGATGAGTCCAGAGTATAATTTCCAGCAAACATATTTACTTTTTATTGGGCAGTGATGGCTTGTGATCCAACTTCTGTGGTTAATGGGGGAAATGAACCAAAAGTGAAATTTTTGGCAAATTACCAAAACAAACGAGAACCGTTTGGACATTCAACAATTTTTGAACGAATTTTATGATAATGTGCTTCTTTTGCAGCTTCAATTGTTGTACTACACCTATTTCTTTCGTTAACATACTCAGATCACGTCTCTAAACTGGGGTCCTGGCGCTAGCGATTGAATGCCGCTTGTTTGGATGTGACAGCCTTGGAGCAGCTTTTCTTTAACCATGGTTTTTAACCATGGTTCCTCAAACTGTGGTCTTTTTGTACTACTTGCGGTATCAGAGCTTTTTTGGGCACATAGAGTGGGATTACCAGATGAAAAACAGATCCTTCTCCAAGGAAAATCAGAGAAAAACATTCGAAGACTGTCCCAGTCTGCTGACTTGTATTGCTACATACGACGTGCGAGTAACTCACAATTCATTGGAGCCAAATACGAACAAGCTGTTGAAATCAAAGTGTGATCAGAATTACCAAAGGGGAAGTGAATTTTGATCTGATAAATATCAGGATGAGTAGTAAGAAACAAGTCCAGTGTATTGGCAAATTGGTTATTCGTATCAGGAGTATGAATGGTTTGATCATGAGTTGATCATTAGTAATAGCAAATGTCTCTGCCTGTCGTCCTCTTTCATCTGTTCTATTCGAGAATTTGAGCCATGAAGAATGATGTACATCAAAATCACCCAATATGACCTCGGCAGTTGGATGTTTTTTTTTTGTGAAGTCGATCTTTTTCGATAGAAATTCGAATAGTCTGTCAAAAGAGTCATTGCTAGGTGATGAATGAAGACAACAAACAAATTTAGTTTGTTGATGATTGGCAAGCTCAAATCACATCACGTCAAATTCTTTCGGTTCCAGCCCTTCTTCGCGTTGGCACGATAAATCATTCCTAGAGTATAGACAAACACCACCTTTGAAACGAAAGCGAGAATAGAATTAATAACTTGGACAAAGCATTTGTACATTCGTATATGAATTGACCTGAGTTTCAGTTAGAATAGGAATGTCAGGTTGTTCGTTTTGCAGATGGTGATGCACATCATTGATATTTTTATTTATACCACGGATATTACAATAATCGATTCTCAATACTCTCGATGAAGGTTCCCCCTGAGTACCTCCCACCAGGAAATCCGTTGGGGGAGGTTTTTACTCTGGGAGACATTATCATCATTTTTCAAATTCAATAGTTGGGAAAACCCGGAAATATCAACCACATACTGAAACGTGAATTAACACTTCACAGCACATATAGTTGGTATGGTGGTATCTCACCGGACTAGGTTATCCTTTCAGTCGCCTTCTACAACAGGCAGTATCTACCCCAGGGTTATTCTAAACTCACCCCATACAGAGACATTCTCGAAGATGAAAAATATGAATGGGACTTATAAATGGGATAAAGCATACAGTGAATTGAATATGGGGAAATGGTTGTACTTATCTTACCTCCAAATATGCTTCAATGCCAGCAATTTAGAACCAGTAGCATTTTGAATGAATAGTGCCGAATGTCGAATCAAATGTCAAACTTGAAAAATGTCTTGTATTCTTCTCACATCCAGATTCTATTCACGTACTCCAATATATGATGTTTTCGGATCATTCACCATAAGCAACACTTTCATCACTGAATATTTAGTAAAAACTGTTGAAATTTTCAATTTTAATCCCCTCTGACATTGACAGCTTCTATTAACTATTATCGAAATTCGCTGTTGAAAATGCTCAAGGTTATTTGTAGGCCAAAATTATTCAACATCGATATAGTCTCAAGTAACTTCATCGTTTTCAGAGACAAGGTTATTCGAGGGCAATGTTATTTATATAAAAATTCATTCGACAAGGGATATGCTCAAGGTTCTCTGTAGGTCAAAATGATTTAACGTAGATGTACTCTCAAAACCTCGCATTCTTTTCAAGCAGACAAGGTTATTTAAGGGCAGTTCAGAGAGTATTCACACTATGTATTAAAGATGACATTGCACAAAGTCATTCGATGTTATATTGAAAAATATTTACTGTGATGTTGTTCAATCGCAACCAGCTTAGACGATTCACACATTTTCAATGTCGGTCAAGGGCAATGCTGTTCAAGCTAAACCACGCCAACACTCAAGGGTATGCGAAGTCAAACTTGCATGCGCTAAAAGGTGCACACACACATACACACCACACGCCAAATGGCATTCGAGGTGACTCGCTATCAAAGTTATTCAAGGTTCAAAGTGGTGGACGGAGGTCCACTTCCGTCTTAAGCCGTCTACTTACATCCTGTGAAGAAGATACGAACGGAAACGGAGAGATGTTTTTTTCAATGAAGGTGGCGAACACGATGAAGAAAACAACCCGAAGGAAATGAGGAATCCCCAGATCCAATTTCCGAGGACACAAACACCAGATTAACAAGAATCCGAGGGCAGTGAAGGATTTTCCGTGGGTCAGGAAAGGTAGAATCTATGTAACAGGCTCAATGATAAACTCCCAGCTTCTCCCTTTATGACTCTCCCTTTATCAAACACTCTTTCCACAGCGCCCAGAAGATAGAGCTCTGTGAGGAACCGGATAATTCCGTGTCAACGATTCACCGACGGGCAATTCCTCGACAACAGTTCACCGACTGGATGATTCTCCGAGAGGATAATTCCCCGACGGTGAATATTCCCCTACAACAATTCACCGACGACAATTCACCGACAACAGTTCACCGACTGGATGATTCCCCGACGGTGAAAACATCCATTTTTGAAAAGGTAGCAATAAAATCAATCATATATCACGGAAATGAAAGGGTCGTTCCTTAATAACTTCAACACTCTCGGTATATATAATATAGTTCAGAAAGTTAAATTGTTCATTTCCAAACAGTTTGTGCTACAGTTAACATCGTGAAATGGCTTTGGAAATTGTCATAAGTGAAAAACGAAAAAAAAGTCATTTGATGGTTAATCATATCAAAAAGACAAAGGGGACGAGAATTTTTTTGGAAATGTGATAATTATCACAAAATAAAATGCAGTGCTCGGGTTACGACACTTGGAGACGAAGTACTTGAAAACATGAGAGCATAACCACACTGCAGATGCTAGAGAGGTAGAATAACCAAAATTCATAGGTGAAAGAGCGATAAATACCCAAAATGCATCACATCATGTCATCTCTTTTGCATCCAATGGACTTACCCAGGCTACTGCAGCAAGCTTACTGAAAGTTTCCAGCACGAAGAGAACTATAAGGAAAATTCTTACAAAGAGGATGCTGCTCCGGCTTTACCACTTCCCCGAGGAGATATAATTTTTACGGAAGAATATACATTAACGAAAAATGGAGAATCCTTTTTGCTCTTCGATTCTGGACCGAATGACAACAGAATGCTATATTTCAGTACGAGAAGGAATATTTAACCCCTAGCACAAAGCTCTTAGTGGTACGCAGACGGAACATTCAAAACAGTTCCCACTTGTTTTGTCAACTGTTCACACAATACATGGGTTGAAGAACCAGTGTGAAGGTGGCCATGCGTTTCCATCCATGTGTTAGGTGAAAGAGGGGCGCGCGCCCTATAGACCGGGAGATGGTAACACAAAGAAGTAAGTCATTTGTTACAGGTATGGCAACCCCCTATGGGTCTAATTGTGTAATGAATAAGACGAGATAACTCCCTGGCCGTTGGGGCGTAATCGCGTGGCGATCTACCGAACGTGTAGGATAAATTTGGATTTTCAAACGCTTTGTTACACGATAATTCTTATATTTTCCGGTAGCTTATGAAAAGAAAAGTAGGCGGAAGCGTAATGCCATACTTACCCGATGGTGCTTATACCCCGCCATACCAATTAGAACGCGTTGATCTTTGATTTTTTTTTGGAAGACGTGTTACAAGCTAGATCTTTTTTAACTGGTCATCTTTGAAAATCCATTCACGGAAATCACCATGCTATACCGTTCCGACGGTTCCAAGTAGCCGCCATACCGGCACAAAGACGCATTTTTTTTTAATAATGCTAAGCCATTTGTTACACCTTATACATTTATGTACTACCTATTTGTATGATCAGAAATGAACATCAGACTATGCCATACCCGTGTGATGGGTCTAATAAGTACAATGTTATTAACAAATTGTAAGATTTTATGAGGATTTTTAGTCATTGATTACACTATGGCACAATTTTATCTGAAAGTTGAAGGTGCAAAGAATGTTCGTACCGAGTTTCAAACATATATGTAAGGGCAATTTTGTTATTCAAGAAGATTTTATGTTGCATAATATTATACGGCTACCGCCGCGCCGCTCGAAACATCTCCCATGGATTAGAACTCGGCCGTTCCGGCTCATTGTGTTAACGGAGGTATACAGCAGCTGCTGTGTGAATGTGTGTGCGGTCATTTCAGGTCGATATATTTCATTAATCGTTACTCATTTTATTTTAAAGTGCATAATCGAAAGGAGTTGAAAATTCGGCCGAACATACGTACATTGATATTTGACAATAACTGTTATTCTACGATAGCGTTTGGGTTTGAAACGCTGGAGAGGGGGAACAAGAGTAGTGCTCAGAATCGCTACCCAGAGAGCACAAATTATATTAAGGATATTCTGAAAATCTCCCAGGAAAATATTCTGAAAATGATTGTAAAAATTTTCCTAATGGTATATATACCAAAAATATTTGAACATTCAAAGATCATATCAGGATCAAATTTGCATAATAATTATCGAACATTCTCGTAAGTATGCTCGAAAACGGTTCGATAAAAGCAGTTTTTTGAGTATGGCACCACTTTTGCACTCCATCAAAAGTATGGCATCATTTTTTCGAAGCATATTCCCTTGAAAACTTTCGAAAAATTCAAATGCCATACTTAACGAATGGTTTAGCATTATTAAAAAAAATTGCGTCCTTGTGGCGGTATGGCGGCTACTTGGAACCATCGGAACGGTATGGCATGGTGATTTCCGCGAATGGCTTTTCGAAGATGACCAGTTAAAAAAAAAGTTAGTCTGTAACAAGTCTTAACCGTACTCTAATGGGAACTTTGACGTCCTGTATCAGTTGTAGCTTGAAAACGGTTCGAGAGAAACAGTTTTTCGAGTGTGGCACCACTTTTGAGCTTCATCAAAAGTATGGCATCATTTTCTCTAAGCATTTTTTTTTGTAAATTTTCGAAAAATTCAAATGCGTCTTTGTGGTGGTATGGCGGCTACTTGAAACCATCGGGACGGCATGGCATGGTGATTGAATGATGATGAAAATACTTTTTTCATGAAATGAGATCGCATTTTATTGAAATTGTAAAAAATTCAACTGATAATAATACAAGAAAAAAATATTTCCCAGAGGAAATTTGTTGCTTTCTATTGAAAAAATCATAAGTCTTTGCAGAAACACATTCCTGAGAATATTTTTTCATGAATTCATCGTATTTGACATACTTGTTAACCCCGATAGGTTCGCTGTTTTTGTCTCGCGAAAATACACCCCTGTCAACCCTCAGTTGAATTTTCATTTGAAAAATCATAAGTCCTTGCAGGAACACATTGCTGGGAATATTTTTCCATGAAATCATCGTATTCGGCATGCTTGTTAACTCTAATAGGTTCTCTGATTTTATTGCTGATAGAAAATAAGATCACATCGCCAACGCGGAGAGAACCGGAACCCTGCGAGAGAAGTCTTTTTTATTTGTATATGTGTTTATAATTTGTATGGTAATTTCAGGCACTTGTTTTGGTATTTGTGGAAATTCGGAAAAATAGTGTTTTTTTGCTTATATTACTAATTTCAGAGACATTTAGAGATTTCTGACCATAAACTTTCAAACGTTTTTTACCTTCGACTCATGTTCAGCTTTATAATCCATGCCTGCTGCTGGTCAACGTTCTTTCTCATCGAATTTGTTTGTTTTGTAAACCTTCTTGTCCTCAGAACGAAACTTTAAGAAATGAGTATTATTTATTTTCGAATTGCATATTACAGCTGGTACTTAATTATTTTTGTGATGCAATTATGTAATATTTGCACCTTGTCTATACCTTCGTCATACAAAGAACACACCTTCTAGGTTTCCGGTCTCTTCTTTCAGCGGTTTAGGCTGTGCGTTGAACCATTAGTCGGTTATTCAAGACAAAGCATTGAATATGTATAGATTAGCAAAAAAACTTCGTAGTGATTCAAATATAAAAGCCAGCTATATAGTTACACGTTTTTTTTTTGTAGAACTATCAGAGACCAACTTTTTGGTGAACATTATGTTCATCTATACCGAACCGTTTTGTCAGCGCACACCGTTAAAGCATCACATCTAAGTTGAAATTCCGAGATCCAAGTCGGAATTCCAAGATCAAGTCGGAATTCCAAGATCAAGTCGGAATTCCGAGTTACGAGTCGGAATTCTGAGATTAAAGTCGGAATTCCGAGATAAGTCGAGATACCGAGTTTCAAGTCAGAATTCTGAGATCTAAATCGGAATTCCGAGTTCTGAGTCGGAATTAGAAGTCGGAATTCCGACTTCTAAGACCGCTGTTCAACCAAATTATCAGTGAGTGCTCTGAAGAAACCACATTACACTTTTCCACCCGAAATTTTCAACACGTCGGGGGACCAAGGGTGGAATTTTTAACCCTTTCGTTTTAAAAAAGAATATCATGAAATGATTCATCTAGCACAACCCAATTTTCAAGAGTTACTCTTAATCATACTCTGTTTATTTGCACGTCAATAAATCTCACTTCGCTAGGGGACTTGGGGGGTGAATTTGAAACCCTAAATCAAAAAATGGAATTTCGTTGAGAAATATTTTTTCGAGCACAACCAAATTCTCAGGAAATACTCTCAGTCATACTCCGTTTACTTTTTCGTCAAAAAATCTCACATCGCTAGGGGACTTGGGGGTCGAATTTCAACCCTTGAATTAAAAAATGGAATTCCATCGAGAATTAATTCTTTGAGCACAACCAAATTCTCAGGAATTATTCTTGTTCATAGTCTGTTTACTTTTTTGTCAATAAATCTCACTTCGCTAGGGAACCAGGGTGGTAAACTGCAACCCTCAGAATAAAAATGGAATTTCATCAAGATATAATTCTTTGAGCACAACCATATTCTCAGAAATTACTCTTGATCATACCCTGTTTACTTTTTTGTCAATAAATCTCACTTCGCAAGGGGACTTGGGGGTTGAATTTCAACCCTTAAATTAAAAAATGAAATTTAATTGAGAAATAATTCTGCGAGCACAACCAAATTCTCAGGAATTAATCTTGATCATAGTCTGTCAACTTTTTCGTCAATAAATCTTACCTCGCAAGGGGACTTGGAGGGTGAATTTCAACCCTTGAAACCAAAAATAGAATCCCATCGAGAATTAATTCTTTGAGCACAACCAAATTCTCAGGAATTATTCTTGTTCATAGTCTGTTTACTTTTTTGTCAATAAATCTCACTTCGCTAGGGAACCAGGGTGGTAAACTTCAACCCTCAGAATAAAAAATGGAATTTCATCAAAAATTCAACCCCCAAGTCCCCTTGCGAAGTGAGATTTATTGACAAAAAAGTAAACAGGGTATGATCGAGAGTAATTTCTGAGAATATGGTTGTGCTCAAAGAATTATATCTTGATGAAATTCCATTTTTAATTTAAGGGTTGAAGTTTACCACCCTGGTTCCCTAGCGAAGTGAGATTTATTGACAAAAAAGTAAACAGACTAGAAACAAGAACTAATTCTCAATGGAATTCCATTTTTTAATTCAAGGGTTGAAATTCGACCCCCAAGTCCTCTAGCGGAGTGAGATTTTTTGACGAAAAAGTAAACGGAGTATGACTGAGAGTATTTCCAGAGAATTTGGTTGTGCTCGAAGAAATATTTCTCAATGAAATTCCATTTTTTGCTTTAGGGGTTCAAATCCACACCCCAAGTCCCCTAGCGAAGTGAGATTTATTGAAGTGAAAATAAACAGAGTATGATTAAGAGTAACTCTTGAAAATTGGGTTGTGCTAGTCAGTCAACCAGTGGTCCGTGGACCACCAGTGGTCCGCAGAAGTCAAAATATGGTCCGCGAATGATTTCAAATTTAGCGGGCGCCATTTTTCATCAACTTAATATCGGAATATTTTGAGAAACATAATCTCATATGGGATAAACTCGTTGCCCTCTGTACTGATGGTGCTCCTGCAATGTTGAGATCACGTTCCGGGCTGGCGACGTTAGTAAAACAGAAAAATCATAAGATCATAACAACGCACTGTATCATACATCGCAAGGCGTTAGCTTCTAAGACTCTTCCTGAATGCCTTACTGATACACTGAAAACGGCCATGAAAGTTGTTAATGGTATCAAAAGCAGCGCACTAAATACACGCCTTTTTAAACGATGAGTTTTGGAACCTAGGGAAAGTTTTCAACACGCCTTTTTAACAAATTATTCACTGAAATGGACTCTGACCATGAAGCACTTCTCTTTCACACAGAATTTCGATAGCTATCGAAAGGTAATATGTTGGGAAGATTATATGAACTGAGAGCAGAGGTTGAGATTTTTCTGGTTGACAAAAAAATGATTGATTTGTTGAAACAGTTTACTAATCCGACATGTCAAATTAATTTGGCTTATCCTGTGGATATTTTCACATACTTAAATCGAATATACAACTGCAAGGTTCCGGAAATAAACAATTAGAAAACATCGCAAATATATTTTATATTTTTGAAGATAAACTTCGCGCTTTTACTTGCAAACTTTAGTTGTGGTTAGGTAAAAGTGAAGAAAATAATTATTCTGCGTTTGCGACGTTAAAAGCACTTGTGGAAGACAAAAAGTATGACACTATTAATACGAGAAAATATCAGGACCCATTTACAAATGTTGATGGATGAATTCAATCGTTACTTCCCAGAAAATACCGAAGAAACTAAAGTTGATCAAAAACTGATTCGTAACCCTTTTAGTACGGACGCTGAAGAAAGACAGGAAGAACTCATTGAATTCCAAAATGACAGAAACTGCAAAGATGCTTTTGAATTGAATTCACTTGTGTCGTTTTGGTGTAAAAAGGCAATTTCTTATACTAAACTTCGAGAAATCGCCTTGCGCTATTTTATGATTTTTTCAACAACTCATTTATGTGAACAAGAATTTTCTGCTTCATTGGTAATCAAGAACAAGGCGAGGAATCGTTTGAAAATAAGTGATGATTTGCGTGTAGCTTTGAGCAACTTGTGAAGAAGATGCAAACTCAGAAATCACTTTAATAAAAAATCACAGAAGTTTATCCTAAAAATATTATTATTTCTTGTTTTGTAATATCCTATTCAGTTGCCAATTAAAGTTACGGTATATACCACTATGTAAGTCATTCATAGTGGTCCCTGCTAACAAGAATAATATAAAAGTTTTCCAGGACTGAGAAGAGGTTGGGAACCCCTGTGCTAGATAAATCATTTCATGATATCCTTTTTTAAAACGAAAGGGTTAAAAATTCCACCCTTGGTCCCCCGACGTGTTGAAAATTTCGGGTGGAAAAGTGTAATGAGGTTTCTTTAGAGCACTCACTGATAATTTGGTTGAACTGGAAATTGTATTTTAAGATGATGGGAATTAAATTTATTTCGTACGCCGCTGGTCAGCGCCTTCGAGCGTTTCCGGAGAAACTGGCCGCTGAAAGTGGCCGCCAAATTCACAGCGGTAGTTCTAAGTCGGAATTCTGAGTTCCAAGTCAGGATTCAGAGTTCAAAGTCGGAATTCTGGTGTAACTGTAATTAGTGTGGTCCTTCTAAGCTTCCATAGAATAAACCATTCAAATCCTTTTCTAAAGTATACTAAACGTTTTTTTCATATACATGGTAATGTGTATGTAATTTTGGTAATGTTTTTGAATCCGAGGAAGGGTCTGTTGTTGAAATTCGTGATATCATTTACAAGTTGAAGAACAAACATTGCAGAGATGTTTATGGTATGAATACTCAAATCTTGAGGTGTATAGGAAATGACATTGCAGTGCCCCTCACGAAACTCTTCAATTTATGTCTAAGATCCTCAATATTTTCAGAATCATTCAAATTAACAAAAACTCTTCCTCTCCATAAAAAAGGTTCACATAATAGTTGCAATAATTTCAGGCCAATTGCTATTATTCCCATTTTAAGCAAAATATTTGAAAAAGCTCTGAAAACGAGAATGGTGGGTTATTTTAATTCTTTCGAATTGTTCAATACATCTCATTATGGATTTAGGAAGTCATATTCTACAACAGATGCTATAAATGAATTTATCTTGATAATTGAAGAAGGTTTCGACAGTAGGGAGTACATAGGTAGTATCTTTTGTGACTTGACAAAGGCTTTTGATTGCGTGTCCCATAATATACTATTAGATAAATTAAAAATCTATGGATTCTCTTCCGATAGCCTTATATTTCTCAAATCATACCTCTTTGAAAGAAAACAATGTGTATTTATCAATGATTCTTGCTCAAATCATTTACATACATATCACGGAGTTCCCCAAGGATCGGTATTAGGGCCCATATTGTTCCTAATTTACATCAATGACATCACTGACTGTAGTAATAATACAGAGTTCATTCTATTTGCTGATGATACCAACATCGTTTACAAACATCCTGATAAATCCATTGTCGACAAGTGTTTGCGGGACACGCAGTAAAAACTTCTTGATTGGTTTAGCAGTAATAGTCTATGCCTGAATGAGGAGAAAACAAAAACAATGTTAAGTATTTACTCTTCTAAATGAACAGTCGAACATCGATGAAGATGCATCAGTGAGATTTCTTGGTCTGACCCTTGATTCCAAGCTGACTTGGCATAATTACGCAAATATTTTATCAAAAAAAGTTACATCTTCAATATTTCTATTAAGAAGTCTAACGAGTATGGTAACAAAAAAGGTTCTTATCACAGCTTATCATTCTTTCATCCAGTCGCGAATTGGGTATGCCCTTATATATTGGGGTCATGCACCATCAGCTACCAGAATATTTGGTTTACAGAGAAAAGCAGTAAGAATTATTGAAAGTCTCAATTATAGAGATGACTGCAAACATGCTTTTATAGATCTTCAAAAACTGACTTTGCCTTATTTATACATATATGAATGCCTAATATTTGCTCACACACATAAATCATCTTTTACGACGCACGGCGATCTGCATAGTTATGACACTAGACAGAAGAACTTAATATGTGTTGATTATCGTCGACTAAATAAGACACAAACAGGTGTGCAGTATCTTGCCCCGAAAATGTTCAATAGATTGCCAACCTCCATTTAAGATCTCAGCCTAGCACGTTTCAAAAAAATAATGAAAAAGTACCTAATTAGAAAATGTTTTTATTCTTACGATGATTATTTTAAAAACGATTTTTGTGATATTTCAGACTATCTTGTTTAATATCAACCTATTTTTATTGATGTTTATGTATTTGTGTATTTTCAATTGTTTAAAATTCTAGTCAATATGCTAGCCTGTACCTGACTTGTGTAAACAAATCTTGTAAAATACCAATAAAGTATCTATCTATCATAATGACTTGAAAGTCAAAAGCGCACAAAAAAAATAAAGATACACGATGTCACATACAACACATGAAAATAGTTATCTGTTCTTGGTTTTAGAGGAAGTCGGTAGGGACCGTATTGCTTATATTCCATTGCGAATAGTCGGCTAACGCCTGTGTGAAAACTATTTGAAGCGTTTTTGTTACGCCATAATGTCGATATTTCGGTTCAGTTGACAATGAACGACAAAAATTCCTTCTCTGACGTGTGAAATAGGTGCACATTTCTGTGTCAGTTGACTGAAATATTGAATGAAATATAATGAAACTTCGAAATAGAGTTGACGATAGAAGTTAATGGGGGAAATGAAAGCTTAGGCATTGAAATAATTTCAAAACATGAATGATCAACGACATTGACAAAAATATCTGTTTCTGAATTGAATGCCATCGTTTGGCTATGCATAAGTAATAAAGCAAATGTGTGATTCAGGCTACGTTATTCCATATTCGTGTTGTGGACTATCATTTGTTTTTTTGTTTATTATTTTGGATGAATATACAATAATTTTCATAAAATAATTCGATTTGTGGGACCTTTTTTCACAGACATGTCACTTAATTTCAACTGATTATATTATTGGTTTTTATGGAGAATTTATCTTTCTTATGGAAAATTTTGTAGAATAAATTATTTCATTTATAGTTCATATGTGGACAGTTATGTAACGTTTCAATCATATACTTTATTTTGTATATTTTATATTTTTTTATGAAAATTCAACTAAGGGCAGAAGGGGATTTTTGCAAGACAAAATCAGTGACCTTATTCGGGTTAAGAAGCATGCCAAATACTATGGTTTCATAAAAAAATATTCCCAGCAATGTGTTTCTACAAGAACTTATTTTCTTGATGAGAATTCAAGTTGGGGTACACGGGGGGTGTATTTTTGCGAGACAAAATCAGCGAACCTATTGGGCTTACCAAACATGCCAAATAGGATGGTTTCATCAAAAAATATACCAAGCAACGTGTTTCTGCAAGAACTGAGGATTTTTCTAATGAAAATTCAACAAAGGGTAGACAGGTGTGTATTTTTGAGACAAAATCAGCGACCCTATTGGGGTTAACAAGTATGCCAAATACGATTATTTCATGAAAAAAGATTCACAGCAATGTGTTTCTGCAAGGACTTATGATTTTTTAATGAAAATTAAACTAAGGGTAGACGGGAGTGTATGTTTGCGAGACAAAATAAGCGATCCTATTGGGGTTACCAAGCATGCCAAATACGATGGTTTCATCAAAATATATCCCCAACGTGTTCCTGCAAGGACTTATGATTTTTTTAATGAAAATTAAACTAAGGGTAGACGGGGGTGTATTTTCGAGAGACGAAATCAGAGACCCTATTGGGGTTAACAAGCATGCCATATACTATGATTTCATGAAAATAAATTCCCAGCAATGCGTTTAAGGACTTATGATTTTCTTAATGAAAAATCCGAGGAAAAATCAACTAAGGGTAGACGGGGGTGTATTTTTGGGAGATAAAATCAGCGACCCTATTGGGTTTAACAAGCATGCCCAATATGATGATTTCATGAAAAAATATTCCAGCAATGTGTTTTTTCAACGACTTATGATTATTTGGTGAAAATTCAACTAAGGGTAGACGGGGTGTATTTTTGCGAGACACAGTCAGCGAACCTATTGGTGTTACCAAGCATGCCAAATACGACGGTTTCATCAAAAAATATACCCAGCAACGTGTTTCTGCAAAGACGTATAATTTTTTTTTGATGATAATTCAACTAAGGGTTATGATTTTTTTGATGAGAATTCAACTAAGGGTAGAAGGGGTGTATTTTCGCAAAACAAAATCAGCGAACCTATTGGTGTTACCAAGCATGCCAAATACGATGATTTCATCAGAAAATATACCCAGCAAAATGTTTCTGGAAGGACTTATGATTTTTTAAACATATATTCAACTAAGGGTAGACGGGGGTGTATTTTTGCGAGACAAAATCAGCGAACATATTGGGGTCAACAAGCATTCTAAATACGATGGTTTCATCAAAAAAACATACCCAGCAAAGTGTTTCTGCAAAGACTTATGATTTTTATAATAAAAATTAAACTAAGGGTAGACGGGGGTGTATTTTTGCGAGACAAAATCTGCGACCTTATTGGAGTTAACAAGAATGCCAAATACGACGATTTCATGAATAAATATTCCCAGCAATGTGTTCCTGCAAGGAATAATGATTTGTTAAATTAAAATTCAACTAATGGTAGACGGGGGTGTATTTGTGGGGGACAAAATCAGTGACCCTATCTGGGTTAACAAGAATGCCAAATACGATGGTTTCATGAAAAAACATTCCCAGCAATTTGTTTTTTCGAGGACTTATGATTTTTTTAATGAAAAATCAACTAAGTGTAGACAGGGGTGTATTTTTGTGAGACAAAATCAGGGACCCTATTGAGGTTAGCAAGCATGCCAAATACAATGGTTTCACGCAAAAATATTCTCGGCAATGTGTTTCTGCAAGGACTCATGATTTTTTTAATGAAAATTCAACAGAGGGTAGACGGGGATGTATTTTTGCGAGACAAAATCAGTGACACTATTGAGGGTAACGAGCATGCTAAATACGACGGTTTCATCAAAAAATATACAAGGCAATGTGTTCCTGCAAGAACTCAGGATTTTTCTAATGAAAATTCAACCAAGGGTAGACAGGTGTGTATTTTTGCGAGACAAAATCAGCGACACTATTGAGGTTAACGAGCATGCTAAATACGATGGTTTCATAAAAAAATATACAAGGCAATGTGTTTCTGCAAGTACTTAGGATTTTTCTAATGAAAATTCAGCAAAGGGTAGACAGGTGTGTATTTTTGGGACAAAATCAGCGACCCTATTGGGGTTGACAAGTATGCCAAATACGATTATTTCATAAAAAAAATTCACAGCAATGTGTTTCTGCAAGGACTTATGATTTTTTTCAATGAAAATTCAACTGAGGGTAGACAGGGGTGTATTTTTGCGAGACAAAATCAGCATTTTTTTTAATGAAAATTCAACAAAGGTGTGTATTTTTGCGAGACAAAATCAGCGACACTATTGGGGTTAACAAGCATGCTAAATACGATGGTTTCATCAAAAAATATACCCAGCAACGTGTTTCTGCGAGGAGTCAAGAGATTTTAATGAAAATGCAACTAAGGGAAGACGGGGGTTCATTTTTGCGAGACAAAATCAGCGACCCTATTGGGGTTAGCAAGTATGCCAAATACAATGATCTCATAAAAAATATTCCCAGCAATGTGTTCGCAAGAACTTATTTTTTTAATGAGAATTCAACTACGGGTGGACGGAGGTGTATTTCTGCGAGACAAAATGAGCGACCCCAATGGGGTTAACAAGCATGCCAAATACGATGATTTCATGTAAAATTATTCCAAGCAACAATTTTCCTTTAGGAATCATTTCATGAAAAAAGTATTTTCTTCATAATTCGAATCGTTATCAATAATAATAATAATAATAATGAGTTTGTTTCCAGCAACTAGTCTACCAATGGAGAAATTTCCATGGCTTGCCATGAAATTATATGAGGTGAGACAACCTACGGTGGGATAGCGCGCGCGCCTCTCTTTCATCAAACACATGGATGGAAACACATGGCCACCTTCACACTGGTAAAGATCCTTAGGCTCAATGCATAGCATAATAATCACAATTATTTTCACAAAAATATGTTGTGGGTTCTTAATTTCATATAGAATGAATTATGACAATAAATCAACAATCATTGTCAACAATGAAAGACTCTTCAATTGGCTTCAAAATAACGGATTAGGTTCATTCATATAACATTTCAAGGTGGATTCATGCAGCTTCAATTAGCAAGAAACAATCAACAAGTAACAATTATCAATGATGAGTTGAACTGCCTAATTTACTGTAGATAATTCATGCAACCACATTATCAACTATCAATTAACAAATAAGAGTTGGCCAACTCTTCACTTTCTTACTTCAATTGTAAAATGTGTATCTCTAATGTGCAGGTTATGACGGATTAGGTAATCATAACCACATTTTTCTTCAAATAATTTGTTTTTCGGGAGTTTTTCTGTTCGATGAATGTCAGAGAGTTGAAATTGAAACAGTAAATGCGATTCTGGTGGACCTTCTCAGGAAAACAATGAATTTCATTTCCAATTTCAATCTTCAAAATTCCAATACAAAGCTAGGGAAGGTAAAAATGAATAAAAATTCCAGTTGAAAGTTTATGTAAGGTTCAAGTTGATCCCCTTCCACAAGCTTTGATCATTGTTGAATTTAGGTGCATGAATGCCTTCTTTTTCATTACTTCCTACTCGATAGTTGTTAATCGCTACTTGTTCATTGTTACTTGATAAATGAAGCTGCAGGAATCCACCTTCATACATGCACATCTTTCAAAATGATAACAAATTATCCAGATATTTGGACTGTGCTGTTATTACATGGTTCAACTTCTGTGCCAGTCATTTTTCAAACAATAAAAAGTGTCAAATCCAGCTACAAACACACTTGTCTATAATTCCATCAGTCAAAATGAGTCAAAATGAAAAATACTCACATCTTCAGGTGGGTAACTGTAATTTCCACTCATTAGAAGCCTTGGTCTACATTCAGTACGGTACAAAATATGTCTCTCTTTGGAGGATCTACTTGAGTGTGACGATTTCTTTGAATAATTCTTGCTCTTTGTATTATTTTTACTACTGTCTCTGACATCTCTGTGTTTGCCAGATTTAGTAGATGAAGATGATGTTGATGTTACTTTTTTCTTGTCTTTTCCATATAGTTTGAAATCAATTCTTCCAACTTTTGCATCAACCAAATTTGTATCAGCAGAGTAAGCTCTCTTTGTTCCTCTACTTTCTTTAACAGCTACATCCACCGATCGAGTTCTACCTTTTCTAGGGGAACAGGAATCTCCCTTAGAAGATGCTGTACCTGACTCTGCGGAACTTGAGGTATACCTTTCCAAATTTTTCAATTTCACATTGGACTGCTCCTCAATGGCAGTTAATAAATCAATACCTTTCTTTCCTTTCAACAGATCATAATCCAGTTGGTCAATTAGATGAGAGCATCCTTTTTTTCTTGGCCTTCTGCTACTCGGATTTACTCGTATTGGCATTTTCTCAACAGAGTCTTTTGTAGTTATATTATTATTGACATTTGAATTCTGAAGGCAAAAATCTGGTGATAACACTTGAATTTCAGAATCACTATCAATCGGACACTTTGCAGCGTTTATATTGCAATTAGAATCACAGCCAGTTTCAGAATGAGAACTTTGTAATGAAATATCCAAAGCCAGTTGTTGACAATCCAGATTTTCCGTGGTGGAAAGGAAGTTGGTGGTGTGTCTTTGTGAATATTTGGGCAAGCTGGGATCTTCAGTTGATTCATGCCTCCCAGTTGGCTTTCTATGTTCAATATCCACATGTTTCAATATAATTTTGGATTGAACATGAAAACAATTATCATTGGTTTCTTCTATACAACCTATATCAGGTACACTATCACTCTGTTTTTTCAATTCACTGGAATTTGAAGGAATATATTTTTCATCAAAACATATACCAGATTTTATACAACTTGTTACTTTCAGATCAATACTATCAGATTCACAGTCTGCTGCACTATTGGCATGAACTTCAGCATCAAATCTTGGGTTACTCTGGGGAACATCTAGGAACAAATTTTCATCTATCTTGAAAACGTTTTCCAAATCTTTCAGTCTGTTATCTCCATATAAGGGAGTATTATGACCATTTTGATTGGATTCGAAGTCAGCATCAGTAAAATTTTCTGAAACAAATGACTATAGTTTTTTTACTGATAAAACATTGAATACAAAATACAATACAAAAGAATGTGGTTCATATTGTACTTACTATTCAAAAGGCTGTCACCAAATGTATTAGTCATATTACATGTACATTTAGTATATGTTGAAAAGCACATATGGCACATGGAGTAGTTTATTACGGGCTGGTAACAAGCTTCATTTCCAATAAATTCACTCTTGTCTTCATATTTATCCTTATTAAAAGTATCTTTTGACGCCATGACTTCAATCACAATTGTTTATTTGACATTGGATGCAGAATGTAAAGGACAGAAATAATTTCCACAATTTTCAGCCATTGTTTCATTCGTTGCAGTTATATCGAGTATGTTGGTGACTTTTTTCAACACAAAAATGTTGATCTATTTCAAAATAGGCACAACTACCTACAAATTCACGGTTGCCGCCATGCTTGATGAACGATTCAGTATTCAGTACAGGCAGCGTTGCCAACCCTTGAATTCACGATTATGATACAAACACCTTAAAATTATGGTAAAAAATCTGAAATTATGGTACGCGCCAAGTAAGCTATCAGATCGGCATACGATCAGATTTCGGATCTGTCTGAATCCAGCCTAACAGCTTACAGCGCCCAAAGCCGCTTAACAAAATTTTACAGTTTTCTAAAGGCGAAAATCGTCAACCTCTAGATGGCGCTGCTAAATCCAAGTTGGCTTAACTTTGGGGTGAACAACAAATTTTGGCCATTTGATGTAATGGTACTATTAGTTCATGTTTTGCACTCTTGAGGACTTGTTGAGTGATAATTACTGTTTAAAGGTCTCGAGTTTTTTTGTGTGCTCAGGTAGTTACATATTCCGCAAGTATAACAGCCTTATTTTACCCGTGTTATAATTTGAACTACTTCAGCTATACCTACATTTCAGATCAAAATGCCTGTTATAGATTTGGAACGTAGTATCTTGGATTACGTGGGGAGCAGAACTAGATCGTTGAAAGAGGGTGAAGCTGTGTGCAAAGCAGGGCATATCTTTGCATGTGGAGTGGAAGAAAGTAACCATGAAAAAATAAGTAGCTTATGTTTGCAAACATCAGCAAATATTGCAACCCTTATATTATGTTGATAAGTAGGTGATGTCAGTTCCAAAATATTATATAAAGTAAGTAAAAGTTGATTTTCGATGAAATTTTTGCATGTTATTAGCTTTGTGTGCTAAATAAAGGATCAATATATCAGATTTAATAAAACATGTCACCGATAAGTGTTTCAACAAATGCTTTATTAAAAATATAGTTGCATATTCAACAGGTGAATACACATGAAAGTCGACGACATGAACGGTTGAATATATGAATTCCGTTCTGCTGTTCACCCAAAAAAACTACTGTTTTGTTCTTAACTGGTCAGCAAAGACTTCCCCTCTAATATATATATATATATATATATATATATATATATATATATATATATATATAGAGTATAACTATAGTAGGGTCTGCAGCGTTGTAAAATTTATGAATAATTTTGAAATAAAAAATGAATTATGTTTCCATGAATCTATGTACACAATCTGTTTTTTCGATCAGTTGTGGTTCTTTATAACTAAAATTGTACTTCCTGTTTTATTCGAAACGATATTTGAGAAATTTAATTCTCAAACACAACATATATGTAAACATTCTCAACAAAGATGTAAGTACTTATATTACGATTGAATGTGATTAGTGATAATAATATCAATCGTCACCACGTTCAAACTCTATTTTTCGAAAACTATTAGTAAAATCCAAACGTTTCCTCAAAGAAAATCCAAATTTAGTTCTAACACAATCAGATAAAGGCAATGTCACAGTAATCATGGGAAAAGAACAATATCTGCAATTGTCAAATGGAATTATCATCAATAGTACTTCATATGTAGAATTAACAAAAGACCCTACTACATCAATACAAAGAAAAGGAAATGAACTTATAAAAAATCTGTGGAAAACCAATCAAATAGATGAAGATACAAAAAAGAAACTCACTTGCTATAATGGTGTTTCTCCCAAGTTTTACTCACTTCCGAAAATTCACAAACCAACTCTTTCTGTCAGACCTATAGTTGCATCAATAGGGGCTCCTACAGAACCTATAGCCACTTTTTTAACAAATATTTTAACTAAAGCCTACAATTTCGACAACGAATATTATATCAAAGACTCATTTGCAGTAACTGAACAATTTAATAACTTGATCATCCCAGATGGTTATGAACTGGCCAGTCTGGATGTGGTCTCCCTGTTCAGTAATGTGTACCTGGAGGCTTGCCAACGTGCCATACATAAGAACTGGGACCGTATTGGCATTCATTGTAGCATCAACAAAGAATATTTCATGAACTTATTAACTTTTCTGTTTCACAATACTTATTTCACTTTTGATACAAAATTTTACAAATAATCTTTTGGTACCCCTATGGGAGCTTCAATCTCACCTATATTGGCAGCTTACGTCATGGATGATGTCTTAGACACAGTTATTCCAGTTCTTTCGTTCAATATTCATTTCATAGAAAAATGTGTTGATGACATAATCATAACATTACCAAATCAAGGTATCACTGAGATCCTCTATACTTTCAACAGCTACGATCCGTATACACAGTTCACAATTGAAACAGAAGACGTCGATAATTCCGTACCTTTCCTGGACACAAGGCTTATACGCTGTAACAACATGTTACTAGTGGATTGGTACAGGAAACCATGCAGTTCCGGCAGATACTTGAATTATGAGTCATACCACAAACGCTCTATGGAAGTGAACTTAGTCAAACAAATGAAAAACAGAGTCATCAGAGTCTCAGACAGATCCTTTCACAATAAATATTTAAATATTCTTTGCAATTTATTCATAGACAATGCATATCCATCAAAATTAGTGAGAAGTATTATGTTCAACACATCATCCACACTACAAGCTCCAACTAACAACAACAATAGTAACACACCCACCGATACTAACATGAGTCCCATTCAGTGTTTTTTCACTTCACTGCCTTACATGAGAGAGATCACACCCAGACTTGCCGGGTGCGCTGCGTAACACCCACATTTCGTAACACCCACAGTGCATAACACCCAAAGTATCGTTATGCCCACACTCTCCGAACATACCCGAATGATGCACTGTTGCAAAATTTACCTGATATTCTGCAATTTTCTGTTAATTCAATCTAACTTAACCTAACTAACCTAACCTAGAAGAAGGATGAATTTGGAAACAGCGCATCATTCGGGTATGTTCGGTGAGTGTGGGCATAACGAAATTTGGGTGTTATGACATTTGGGTGTTATACGCACTTTGGGTGTTATGCACTGTGGGTGTTACGAAATGTGGGTAGAACGAGATGCTCCCGACTTGCCAGACTCTTCCATCCTTTTAACAACATCAAAATAGCTAATAAAACCATACTTACGAGTCGTTCAATTTTCTCCAAAGTCAAGGACAAAGTGCCTCTTACCTCAGCTTCCAATGTGATATATTGTATTACTTGTCAAAATTGTGACAAAAAATACATAGGTCAAACCTCAAGACCACTGTCAAGCAGAATCACCTCACACAAGAGTGATTATAAACATCATCCATAAAGATGTGCATTAGCTGATCATGTCAACAAATTTGACCATAACATGGACTATAGATCGGTGAGGGTGTTAGCTAGGGAGTCACACCTGACAAAAAGAACCTTCCTAGAAATGGCTTTCATTTATCAAGAAACTAATTGTATAAGCAAAAAAACTGACATTATTCATTTGAGTGAGATTTACTCCTATTTATTGGCTCTAGACAATGCTCCAGTGAACATCAATGAACAATCTTTGGTATCATTATAAAATTCATAACTTTAACTTCCTTTACAATTATCACCCAATTTAATTCAACTGCTCATAAACAAATTTTTCAACATAGTCCTAACGAACCTTAATAATTATTCTTAGATACCAACAGTGCCACCAACACTCAGTTGGCACCATTGAATTTTTGACCTGACACATGACAATATGACATTGTCATCTGTCCATTCACTTTTGACGTTAACCTATCATTCTAAAGCTTAATACTCACTCAGGCGAAATTCGCGGATTTTTGACATAATGTGTCAAATCCAGATTGTTACCGCACATTCGCGTATTTCATCCATACTCACAAATGCGAAACTTTCCTATGCGAAAGTGCGGATAAATCGCAAAAAAGTTGAAATGATTTTAACTATTTTGCGAATTTCTGTCATCTGTCATTTATAGTGTCATTTTCTGATGGTTTGTGTACGGATATATTTTGTTGTTGTTGTGTGTAAAGATTGAAGTATCAAGATATTTGCAATGAATGTCGAAGAACTGGATGGTGATACACAAGTGATTCAAAGACATTTTAAAAAGTTTCAATAAATAATTTTTGGTGTTTTGTAGATTTACTGCGATGTTTGTACAAAAAATGTCACATTAAACGCCCTGTGCCAACATTTGCCTCTTATTGGTTGATCTTATACGGTTTTTATTATAGATATGAATATAAAGCATTAAATAATAATATCTTTGTAAATAATTGTTGTAATGACGAGCATCCATAATTATTTTCTTTCCATAAAAATTGCACAAACACCAACAATTCCAACAACTAATAATAAAAATTGTAGGTTATATTATTTCCCTTCAATTATGACAAACGATACTTGTAAAAATCGCAGAAAAGTTAAAATTTCCCGCCGCGAATATTTTTAAATATGGATTTGACACATTATGTCAAAAAAACGCGAATTTCGCCTGAGTGAGTATTAAGCTTAAGTCCGACCACATGTTCGACGAGATTTTGATTATATATTTTTAATGAAGATTTTAATATGTACGTTTTATCTTTTGAGTTAGTCCAAGCTTTCGGAAAATTTTATTTCCATCATCAGGGAAACTACAATATAATATGAAAAAGTTGTAAAGTAATTCTAAAATATTAATTACTAATGACTTACATCTCATTTGAGGATGGTTACATTGATGTTAGAGATGAATTGATGGGACATTGTTGACGATGAAACATGATACATAATTTAATCAAGTTTTAATTACATTCAACATTACATTACATAATTAAAATAAGTTTTTATACATATATATATATATATATATATATATATATATATATATATATATATATAAATTTTGTAGATGTCTTGATAAAGGGAATACACATTCTCGAAAGCTCGACCAGACAGGGTATTCTTCAAACAACAGCCCAGTAATTTTGACTGCATTCCCAACAAAATTCCGTATTTCTCCTTATATATATATATATATATATATATATATATATATATATATATATATATATATATATATATATATATGTAGAAATTGATGTTTTCACGGATCTTCGATATGCAAGATGAATTTTTCTGGGTTTTTATCCGTTAGGTATCTTTTGATTTGTTCGACGTTTCGAATTCCATTTTGAATTCATTCTCAAGAACTGTGAGACGAATATCTGTCCATACCGTCCTGGTCAATCACTCCCCTTACGAAGCAACCAAGCAAGAGCAAGCAAAGACTTCAATTGTCTGTTCTCCACGGAAACTGGTATTTATAATGACTCTCCTCAGTCATTATCCGACTTCGTCCGATATTAAGGCTGCATCCTGCCCATCCAGGTATTATGTAGAAATTGATGTTTTCACGGATCTTCGATATGCAAGATGAATTTTTCTGGGTTTTTATCCGTTAGGTATCTTTTGATTTGTTCGACGTTTCGAATTCCATTTTGAATTCATTCTCAAGAACTGTGAGACGAATATCTGTCCATACCGTCCTGGTCAATCACTCCCCTTACGAAGCAACCAAGCAAGAGCAAGCAAAGACTTCAATTGTCTGTTCTCCACGGAAACTGGTATTTATAATGACTCTCCTCAGTCATTATCCGACTTCGTCCGATATTAAGGCTGCATCCTGCCCATCCAGGTATTATGTAGAAATTGATGTTTTCACGGATCTTCGATATGCAAGATGAATTTTTCTGGGTTTTTATCCGTTAGGTATCTTTTGATTTGTTCGACGTTTCGAATTCCATTTTGAATTCATTCTCAAGAACTGTGAGACGAATATCTGTCCATACCGTCCTGGTCAATCACTCCCCTTACGAAGCAACCAAGCAAGAGCAAGCAAAGACTTCAATTGTCTGTTCTCCGCGGAAACTGGTATTTATAATGACTCTCCTCAGTCATTATCCGACTTCGTCCGATATTAAGGCTGCATCCTGCCCATCCAGGTATTATGTAGAAATTGATGTTTTCACGGATCTTCGATATGCAAGATGAATTTTTCTGGGTTTTTATCCGTTAGGTATCTTTTGATTTGTTCGACGTTTCGAATTCCATTTTGAATTCATTCTCAAGAATATCGGACGAAGTCGGATAATGACTGAGGAGAGTCATTATAAATACCAGTTTCCGTTGAGAACAGACAATTGAAGTCTTTGCTTGCTCTTGCTTGGTTGCTTCGTAAGGGAAGTGATTGACCAGGACGGTATGGACAGATATTCGTCTCACAGTTCTTGAGAATGAATTCAAAATGGAATTCGAAACGTCGAACAAATCAAAAGATACCTAACGGATAAAAACCCAGAAAAATTCATCTTGCATATCGAAGATCCGTGAAAACATCAATTTCTACATAATACCTGGATGGGCAGGATGCAGCCTTAATATCGGACGAAGTCGGATAATGACTGAGGAGAGTCATTATAAATACCAGTTTCCGTGGAGAACAGACAATTGAAGTCTTTGCTTGCTCTTGCTTGGTTGCTTCGTAAGGGGAGTGATTGACCAGGACGGTATGGACAGATATTCGTCTCACAGTTCTTGAGAATGAATTCAAAATGGAATTCGAAACGTCGAACAAATCAAAAGATACCTAACGGATAAAAACCCAGAAAAATTCATCTTGCATATATATATATATATATATATATATATATATATATATATTTCCAAAATAATTTCAAATCCAACACTCTTAAGACTCCATAGGATTTATATTTGTAAAAATATACAGATGGCGGCCACTTCGAAGTTTTAGGCTATAGTGAAATCTCAAATTTTGTGAAGCGGCTTTAACCGCTTCATTCGGTTAGACGCAGCCATTGTTCTATAACCCAGCAATATTAGCCAAGTTCTTGTATTAAGCTCTGGGGCACTATTCTTGAATCACTCGCAGTTCTGCGAATAAGCTGTTGCTGAGCTGCAACAGATCTGATTGGCGTCTGCCCAACAACAACATTTACGTTGAACGAACGTGTTGTTAAAGAGTTGTCCCCCTGAGCGCTCACTTTGCTCTGAGGTGTTCGTTTATTAAATATACATAGGTGTCCTTTCAGGCTGGATTCAGACAAATCCGAAATCTGACCAGGTCTAAATTTAAATTCAGACCAATCAGAAAGATCGGATTTCAAGAGTTGTTTCGTCCTTCTAGATTATCATAATTGATTTACTAGGTAAATATTCAAAGTAATTCATCCCAGGATGAAGTACCGTATCATCCCGAGGTTTTGTTTTCGATTGTTTGTAATTAAAAATCAGCTACCAATACTGGGTTTCACTTCTTTATTGGAAACATAACTGACATAAGTCAAACTGAAAGCAAATTTCCGGATAGACCAAAATATTTTTCACGATTTTCAAAACGCTTTTATGCGTTTATAGAGGTTCTCTGAAAACTGATTTGGCAAAATTTAGGTTTGTAACTAATAGTCTATGGTAAAATTCAGCAAAGACTGATGAATTTGGAGCCCATCCCGCTGTCCTGATAACATCAATGGATACACCATTTCTGAAAGCTGCAGAGGTCGAAGCATGCCTGGTTGAATGGACTGAAAATATTCTTGTGTCAACACCAGCTTTCTTCAGAAGATCCTTAATCCATCTGGATATTGTTTGACTTGTTGCTTCTGCATAGTGGAGTCTGAACGAGATGAATAGATATCCTTGCGATTCATCTCTATAATGTCTATTATACTCTATATGCAGTTCATTAAGGTAGTTGCAACACATCATTTTGGCGAGTCACGTGAGTATAGAGTTCGAAGACAGGGTTGGGAATAGGAATATTTGATATACATCCATGCATCGAATTCACTCGATCTTTATAACTCGATGCATCGAATCGATTCGATGTTTTGAAAGGCTTTCGATCATTTGATGTATCGATGTATTAAACATCGAATCAATGGTAAATGAAGTTATTAGTATTTCAGTTGCTTGTATAGTTATAAAATTTAACTTTAATCTTTTTTGGAGCTAGTTGGCTATTGAAAATTGGAATGCAGATAATGACATTGGTTACACTGTAGCTAAGTTCGTCTATTAAACTTGGAGCGCTCACTTTGCTCGATGCCGTTCATTTATCACAAATCGAGCTCTCCGAGCTTATATAGATAGGTGTCCATTTATTCACTGAGCGAGCATATTGAGCAAGCTCTCTCTGCTCGGCTGCGCTCACTCCACTCGGAATCGTTCGTTTTTCCCAAATCGAGGACATTGAGCGTGCAGAGCGATAACTTTTGTGTCCTTTTATTCATAGAGCGTGCATATTGAGCAGCTCATTTATCTCAGAGCTTCGGTAAAGAGATAATCGAGCAAGAAAATGTGACGTAACCGACGTATGATGAAGAATAAATTTGACATTGAACTATGAAGTTGAGGTTATTATTGTTATGGAAAGAAAAGAAGCCTTCTTTTCACATTCTTACAGTACTAATTATATTTTTCACATGTGAAAGTCATACTGACGAACGATACCTGTTTAGTTAACGCTTTTGAAAACGAACCTCTCGAAGTACCTACCTACCTAGCCTCGATTTAAGCTAGTTTTGAAAATATTCATGAAGTTTTGAAGAATTTACTGGTTGAAAAATAGACCTAGGTTCATCGTTCAAACGCTGAGGTAGTCAGTCAATCACAATCATCTTGGTTAAGAAGAACTGAATGAAACCTAACTAGATGGAGGCTTCATGATCATAATCGTCTTGTTCCAGGAATAATAAACCATATGATTGCAGTTCAGACCTCAAAAGTGTTAGCTATGTATCGATGTAAATATGACCTGAAAATAGGCAATCTCTAAAAAGATTTTTCAAGTTCCAAAGTTCACCCCGAAATAAATTGTTGAAAAAATATCAGCATGGGTATTGATCCTTATCATGCTGGATAAGAAATGTGATCTACCAAAATATCAATTTTTCCACTTATTATGTAATCGACAAAAATGTGCTTGTGTCTCAGTGCTCATTATATAATACTAGTACTATTTTACTACATGAATTAGTAAAAATTAGTAAACCAATAACTGAAAATATGTTTGTAAGTAGCCTCCACTTTCTAGAGCGCCTAAAAATAAAGTTTAGTGGACGTTCCAGTTCTCACTTTGAAGCCACCCGGCATATTAAAATTATTATCTTGTTGCGCGCTTGGGCCGAACCATCGGTAGCCTACGCCGTAAAAATATTTTGTGCTGCAAAAACAACTGTAAGTTTTTATCCGGAGTACGCGAGGAATTTATTTCACTTTTCTAGACTCTTATTATCGATCAGAGTACAGCTGATTTTTCATCTCGCAATTCAGTGGGAATTAATATTGTTGAATGGTTTTATGTTCCTCCATAAAGTTTTACTTTGTGGAAACTGCGCCTGCAATTATTTCAGGTGGGTAGTGGTATTTTTCATAGTAAATCTATTGATCCGTGTGTTTGTATTTTTTGAAACATGTCAGCGTTTTTTACTTGAATGTTATTTAAAATTGCAATTATTAATTATAATTATTTCAGACTGTTTATCGACTACCAAAATTTAGAAGGAGTTGTAATAAAAGTCCATAATCAGGAGAAGAGTTTTCCTTTAGAACCTCCACTTTCTTTGAAAAATTCCCTGAGAGAAAATTGTGTCATCACAACTTTATAATATAATAATTATTAATATATATATATATATATATATATATATATATATATATATATATATATACCCAGATAACACTTAGACATCTTAAAGGAATCTTGAAGTCATCTTATCCAAGACATTTATGATATCTTAAAGATGTACATGAATATATTTTATACATCTTAAAGACGTCTCAAAGATGTACTCATGTTACAAAATAAGACTTTTTAAAGATATCTCATCATAACATCTTAAAGATGTCTTTTCATAGCATCTTAAAGATATCTTTCCATAACATCTTGAAGATGTCTTTTCAAATCATCTTAAAGGTATATTTCCGTAATACCTTGAAGATGTGTTCATATAATCTAAAAGATATTATTGAGTAATCTTTTTGATCAAATTAAAAAATGAATGGATTTTTCAATGAAACAGCAATCAGGTACTCAAAGTAATTTTACTGAAAATTTAAAGACCTTATAATCTTATCACACATATATTTCAAATGAAACAAAATAATTTCACAGAAATTACCAGTGCGTTGTTTTCGAGCTTTCCTCCGAATCATGGTCATTGATCATTTTACTAGGTAAAATAGCTACGTCCACATTTCGAGAATCGGAACTAGATTCACTGTTGCTTTTATTAGTTTCACTTGGGTTAAGCTGCATGGCTCTTTTAGCCTGCATATAGAATTTCTGCAAACCACTTCTTTTCATTTTAAACTGTTTACTTACAAAACTACACTCCACAAAACATATAATAACGAAACAATTAAACAAACTCGAACAACACCAAGTGCAAGACAAATAAGGTTAGGTTTTATTATAAGTTATAGGTTACGTTCCAGATCCAGAATCAGCGGCGCCCCGTCTTGAGAGTGGCGCTGCTTCTGCCAATCATCGAGAACGAAAGCTACGCGCGAAATTAGCACCTCTGGTTCGAATTTTTAAATGGTACAAGTTCATCTGATTGTCTTTTATTCCCATTCGAAAATTAGTATATAGAAAATCTTATCGTCTTTTCCATTCAAACATGAGTATGACATACATTTTTCCCCAATATACATTATATTCACAAAAACAGCTACGTATCGAGGAGGGGGAAGAGATTCATTCATTGTACTTGAAAACATTTATCAGTTATCTATAGGCAAGAAAAAACCCTTCATCAAGGCCGAAATGATCTGTCAGACTACTAACAAGGTGTCTTACAGGACCAAGAAACGTACTCCAGGATCTTTCAGAGATTGTAATGGGCTTCATATACAAATCCAAATAAATGTGGAGATCCGAGCCGATTAATCAATAACCGCACCACCAGGAAAATGTAGCAACCATAAATCCTTACTCGAACTTGAAGAAAATGAATCTCAATCCATCGAACATATTCTTCTCAAATCCACTAAATCTTTCAGGTGTTTGACCACAGCAATGCATAAGCTTTCCGTTCTAACGTATATAGGAGATATTAAATTAGATGCCAGGAACAACAGCAACCATGTGAAAACTCCTTACTCAAAAACATGGGAAGAATTCTTGTCAGAAGACTAACATGAAAGCGACTTCTCCATCGCCGTCAGGAAACTCACTGTATGGTTCCAATTCCAATTAACGTGAATATCCGAGCCGGATAAATACCGATCCACGATTTTAAAAGAAAATTGTAACACTAGTTCATCTCCTTTCGAACACCACCGGAGAAGTGACCGGAAGTCCTTGACAAAGACAGATTGTCATTTTCATGGAACATATAAAATGAAGGTTATAGAACACGAGCTCAAACTGACAAGCAGAAACCTCAAAGTTCCCAAATAAACCAGAAAAATACTCAATTAAATTGAGACATGGGCATTCAAATGCTTGATACCAAGTCGCCCATCCTTGGTATACTTGCAAACATAAAATAACCTTCTGCGTAGGAGAAAGTGAGGCTTAAAATGCTGCTAGCAAATCACCTCGAATTTGCTGTCTAGGCATATCTTGAATAACATTCTACGTAGGAGAATGTGAGGCTTAAAATGCTGCTAGCAAAACACCTCAATTTTGCTGTCTAGGCATACCTTGAATAACATTCTACGTAGGAGAATGTGGGGTTAAAATCCCTAGTAGTAAACCACCCCTAGTTTGCTACTAATCTCACACTCTGATTGTTGTGGAGTGGACCCAATCCATCGAAACGACAATGCCACCAGAATCCCAGCCAACACACCAAGACATCCATGTGGTGACTATGGTCCCAACTACTTTAAAAAGTTTACATTATTGACCACAAAAATATTCAAAGCGAATCAACCGGAACTCCAACAGCAGAACCGAGTCGCCAAAAAGAACCCACCACAACAATCGTCCAGCATCAGGGAGCTGCCGTCCCGCTCTAAAACAAAAATATTACCCAAAACAAAAATACCCAAAACAAAAATACCCAAATAATGTGGTTGGCAACACTTCATAAATGAAGGTATCAGAATAAGTTGTTAAAAGCCAAAAGTGGCCAGCCATGGGACTTTTACCCAACTTCTGGTAAATGCTAAGGTGAGAGAATTCTAAGGCCCCTCTCACAGAGCCATAAAACAAAAAGATCCAACAGATCTTGCAGTAAGGTTAGACGCAACCAAAAAGGTGTGTCTACCCACACAAAAATATATCAGAATGGTGGATATTTCAACTGAATCAGCTGATTTATCCCAAACTAAAGTAAGCAAAAAAATAAATGCTACATCACCCCTCTCCTAAGAAAATAAAACAGACCTGCACAGGTTTGTTTTATCACTAAAGGGGCAGCAATATTTTCCATAAGTTTTGGGTTACAGTAACTATGCGTACTACACATCCTAAAGGAACACAAAATCGGTAAAGTCATAATCGGTAGGAAGTCTCAAATCGTGAAAGTCAAAAATCGTGAAAGTTAAAAATCGGAAAAAAGGTCGACCAAAACAGAAAATATTATGAAAGCACTTTCAAAGACTATATACAGACTTGCTCTGGATTCGGAATTCTTTAAAGAATCACTGGATCAGAACAATTTCAGGGACTTAAAACTTTCGAGAACATAGTGCACTTATGTATCTCTTATCTAGATATCAAAATCTAAACTAGAAAAATAGACAATGAATCATAATTAAGGGAAATATAGATTCATTGAAAAGGGGCAAAAATAGAAACATACCAGTTTCACTAAAATTGATTTGAAGAAAAACTCCTCAATCGCTAAACTATCATAGATCAGGAAAATGATTTCCTCAATCCGTCCTTCAAAGGGTAAGGAAAATTATTCCTCAACCGGCAAACCCAATAAACTAAAATTTATCCCACAGACACATCTGAATTGGATCCAAAATAGGGTTTTAAATCCTTAATGTGCCATTCTCCTGCAGGAGATCCATCACTATTTTCCAGTGAATAAACTAAACGTGAAACCTTTTTCCTCACAATACACAAAACGTATTTTGGAGCTAATTTCGCACTAAATTTTGTTACAGCTTCCGACAGTACCTTATTTCTTCTCCAAACTTTATCACCAACGTTAAATTGAAAATCTCTTTTCCTCAAATTATATGATTTTTTATTCTTCAAATAAGCTTTGTGAAGTTTATCCTGAACTTATTTAAATATTTCTGAAAAACCTGATTTGCTATTAACAAAATAATCTCTGTCACCTGGACATAACTCATAATCAGAAGTACTAGACATTTTTCCATAATATTTACCAGAAAGTGGTATGTGTCTACCAAAATTTAAAAAGGCAGGCGAGTAATTATGCACTTCGTGAGAAGCAGTATTGATAGCTTGTTGAATCTTAGCCAACTCAGAATCCCAATTCTTATGCTCATCTATATAGCACCTAATTGCTTGACCAATAGTTTTATTGTTTCGTTCAACAAAATTACACTGAGCTGAATATCTAGGTGTGTACCATATTTTCTGAACTTCATAAGTATCAGCTAATTTTTTAAATGTTTTCCCAGCAAACTGTTGACCATTATCACATATGATAAATTGGGGAACACCATGAATTAAGAATACCTCGTTTTCCAAAAATTTAACAATATTAATTGCAGTTGCTGAACGCATGGGACAAAGAATAGTATATTTAGTAAAGAAATCAGCGACAACTAACAAATAAGCAAAGCCTCTAGGTGAACGGGGAAATGGACCCATTATGTCCACAGCTATTATTTGAAATGGATATTTAACATTCTTTTCAGCTCCCATAAGACCCATTGGAGTTGTGTTAGAAAGCTTTTGTGACTGACAGATTTTACAATTACGTACAAACTTCAAGATGTCGTGTCTCATCATAGGCCAATAATAATGTTGTTTGATTCTGCAAAGAGTCTTATAAAAACCAAAATGTGCACAAGTGGGAGGGTTATGACAATCACTCATAATGGAAAATCTCTGGGATTTGGGTGCTAACAGTTTCCAGTCTGAAACATTAGTTTCTAATGGTAATTTAGATGGAATAAACTTATAAACTAAATCACCTTCAACTTTCCATTGAGGATATGATTTAGGGTCTTTAACAATCTTATCCCTCTGTGAAATAAACCACTTGTCACCTTCACTTGGCTGAATATCAATTAGGCTCGTTTCTAACATATCTGCAGGTTCTTCACCTGGAATGCGAGACAGAAAATCTGGAACAACGTTTTGAGCACCTTTACGATGGATGATCGTAAAATTATGCTGCCTAAGTTTGACAGCCCATCTGGCTAATCTACCACAAGGATCCTTCAAGTTATTAATCCACAAAAGACTATGATGATCTGTGTAAACTTTGAAGATAGTCCCTTCCACATAAGGACGGAATTTCTCTAGTAGAAATATCAAACTCAATAATTCCCGCTCGGTAACGGTATAATTGCGCTCTGCCCTAGAAAGGGAACGAGAAGCGTAGGCAATAACTCTATCATGTCCATCTATCTCTTGGGTTAGAATACCTCCAATACCTACAGAAGAAGCATCACACTCAATGGTGAACTGCTTGCTGAAATCCGGTGAAGCAAGAACCGGGGCTGTTATCAAAGCATTTTTGATATTTATAAAGGCAGATTCAGCTTCAGAAGTCCACTGAATAGCCTGCTTCTTTTTCTTACCTTTCAATAGGGCATTGATTGGAGCCATTAATGTGGAAAAATTTTCTATAAAACGTCTATACCAGGAACACATCCCAATAAACCTCTTAATTTCGGTACTGGTAGTTGGACGGGGATAATTTATCATAACAGAGACTTTCTCTGGATCTGTTCTTAGTCCTTCTCGGTCAACAACAAAACCTAAGTATTTAAGAGATGTTTGAAAGAATTTACATTTTTGCGAATTGATAGTTAAACCAGATTTCTTCAAGATATCTTGGATTTTTAGTAAAAGAGAACAATGTTCCTCGAATGTGGATGAAATGACAATGATGTCATCCAGATAAGTGAAAACATGCGGCTCAAATTCAGGCCCAAAAAGAGCGTCAACCAATCTCTGTTGAGTTTGTGCTGAATTCACTAATCCGAATGGAACCACGTTAAAATGAAATAAACCACGACCTGGTATACTAAAAGCAGTTTTCTCTTTACTGTTCTCATCCAAAGGTATCTGCCAGAAACTTTTTCTCAAGTCAATGCTAGATATAAATTTTGCATCACGAAGGAGGTTAAGTATTCTATCAATTCGTGGTAAAGGATAACTGTCATGCTTGGTAAGCTCATTCAGTTTCCTGCCATCAAAACAAAGCCTATACTCATTTGATTTCTTTTTAACCAGTAAAACGGGACTATTCCAAGCACTATGCGAAGGTTCTACTACTCCAAGTCTAAGCATATCATCTAATTCCTTATTCATGATCTTTAACATATAAGGTGACATATTGTATTGCCTAATTTTGAAAGGTTTTGCATCTGCAGTGTCAATGGTCATTTTAATTTTATCAGTTCTACCAAGCCTGTTCTCACTATTAACTTCCTGAAAGGTATCTATTACTTCTTGCATTCTATGTTGTTGTTCTGAGTTTAACTCATCCAAACAATAAAGGTCAAAATTAAAAGAAGTTGAATATTCAGGTTCTGTTTGAATACTACTATTTATGGAATCACTGTGAATATTCCACATATTGTCCTTGAAATCGATTCTTATTTCAAATGTAGAGCAGAAGTCACTACCAAAAATAAAGCAATGTGGTAAGGAGGGAACAACTACAGCGGAAATAACTTTAACAGTATTAGAGATATTGATAGGCAAATCAACTACTCCCTGTATATGACATTCAGTGCCATCAACCGTTATGATATTTTTGAGGTGAGATGGTGAAACAGAAAAGCCAAGTCCCTCCAAAATTTCTAGACCCTTCTTCCCTACTACGCTGACATTAGCCCCGCTGTCCAAAAGACCCACCAGTTGTTTCCCAAATATTTCAACTGAAATATAAGGTCTGTTATCCCTGGGTTTCTTGAGAAAAACAGGTGCCAAGTTTCGAGAAGTGGAGGCTCTATACTCTTTATAGAAAGACCTAACATGGTTTTTCCATCGTCTCCAATCTTCCTCTGAAAATCTATTATTTTTCATGACTATATTTTTGGAAGAGGTAGATAAGTCATGACAACCTGCCTTCCTTATTAGTTTCCCTGACAACAAGAACACTCTTTGATAGTAACATCTGGAGTGCCACATTTGAAACAGAACTTCTTTTTAATATTAGAAGTACAATTGACAAATCTATGGTTAGGCAACCCACAACGCCAACAAGAATCAATAGTGGAAACACTAGACTTATTTTTGGACTCAACACTAGACTTATTTTGTTTATGAACAGATTTTCTACTTGAAAATTTTGATTTACCTTTATTATTATTATTATTTTTTACTGGAACTTCATCTGAAACGAAAGCTAACTCTGGATCTATTGATGAAACTGATCTGGAAGAACTTGCAATAGACAGAACATCAGCATCTTCTAATCTTTTACAAAGAGTACTAAGTGTTGACACACAATCTATATCGCTTAGTGCTAACCTAGCTTGATATTCTCTCATTAAACCAGCCTTAATATACTTCACTTTAGTAGTTTCAATAGGAGATCTAGTCAATCTAGCAAAAAGAGATTCCATACAAGCAATAAACAATACTACAGGTTCATGTCTACCTTGTTTTCTTGATTTAATTTGATTCCAAATTTCATCATCAAAATCAGATACTAAAAAGTCTTTTTTCAATTTTGATACCAGTTCATCCCAATCAGAAACTGAGGATTTTATGTGACGAAGCCAAAAAGTTGCCTTTCCAGTGAAGAGATCTGAGGCGGACAAAAATAAATCAGACTTAGTGACATGTCGTGCTTGTGCAACTTCTTCAACTTTCTCAATAAATGAAAGAAGATTTTTAGGTTCTCCATCGAACTGAATTCCTAATTTATAAACTGGTACTGATTTTGGAACATAATTAAAAGGTTGGGTGACATTTCCTGGATTGATATTGGCGGTAGCATTCAGATTGCCAAGTATACTTGAATTATGTAAAATGACTGGATCAGGTTCTTGAACTCTCTCATGCAGCTCTGCATCCAATTGCAAGACAGTTGCATAAGATTCCTTTTTGAATTTTAAAAAGGTCTGGTAATTTGCATCAGTCTCATCAAGCTTTAAACGTTTGATGCGATTCAATATATGGGCTAATCGAGAAACAGCTCTTTGATAAATTGAGTCAGATGTTGGACCTTCAAAGTCTTTGATCAAATTTTCTAAACTACCAAGAGTTTGTTCTATTTCAGTTTTCTCTGATATTAGATCAAAAGCAGGGTCAATTATCGTACTAGGATCTAAGTTTTGTTGTCTTTCTTTAGCAAGAAGTCTTCCAAGAATCTTTCTTTTATCATCACATGACCTTTCAGATTCAACTCCCCTAATTCTGAGTTCATAAGTCAATTCATTTATTAATAGGTGTTTAACTTTAAAATTGGAATCCATTTTCTATATTTAAACTTCAAATAGTAGGAAGGTACTAAGTTTCAAGGTAGTCGGAATTGTGTAACAAATTTCCAAAATATATGAAAACCTTACCAAAAAGCTCCGAACCAAGACTAAAACCAAATTCTATACAATCTATTGGACCAATCCTCTAGATAAACTCCAAATTCTTGATGAAGGGTTTTCAAATGTTCTCTGATGGCTTTTTAAAAAAATGTCTCTGCACTGTGCTCTGGAAGGACACCATCCAATTCCCTGTAAACAATAATTTATCAAACAAAGTAAAAATACATATTTCTGACCATCAAATTGAACAGCCAATGTACGAAAAAATGATGCTATTTCCAAATTAAAAACAGGAAAGTAAGAAAAATCGGGGCCCCACGTTGGGCGCCAAATATGTGCAACCTCCTTTTTAATATATTACAAAAAGGAGAAGCACTGCAGACGGCAGCTCTTCGTCGGAGAACACTATGGGTTCGATTGTAAAAAAATGATGTTAAAAATAATTTGGAAATGGCATGCCAAGGGCGCCACGCAGTTAATAATAATTAAGATTCTGTATTTGACCAACAGCGAACATCAAATAATTTCAAACTAGAATGTTCCCAAAAAAGTTACATTGACATTGGCTATATAGAGAGATGGACAGAAATAAAAAACAAACATTGTGCTCTAACATCCTATATTGGTGTTTTTGATGAATAGCGGAATGTTTTCATTCATACATGTATAAGTCGGGATACATTTAGGTACACATAACCTCAAGTATAAATCTCAACAGATTGATAAAAACGAATAATAATTTAATCTAGAAGATGTGATAAAAAAGAATAATGATTTATAAAATCTAGATGTTCTCAAGCATATGTGTATATCTAAATCTTACTTACAGGTAGACAGTTCTCAGTCTTTCGAAGAAGGTGCTAATATTAATATGTAAGAATAGTAAGTTGAATAAGTATACACACATACTTAATAGAAGGTGAACTTATCTGTTATATAGTCGTAGTTATCTCCTGGAGAAAGTTGAAGTGGATGGTCCCAGCAAACCAGAGTTCATCCCTGGGAAGTCGCGAATAATTAACAACAGGAAAACCACTTCCAATGCGATGTTCAAAAAACTGTAACCAGTAATTCCTGGCGACTGTCGAATGTCCGCGACACCGAAGATCCCATGGAAATCCATGAAACTTAGCAACAAACCCATTTTGCGAAGTTCAACGGAATGTTTAAAAATATCCACTTTGTGAGTCCCTGTATCTTACTGAAAATAACATTATTTCGCATTGCACTTCCATGTTCAACGGAATTTCATTGTATGACATTTATGCGAGTTCACTTGAGGAATGCTGTGAGAAGTTACAGTGATAACATATATTACTCTAAATTCATTTCTGCATTGTGAATTCCATAGAAATCCCATATTGATATACTTTTCACTCTTGCGAAGTCACATGTGATTCTTTTTGGGTACCAACTTCGATCATTGATGCATGTGTCTGCTTATATGAAGACCTTCACATGAAGGAATATGTTTGATCAGACATGCTCCTATAAGTGAGTGTCTTGATATAAGACAGGTGTGTTGATATCAAATGAAAAACATACTAAACATAAAAAACATATATTTTGCATAAAAACAACACTTACAAAAACAAAATTGAAAATACAAATGAAACAAATATTCTTCTCTGAGTGTTTCAGTCTTCTTCTCTGTCGACTGGACATCTCTCTCCAAGTCTTACGACATGTTCTTTCTTCCATTACCTTGTTGAAATAAATAATTATTGTGAGTACTGATACTTGTATTAACAATGTTTATTCATATATAAAATGTAGATTATATACATTCAACCAGGTCAACGCTTTGATACAAAAATCAGACTTCATGAAACCTCATTCATCAATTCTCAACTATTGAAATAATCTTTTGAGGTTTCCGTTAATTGAGATCACGAATGATCCAAGATGAAACATGAACCTACATTCTAATAATAAGTAAACGTCTCACCTTTTAATTCTGCGATCTGCTGATGTTAAAACTAATTGCACTGCCAGTTTCATTCACACACACAAAGCAAATTATAAAACGTTATAATCATAAGATTGTAGATGATAATATCACTATCACGATGAAATTCCCAGCAAGCAGCAAACCCAAAATATGTCAACTGTCGATCCGCAATCTTTTCAGTGTGCTAACAGTGCTACCAAACTTATTGAAAAATGACAGTTGTCAAATTGTACCAATAGTGAAGCTGGAACTTGGACCTCCGTACAAAACGAGAACAAAGATTTCAAAAACATATTAAACTGCCAACTATACCAAAGCGCGAAATTTAAAATGGGCTTGATATATTGTGCTGCAATTCTTGAGTCATGCCGATTTGTTTTCATACGAATAGAGTGACTTAGAGATATATGGACTAGATGTGTTAAAAAACTGAGGCACAACACAAAGTCGTATACGGATTCATTTCAAGAATAGCAGACCTGGAGAACGATCTCACTCGAATATAAATTTAAATGATTCATCTCAATTTTCTCAATTATATTCCAGAAACAGCTTGCTTGCATTATGAGAGAATTCTGTCATAAATTTACTTCTCGCCTAAGTAGATACCAATTGTTGGAAATCGAGAGGCAATTACAACAATAATTCTCAGGGAACTCTCTCACGAATACCTGAAAACTGACCAATTGAGTAACAATCAGAATGTTGATAACTTTACCATCCGGGCAAGACCTATGGTTTTACCAACGTGTACTTCATTTGAATGTTTATAGAGAAACTTGTCATATACCTCCCAGGTAAGTAACAAACAGAATTCCCATTGAGACTTTACTGAGCATTCGAAATTACAACAAGAAATCCTATGACAGTCGTTGGTAAGTCCCAAAAAGAATTAACAATAAGTATATAAATGGTTCGTCCTAGCGACTTCTGTGACTTCGCTGGTTTACTGGGGTGTGATCTTCTTAGAGCACAGCTTTTTTAAAACAGCGAGGACATCACAGGAACAGTAGAGAACTGGCACACAGATGTAAGGTGTTTCCATTTGATACGAAGGAGACTGTAATTACTTCTACTATTCAGCACCCAAGTTTTGAAGAACCATCAATGCCAGAGAATCAAAGAATTGATGCAAGAAGAAACACTATAGGCAAGAAAAAACCCTTCATCAAGGCCGAAACCATCTGTCAGACTACTAACAAGGTGTCTTACAGGACCAAGAAACGTACTCCAGGATCTTTCAGAGATTGTAATGGGCTTCATATACAAATCCAAATAAATGTGGAGATCCGAGCCGATTAATCAATAACCGCACCACCAGGAAAATGTAGCAACCATAAATCCTTACTCGAACTTGAAGAAAATGAATCTCAATCCATCGAACATATTCTTCTCAAATCCACTAAATCTTTCAGGTGTTTGACCACAGCAATGCATAAGCTTTCCGTTCTAACGTATATAGGAGATATTAAATTAGATGCCAGGAACAACAGCAACCATGTGAAAACTCCTTACTCAAAAACATGGGAAGAATTCTTGTCAGAAGACTAACATGAAAGCGACTTCTCCATCGCCGTCAGGAAACTCACTGTATGGTTCCAATTCCAATTAACGTGAATATCCGAGCCGGATAAATACCGATCCACGATTTTAAAAGAAAATTGTAACACTAGTTCATCTCCTTTCGAACACCACCGGAGAAGTGACCGGAAGTCCTTGACAAAGACAGATTGTCATTTTCATGGAACATATAAAATGAAGGTTATAGAACACGAGCTCAAACTGACAAGCAGAAACCTCAAAGTTCCCAAATAAACCAGAAAAATACTCAATTAAATTGAGACATGGGCATTCAAATGCTTGATACCAAGTCGCCCATCCTTGGTATACTTGCAAACATAAAATAACCTTCTGCGTAGGAGAAAGTGAGGCTTAAAATGCTGCTAGCAAATCACCTCGAATTTGCTGTCTAGGCATATCTTGAATAACATTCTACGTAGGAGAATGTGAGGCTTAAAATGCTGCTAGCAAAACACCTCAATTTTGCTGTCTAGGCATACCTTGAATAACATTCTACGTAGGAGAATGTGGGGTTAAAATCCCTAGTAGTAAACCACCCCTAGTTTGCTACTAATCTCACACTCTGATTGTTGTGGAGTGGACCCAATCCATCGAAACGACAATGCCACCAGAATCCCAGCCAACACACCAAGAAATCCATGTGGTGACTATGGTCCCAACTACTTTAAAAAGTTTACATTATTTGCAGCTTTCTTTTTGGGAGTTTCAAGCCCCGGTGCAGCTAATTTTAGCTTTACCATTGGTTGAAAAATGACATGTGTCAAAGTCCACCAATAGTGAAGCAAGAATTAGCTGCCCCGGGGCTTGAAACACTCAAAAAGAAAGCAGCAATTGACCACAAAAATATTCAAAGCGAATCAACCGGAACTCCAACAGCAGAAACGAGTCGCCAAAAAGAACCCACCACAACAATCGTCCAGCATCAGGGAGCTGCCGTCCCGCTCTAAAACAAAAATATTACCCAAAACAAAAATACCCAAATAATGTGGTTGGCAACACTTCATAAATGAAGGTATCAGAATAAGTTGTTAAAAGCCAAAAGTGGCCAGCCATGGGACTTTTACCCAACTTCTGGTAAATGCCAAGGTGAGAGAATTCTAAGGCCCCTCTCACAGAGCCATAAAACAAAAAGATCCAACAGATCTTGCAGTAAGGTTAGACGCAACCAAAAAGGTGTGTCTACCCACACAAAAATATATCAGAATGGTGGATATTTCAACTGAATCAGCTGATTTATCCCAAACTAAAGTAAGCAAAAAAATAAATGCTACAATTTGATCTGATGAAGTATATTTTTAAGATATTTCAAAGATGCATTATATAAGATATCTCAAGAATATCTTTCAAACGTCTCAAAACATCCCGACATTATTTGGTCTGATGAAGTATATTTTTAAGATATCTCAAAGATGCAATATATAAGATATCTCAAAGATGAGATAAATAAGTTATCTCAAGGATATCTTTCAAACGGCTTAAGACATTACGACATTATTTGGACGAAAAAAAGATATCTTTAAGATGTCCTGTGCTATATGGGTATATATATATATATATATATATATATATATATATATATATATATATATATATATATATATATAGTTCAAGCAAATTATGATTACATTTTATGAATAAATCATAGTTTTCTATTCTGTTTTTTATCCTTTCACACTATCCCCAATTAGTCAGTAGAATAACTGCCAAGAAATAATTGTTTCTCCTTGGTTAGACACATTTTTTCAAAGCATGATTCATTCATGATTGGTAAGATTGGAACCTTTGGTGAGAGATCAGTTACCCTAACACCAAACTGATATCACTTGATATTATCAAATTTCTTCTGAAAATGATAACCTTGTTAACGAATTGAATAGTTGGTCAGTTCAGCGATATCTATAAATCAATTATTCATTTCACTGATTCATTGGCATTAATTGCTTCAACTCTTCGAAAAACAAGTTTGGTGCGTTGGGAGTGGAGTACGCAACCTATTTCTTCAGCTTTTTCTTTTGAAGAAACCTTATGTTCTCTAAGTTTTCTTCAAAATACTCAGTAATGAATTATACAATATATAAGTACAGACAAAGGTTATGTAGCGATACAAAAATAATCAGGTTTTTCTCATGAGTTATTTGAATAGTAAAAATGAAGCATTTGGTGAAACACGAATCGGTTACATGTTTTATCGAATCTGATATATTGATACTTCTTTTAGCACAAAAAGCTAATTACATGCAAAATTTCATGAAAATCAACTTTTACTTCTATATAATATTTAGGAAATGACATTACCTACTTATTAACATAATATAAGGGTTTCAATATGTTTGCAGAACCCAGATAAACCTGCTTTGCAGGAACATTGGCATTTCCATCCCTCATCAGCCAGCAATATATTAATTTCATGTGGATGCTGTACTAAAGCTAATGTTTGCAAACATAAGCTTCTTATTTTCTATGGTTACTTTCTTCCACTCCACATGCAATGTATGCCCTGCTTTGAACAAGGCTTCACCCTCTTTCAACGGTCTAGTTCTGCTTCCCACGTAATCCAGAATACTACGTAGCTCCAATTCTATAAAAGACATTTTGATCTGGAATGTAGGTAGGTGAAGTAGTTCAGATTATATCACTCACGAGTAAAATGAGGCTGTAATACTAGCCAAACATGTAACTACCTTAGCACACAAAGCAACTGAAGACATTTAAATAGTGATTATCACTCAACAAGTCCTCAAGAATGCAAAACATGAACTAGTAGTACCATAACTTCAAATGGCCAAAATTTGTTGTTCGCCCTAAAGTGAAGCCATCTTGGATTTAGCAACGCCATCTAGCGGTTGACGATTTTCGCCTATTATTGACATATTTTCAATTCATTTTCCCGTTTCTAAAAGACAAACATATAACATATCTCATCCTCTCATTTTACCTCTTCCACGGGGTCACCTATTTCGTCATAATGTACAAAATAGAAATCGTAAAACGAAGAAATTTACGCTATCATAACGCTACATAATAGAAATCGTAATTTATCATATAGTACAAAATAGAAACGTACAGTAACAGAACGCTACACTTTCATAACGTAATTCATCATATTGGACATATTCAGAACGTATTTCGTCATATCGTACCTTATCATATCGCTACAATATCAGAACATCAAAATATCATAACCGTACTTCATAGAATTCGTAACTCATCATAACGGTACAAAATCAGAAACGTATTTTATCATAATCGTAAAAAATCAAAATGTATTGCGTCATAATCGTGAAGTATCAGAACGTACTCTATCATAATCTAATAGTACATGGGCTTGCTTACAATATTAATAAAAATATATGGTAATGGGATATCCGCTGTCATTTAGGAATCCGGGAGAGATCTGTGATCTCAAATATATTTGAAAAATTGAATAATAGCATAATTTTTCACCTAATTTTTATGTTTTGTATTCTTCAATATTCAAAAAACTGTTGCCTACCCTGATTCCTATATTGACATGACACTGTTGCCTTGCCAGTCAAGCGGGCACTGCACTGTTATGGTTATGTGTCTGTTTCATTCATTGTTATTATTCAATCTTTTTAATTGTTGAAAAAGTTTATACACTAAAATAAGACAGCGATGTTAAATCAAGTGTTAAAAAGATTGAATGGCTGGTGATTACCTACTTCTCTACATAAATCTGTGCGAGGAAAAACTGATATTGCCAGAATCATCACCCTGACGATTCTTTGCTCCTGATGAACAATTATTGTTTACTTTCACTCCAGAGTCGCGAAATTAGGTATATGAACTATTATGATGACCTAAGATTCCATATGTATCCTGTTACAAGTTTTAGTTTGGTTTCTATAAGTATTTTTTTTCAGGTCCAAGTGATATAGAGAAAGACTCCGTATTTCAACAAAAACATGTAGTAACACCTAAATGCATCTGGACTATAAAAAATTAACAATGGAGTGTAAACTCAGTAAAAACAGCCTAAACGACTAATATACCAACTGGAATTCACGGAAACAGAAAATTGCATACTTGGCAAATAATTGAAAATCGTAATATTTGATAATAATCATCAATTGTCATCAAAAGACAACTGTAGATGCTGGCAATGGAAACATCGTAAGACTTGTTTTCAATAAGAAGATATAAGGGCTGACAAGTGTGGGGTGTGCATTAAATCGCTGCAAAAAACTTGTGGTATTAGATGTAATATCTGTACAATATGGTTTCACATTGCTTGTGTGGGCTTAATTCATGAAGATATCAAATTGTATGAAGATGAATTGAAAAAAAGCAGGTGGCAAAATATGAAATTGCAACTAGTGTTAAAGTGATGAGCGAGTTTGATGTGACTAATATCCCGACGACCGTCCAGATTTACACCGAAGATGTTTTGACAGAACTAGAAAATATCATGAAAAAAACTGGAGAACATGGAAAATAATAACGAATAGACACATGATCAACAATTGAAAATCAATGAAGACTTACAACATGAAATAGTAATTATTCGAAGCTAGTTAAACGAGGTCAAAGAAGAGCTGAACAAGCAACAACAAAAACAAGGTACAGTGAACACAGTTTATCCTACAAGAAATAGGACAGCTCAATAGCAGGATAAATAACTGAATAATGTATAGTTTAGAAGAATCCATATCAGTTAATCCAGAAGATACATATAAATTTGATCTATCCAAAAACAAGGAGATTCTCAATTTACTCTGTCGAGATAAATGACGAGAATATTGCAAGAATCACATTATGGGTTTCAATAGATCCAGTGCCAAAACATGTTCCACAAACGTCACATTTGATGGCTCAGAGAAAAAAACAAGCATTGAGACTTTCGAACAAACTCAAATCAGCACCTTACCGGATAAGCACTGACGGAACAAAGATGCAAATTGAACACTTCAAGAGGATGAAGGATGGACTGGAAAAAAAAATCTTAAATGGTGAACATAATCTAATACAATGGTCAACCGAGAAAAGTAAAAAAAAATGGTAAACAGGAAAACAGGAGTACACCCCACTCTAGATTTATGGTTACAATATTGGAGGTTTGGAAACTAAACTTGAGGAGTTATTCAAAGCAGAAACTTATATATCTATGATATAATCATCGTGATAGAAAGTTGTCTAGATTGTGACATTCCTGATGGTGAAATCAACTTAGACACTTATAATATGTTTCTATGTGATTGTAGTGATAAAACAAGTTCGAAAATCAGAGGAGACGAAGTTTCAATTACCGCTTGTTCATACTTTTCATATATTTAATGAATAAAAATTGTTGACTTGTGAGTAGCTCTTTTGTTACTTCTGCCTTGACTTTGAAATAACATTAAGAAATTGTGTATCTACCCATTACCCACCTGAGGAACCTATTTTTATAAATAAAAAAGACGTTTTTATTTTGTTTGTTTATTTTTTTATTGAAACCTAGTTCTCTCTAACCACAGTTCATATGAACTGTAGCAGAAAATGTATGTTAGCAAAAAAATATTCCACACTAACAACTACCTTATTTAATTCTTATAAACCTATACACTAATACAAAAATTCACCTGACTAAATGTTGACTAAGAAATCAAATAAAAACTACTATCAGTAAAATCAAGAAATTATTTTCGCATCAATGTAGGTCATCCTCCTAAAAGCTCCTTATTCTTCCCCACAGTAAAAACCCCATCATATGCTACTTGGTTAATTTCATCCATAGAATTGGTACTTTCTTTAATACCTCGTGATTTTTCTTCGTTTTCTATCAGTCTTATCTTTTTGATTTAACTTGAGGTGTGTGTAACTGTGTTTTAGTATACAATCACGAAAGAAACTATCCTTTCCTGGGTATGTGAAGGAATAGTCAGATTTGAACATTACATTATGAATTATATCCAAAATCTTAGTCATCCTGTTGAATGTGTTTTACTCCAGACTCCTACTCATACCTGTCCATGAGTATTTAGTAAGGAGTTGTTTTAAGAAAATGATACCTGCCAACTTGTAACAAGCTGTTTTATATCATTTTGTTTATAGGACTCATTCTCCAACTTTTCTAAGGCAGATACCATGTCAATTGGGAATATGTGCAACTCATTCTCAGTAACAGTCAAAGATGACTCCGTTTTCTTCAATATACCGTCAAGATTGTCAAGACGCTCAGAAATATCAGCGCACTTTTCCACGATTTTTCCTTTACCTGAAACAGGAAATCATATAGTACTTGATGCCTTTTTTTAGATAGATTTCAAATTAAAAACTAGTGTGGTAGTTTAGTCATCATCGTTTAAATACTTACATTCCTTCAAGTCTTTGGATATCTCATCCACTCTGAATTCCAGTATGGATAATTTTTCCATCACTAGATCAGTATCATTAACAAGTATATTTTCATCTCTTTCACTGATTCCAGCATCAGAGCTTGCTGATCTAGTGGTGGAGGGTGGCGTTTCAGGATCTTGGAGTACACATTGACGTTCTATTGGTTTTTCTACTGCCTTCTGTTTATTTAAGCTAAAATCATAAGCAGGCAATCCAGATATTTCATTTTTCAGAGCACTTGCTCTTTTGCTAAAAGTAGGCAAAGATTTTGAGGGTACTATTTTTCCTTTTTCATCATCCCTAGTGCTGTAGTCAGGTAATGAATTGTCTTCAATTGCACATATTTGGTCTGTCTGGGCCAAAGCATGCATAAAGAGAAGTTAAAGGTGTAGAATGCGGTGTCCAAACCGATTTTGAATTTTCAGGGTGATTAAAAACGCCATAAAACGAGTATTGACATTGAAAATTTTCCGCGGAAACGATGGAAAACAGTTTTTTTAATAAAATACACATTCGAGATCTCCTCAATAAGTTCCTAAAAGGTTAAATTTAGGGGTGCTGATGTCAGTCAGTGGCCATGTGTAGTGTGTGTAGTATCCACTCGAAAAAATTAAAAAATACATTTCTGTGCAAAAAAGAAATGGTTGCCATGGTTCATAGAACAAACATTACTTCTTCTTTTGTGTATACCCTAAGAAAGATGTCCAATGCACAATAGAAGCGTTCAAACACAAAACGTTCCAGAGGTTCAAATATAAAAAAGTTTATTCATCTTTTTCGCTTCCACTTTGTGATACCGCATAAAGTGATCTACAAAGTCATGGCATGGTGAAAGTGAAGATTAAAGTTTATTGTTGCGTTAATTCACCTTAGAGACTATATAGGTGTAATATTCCAACTAAAAATCATGATACAACTAGATATATAGCTTACAAACTCTTTCTAGTGGAAGAACTCAATCACAGGAAAAAGAAATTTTCCAGTTATCCTGATTGAAAAATGCCTCGAATATTTTATTTGTATTACTGACAATGTACTTCTTCAACAAAAAAAGAAAATGGGCAGCCTCTATTATCCCTCAACATGTGTGTCAATCTAAATACTGCTAGATCAGTAACGTAATTCTTTCCGAAATATCTTCAGATGATCTTCAATAGAAATTTGTTCTATAAGGAGCAAGGATTCTTGAAATTATTAAATTAATTTAAAATCTGAAAAAATGAAAGGTTGTTATTCCTCGATCGTACTTGTTTTTTTTAACAAGTTCAACATATTGCATCCTGGATTTTTTTTTCGTTTCTGTCCCCTGGGAAAGAAAGTTTCAAATTCTTATAATATAAGTATGTTACGTATCGTATTTTTTATGAATTTGGAAATTAAACAAAAAAATATATCAAAAAATGCATATATACTTCCCCTAGGTGACGTTTCGGAAGCTAGTCTGCCTCCTTTCAAGCCTTCTTGAAATTTTTAAGAGATTGAATTTTTTCGGTGGGTAGTGTCAAAATGTAACACTGGTATGACTAATCAGATGACATACTACGTCGATTTTGACACAACCTACTTCAAATTGATTCTTCCCAGTCCAACTTCCCATTTCAGAAGAGGCTTTCAACATTGATTTATACTCAATGAACAAGTAGGAATATCTTCATTTCCCTTTAACAAAATGCAAGTGCACTCTTTATGACCGAGCAGATTGGAACGAAACACACATCATTATGTGGGACCAGGATTTATCTTGATGCTGCACAGGAAATCCAAAATTGTCTAAATAGCACTGTTCAATTAATGGGGGAACATTTCGACGCTGAGATGTAAAAGTTAATTCTCTACACATATACATAACAAAAACGGTCGGGGTTATTAGAACCTTTTGGTGGCTTAATAGCATGTGTACCTAACGAAAATAAAATGTATGTTAGTTGATGCAATAGTTATACAGCCGCCTACATGACTTTATTTGAACAAATATAAGTATATTAAGGTCAGAAATATTTATATGGCTGTCACAAAAAACTGGATGTGATTGAAAAAATTATTATATATTTATGACACCAACAAAAAACTTCACAAGGTTTATGTGACAAAAACAATGTTGACAGTGTTATCTGTTTGGTGTTCTGTTTGGAAGTTTTGTTTGAAGTCTTTAAACAAACAGTACAACTAAGTTATTTCAGTCGTCTCATTTTTTACTGGGGCTGAATGGAAATATATAAATCATAATTGTACAAGATTTATAGTTAAATGTAATTACCTATTACCAACATAATTCATTAGTAGAAATATATTTATGTAATCTCTATCTCTCTACTTTGGGTGGTCATAGGTTCCTGCTTCGGTAAGGCGCATTCGACCAATATTTATTTAATCAAAAAGATCCCTACACTACTCAGATTGGGATGTGTCTTTTAGCTAAATTAAGTGTTTCTGATAAGATGGTATTTTCATTCACCTCAATAATAACAGAATGTTTATGAAACAGTTTCAAAAAAGTCTATGTAGGAATGGCATATACATTAAAGAACTTGAATGAACATTCAGATACACAACATACTGACACAACCCTGATATTTGATAATATGAATATCTGGTATACTATATAGAAAAGTGCTTATATTTCAACAGCACACATTTTTTGAAACAATTTAAAAAATGGAATACTATAGGTACCTATAGAGTGTGGAAGAGTGTAAAGGTTCAATCTCAGGGTTTCTTGAAAAGGGTTGCTGTTAGTTCAATGAGACACGGGGAATGGTGCGACAGTTTAATTCCAATTTCGGGGGGGGCAGAGGACCTCGATTCCGTCTCTAGAGACGAAAAAGAATCTCGACAGCAGTTCATAAAAAACCTGGCCCTGAAAATACATTTCAAATGCAAAAAACCCGACGACGTGGAATAATAGTTGCCTACCCCAGGAGATATGAGCCGTGGATACTAAGTATCAAGGGCGGCAGAAAACTGTAAACAACGGGAATCGGCAGTCACTGCGGTGGGTGGGTTACAGAGAAAATTCACCAGATGGCGACACGGTAAAATCTAAAATGGAACAGATGTGTTTTGTCACAAGACCACATTGAATCCGTTTTTTTTTTGGCGACTCAGAATTCTAGAAAAGTCAAGGCATTGATCAATTTTATAGATCTACAACTCAAATAATTCTGCCGAGAGCCATTTTTCCATATGATTGGTGCAAGATCCTATTAGTGAATAAGTTCAATGCAATACTCCTTGAAACAAAATTTGTCATGAAGCATTGAAATCTTGAGTTTTTCTTTCTTCATGTGCCGTTTATTAAAATTAGTAAGCAAATATCAGTCAAAAACTGAACATTTGTACAGACACTTTGAGTAAATTTTTTATGAAAGTGTTTTCATTGAGAAAAAAAAGTAATACAAATTATGAAACAACAACAAAAATTATTTGGCGATCCGGGGCGACTTGATTGATTCTAGTGGCACATTTTATTTTTCAGCTGCAGGAAAACCCAGAAAAACCTGCAGCACCACATCACCTGAAAATCTTGATCTGCCAATGTCCTCTCATCCATAGAATAATATGTAGGGTGTCTCCTGAGGCTTCAATAAATCCAAGATATCGCCAGAATATTTAGTGACACAACTATCGTTAAACTTAAACCATTCTGTTTCGTTTTCGACCAATTAGTAATAATGGCCAGATTCAATGCCAGAACCACAGCGAACAATGACTGCATGAAGATTAAAATAGTGGTCTGCTAGATTGGAGTGTTCATCTATTTTGAATCTTCGTAAGAGTTTGGTGCTTCCTCCAGAAGTTGAATCATGTTTGATGGGCATCAGTGTTATTATTAGATTGACTGGTGCCCCAGCTATACTTGTTGTCTTATAATGGTAAGTCAGTTTGGAACATATTTGGCAATACAGTTGATGATCACCTGTTAAAAGTTCTTTGTTGAGATGATTCAACAGTAAGCTTTGCAAGGATTGGTTATCAGTCTTATTGGGAAATGCCACTTGAAGTTACAGAAAGTCACAAACGTTTTTGCCACCTCTTGTACATGTACTACAACGTAAAAAAGTGAGAATTTTTCCAACAAAAGTTTCAGAAACACAAGACAAGATGGACTCTACGGAATCATTCAATCCAGAGCGGGAGTACTGATTTTGCTATTTTCCTGCTCACGAAGAGTATTCAACAAGAATTTGGAGCAATCCTCTTGTTGTCCTAAAGAGTATGTATGTATGTAGTGGACTTCAAAGACTACAGGAAATCAGTTGGTGGGAAAGATGATACATTCTTTCGAAACTGCAGCTATATGAACAGGTCTTTGAGTTTGGTGAATAAGTAGGAAACGTTCTCGTTCATCGTTAAAAACTTGTTCTCGAAAGTCTTCGTTATGAACAACACTTGTAAAATGTCACCCCTTTTTGTCATTGTTTCATTTGATGCTCGCCATTTCAATATTGGAATTGTATCTTCAGGATTCAGGAAAAGAACACCATCCGATTTCAGACGTGGATTCTTGTCATTAACCTGCAAAAATATATTTTGAATTATTTAAAACTCTTGTATTGAAAGGTGAAAGGAAACAGAGAAACTCATGCTAAATATTACTTGCTATGGTGCTAATTGATTAACACAATCAACATACTTGAATTTATTTTTGGAGAATCCTTCGACACGTTCAACTCAAATGAATTTTTATTTGTTAACCTCGTGCAGATACTTACGAATCATGTGTTTCTTGAAGAATTACGTCTCACCGATATTTTTTATTAATTTTAAATTTGTTAGCATTTAGCATTACTTTTTTATATCTTTATAGAGATTTGGTTCATAAATGATGACATAAAAAATAAAAAGTATCAAGTTTTTGACAGCGGTGCGGTATTTTTTTCTGGTGTGAATAAACAGAGAAAGCAATAACCGCTTGAGTGATTCCAAAATGAATTGAGAACGGATTAGCCCCTTCGAATTAGACTATTTTCATTGCACGTTGCCAAAATTATTAAGATTCTAACGTCAGCCCATATATTAAATTTTGAATGCGCGCGCATCCAAATTATGATAGATTACGATTGTGAAAGAATCCGTTATGATATTTTACGAATTCTATGGTGTACGACTTCTATCCTGTACGATTCTGATGGTGTCTCGTTATGATATATTACGAATATGATTTTGTCACGTTTCTATCGAATACGTTATGATAAAATACGTTATGATAAAATACGTTATGACGAAGTACGTAATGATAGTATACGTTTCTATAAAATACGATTTCTATGAAGTACGATTCTGATATTATACCATTATGACGCATTACGATTTCTACCATGTAGCGTTATGATATGGTATATTATGATGCAATATATGGACCCCTCTTCCACAGGTATGAATCATAAACTTTTGAATATCCCAAGAATATAATGTAAAGCGTGTTCAATATTTTCTGTAGCATTGGAAAACTTTGACTTCTTTCAAACAGTTTCATAGTTTTTCTTCTCGTCCAGCGGAAATAATGTTCATTGTACGAAACGAAACTTTTTTTAACTGGTTATAACTGTGTTCTAGTGGGCAATGATGGGATGGGGACGACGTTCAATGATGTACGATCTGAGCTCACTGAACTATATAGTTCAGTGTCTGAGCTTGACTGCTTTAATAGGTGACTCTGAAGACAGTTGACAGCTGGACTTAGGCATTTTGTAGCGTACTTATTACATCTACCTTTTTTTCAAAATTCTATTCATATTTGTAATGAAAATAACATAGTACTTATTTATACATACATACATGTACATTTTAGACATTCACACAATTCACAGTTATTCACAATTCAACACAAAATATAAAATCTTATAATGAATCGTCTTGTGACGAGTAGAAAATCAGATAGAATCTGTTGACAGAATAACGCAGTTGATAAATTTCGAACTTACTTGAAGCTGTAGTAATTCTGAAATTCTTTTGACGTTTTGCTCATTCTACCTGACTTTGTTCTGGTTGACTAAGTCTCAAAATTGATCAAATTTTCAGGATAATTGGTTTGTCTACTAAGTACTACTTTTTTCGGAATGTGAATTTTGTACATTTATTGTTGTTTTACAATTAGCCTCTGTAGGCTCACCTTCGAAGGTATTTGAATCATCTAGTTCACATCCACTTTCAGGTAAACTCTGAAAACTCTAATCTGATGTTACGCTGTGATTTTGAGCTTCACTATCAGCACTTCTCGCACCATTAACTTTCCTATCATCACTGTTTGCACTGTTGCTACTACTAGGTACTACATTCAAATAGAATCCTGTGGTCGCCCTGTCCGAAAATGCAACACTGATTGCCCCCAACCAGGGTTACCATAGCCGACTGGTACAGGAGGCAATAGAAATCCAAAAACATGCGAACAATTTTAACAGAAAGGAAGAAGTGTTGACTCTAAACAGAATTTGGAATCCGATTCTGAAGAAATCAAGAATAACTAATGAAATCACAGCAGGTAGTGCGGCAACTAATGATGATGATTATTCCCCGAACCCGACAGAAGTAATTAACACTCCAGACTACCTGCATCAATATAAATACGCCTTGAGAAATCGAACCGTTTAGTCATCGGAGATGAATAAGCCTCTGAAGAAGCTGGCCACTCGCTCTAGCGAATCGTCAGGAAGAAATTCCAAAAAACGACGGCCTTTAAGCCCGAAGAGAAGTAGTTATACTAATAACCTCGGCCGCGAAAGCCTTAACCATTTTGTCATTTTTTCTTGTATTTGTTTATTCATTGATGGCCAGTAAAAAGAGTTGTTAGCTTAGGATAATCATTTATTTATCCCTTGATGTCCCAAATGAATTTTCTCGACTATTTCGTTTCTTAGTATTTTAGGAATTATTAATTTAGTACCTTTTTGTACAAGACCATTAGCTGTTGTTGATTCAGCCCTATATTTGAAGAAACATTTCAAGTTTTCAGGTAGTTCTTTCATTTGCTTTGGCCATCTACTCAAAATCAAGTTTCTTAACGATGATAACTGCGGATCTTTCTCAGTGAGCGTCTTAATCTTTGTATTTTCTTATCACTAGCATTTAAATTTTCACTTATTAAACAAACTTGATTTTCATCAAAATATTCATTTACATATGCTCGAAATAGAGTGTCCGCAATGATCAAACTTTTACTTGGTTAATAGGTTACTGTGAAATCATATTTTCTAAGTTGTATCAAGAGTCTTTGCAACCTAGAAAATAGAAATTAACGGTTTGTGATCAGTTTCTACAACAAAGCATTTTCCAAAAATATATTGATGATATTTGGAACAACCAAACCATATACTCAATAGTTCCTTTTCAATCTGTGCATAGTTTTGAGCAGTAGTTAATGCACGTGATGCATGAGCACAAGTTACTTTATCTTGAAGTATTGGTGCGCCAATTCCTCACTTTGACGCATCAACCGATATTACAATGTTTATCAACAACTTTTTACATAAAAAAATTTGAGGCAGGGCGCCCCACAAATCACCTTTTTCAGAGTTTCGAAGGCTAGCTCCTGTTTTTCACCCCAATAAAATTCCATGTTTTTTTTGAGTAATTCCCTTAATGGTGCATTTTTTCTGATAGATTACCTACTTATACATTTTGCCACATAGTTTAGTAAACCTAGAAATATCTGAACGTCTTTTACATTCTGAGGTTTTGGCGTATTTATTTATTTATTTGTATGCCTTCAACTTTAGAATGTACTGTTATGCCTTCTTTAGAGATTATGTGCCCCATGTATTTTATTTCTTTAGCAGAAAATTGACATTTGTTTTTATTAAATCTCACATTATAAGTTTCAGCCCTTTTAAATACTTTTTTTAGTCTTTTGTCATGTTCCTGTTTATCTTTTCCATAAACTATGATGTCATCGATATATATATGTTACAACCTTCGATGTCTCCAAAAATCTCTAGCATTCTCTCCTGATATACTTCTGGAGCACTTGCCAGCCTGTATCTGTACCTTCCGAAGGGTGTAGCAAACGTAAACAGTTTTCAGCTATAGTCATCTAAATGAATTTGTAGAAAACCCTGAGTGGCATCTAAAGTACTAAACACTATTGACCCTGCCAATTTGGATGTTAATTCCTCCAAAGTGGGTATCTGAAAAAAATGTCTCTTTATAGGTTCAGGTATTTAGGATCCAAACATATTCTGATTGATCCGTTAGGTTTTCTAACTGAAACAACAGGATTAATCCATTCTGCACTTTCTGTTTCTCTAACAATTATTTTGCTATGTTCAAGATTATCTGGACTTTTTTTTAACTTGCAAAAGGTAAATTACGGGACAAGAAAGTGACTGGTTGAGCATCTGGCTTCAACTCAATATGGTAGGGTTTTTCTATGCGCCTATACCCTCAAAATAAATGTTTAAATTTATTGACTAGAATTTTACAATCTTTATTTTCTATATTTTCTTTAGACTTCTCAATATTATCAATTCTTTTAATTATATTGAACTGCAAACATGCTTGTAAGCCTAATATTGGACAATTCTTTGTACTGAACACTTGAAATAAAATAGTTTTAATTTTGGTTTCATACCTGCATTCAAGATAGCACTGGCCTATTATAGACAACTCATTACCTGTGTATGATTTCAATTTAACTGTACTTCTTTGTAATTTATCTGTGTCGAACTCGATTTTTCTCAAAATCTCCATGGGGATTATATTTGCTACTGCTCCTGTATCCAATTTCATTTTAACAAGGGACTTTCCGTTGATCTCGATCTCCGCAAGCCATGCTTTCACATCTCAGATACCGAAAGTATTTCATTGAAATTTCTTGTATTGCCTGAAAGTTCAGATTTGTTAGTACATTCAAGAACAAGGCTGTTGGTACTAATACAACTGTGACATTTATTGCCATTAGATTTATTTTTTGAATAATTTTCAAAATATTCGTGAACATCATTTATATTTCCATGTTCTATGGAACCTACAAAAGTATAAATTTCTTCATAGTCGCCTTCATCACCACTACTATACTCTGAAACATCTTTATCTATTAGTTGAATTCTATTTCCAGACTTTTTACTATATAAATTTTTACCATCCCTTTTAATTTGTCCAGTTTTCTTCTTGCAGAACGTTGCAAAGTGGTTGAAGTTTCCACAGTTATCGCATTTTTTCCCAAATGCAATACATTTTCCATAGCCATGATTTCTTCCACATTTTTGGCACTGCTGGTTACTTGTTCTCACTTGTGGACCTTTTCAGTGTTTTCTAGTTGGTCTTGCCTTGGAAAACACATCATTTACATCTTCTCAGTGTTCGCCTTGGCCATTAGAAATCTGCTTGTTGTGTTCCCTGGTATTTTCCATACTTATACATACTGGCCGTGTTCCGTTTCCCTGTCTGGTTAACTAGAGTGGTTCTTTCTCTCTCTTTTGGATGGACCCGGTCAATATACAATACAATACAATACAATACATCTTTATTTTCCTTTTAGACAAAGTTATAAAATTTGTATAGGAATCGTCAAAAAAATAGATCGGATAATGAAAGTTCCTGAAAAAAAAGATAAAGAAAACTACCTATTTATACACATAAATTCTTCAAAACGATAATAACAGTTATCAACAAGGAAATCTTTGAGTTTTCTTTTGAAGATATGCATTGTTTTAGATTCTTTCAAGCTATCTGGCAGCAAATTATATGCACGTGGAGCCATTTGATCGGGTCATTCGAAAGCTAATTTGGTTTTGGCAAATGGTACAAAAACATTATTTTTTTGTCTTGTATCAATATTGTGCTTACATTTATACGGTACGAACAACTTATTTCTATTCTCAAAAACAGACAAGCACAAGTCAAAAATTAAAAGACTGGGAACAGTTAAAATTCTTAAATTTTTAAAAGCATTTCTGCATGAATCACGATGACTTAAGCCACTTATGATTCGTATGAGTTTTTTTTGTGCTATAAAGACATCGGAGCAGCGGGAGGAAAGACCCCAGAAGCACACTCCATATCTCAGTCTAGAATCAACCTGAGCGTAGTACAGCCTCAGCAGTTGATCAACATTCAAAACCTGCCTAATATTTCGAAACTGATATGAGATAGAGTTGATAGTTTTGATAAGGAACTCACAGTGGTTCTGCCAATTCAAGTGTTCATCAATGTGAAGACCTAAAAATTTCAATCTCGCACATTCTGTTGTTACAGTATCGGAACATTCATTCGTTCTGAAACTTATGACATTACATTCCCGTTGACGATGATGAAATCTTATTGATTCTGTTTTCTTCGCGTTCAAAAATAAATTGTTCGCAGAAAACCATTTATTAATACTCCCAAAAACTTTGTTACATTTTTCTTCCAATACTGAATCTGATTTGTCAGAGATTATAATTGACGTGTCATCTGCATACATTGTTATGAATGTTCCAGGCGTTGCATTCTCCAAATCATTTATGTACAAAACAAACAAGATAGGTCCCAATATCGACCCCTGAGGTACTCCTAATTCGGAGACGACCATACTGGAGGTTGCATTGTTAATAGCAACATATTGTTTCCTATGAGACAGATAATCCGTCAACCATGCCAATGGTTTACCCCTTATGCCATAACTATAAAGTTTACTCAAGAGGATGTTATGATCGACACAGTCGAAGGCCCTGCTGAGATCGCAGAATATCCCAACAGGGCACTCGCCTGCCTCGATACAAATCACAATCTCTCTATGATATGAATATATAGCTGTAGTAGTGGATTTTTTATTCAGAAAACCGTGTTGGTTTTTTGTGAAGATGTTATTGTGATAAGAAAATAATAGAAGTCTATTAAGAAAAGCATATTCGAATATTTTCGACATACTTGATGGGATTGTTACTGGCCTGTAATTTTCCAGCAATTTTCGACTATTCTTCTTATATACTGGTACGATTTTACCTATTTTCATTTGATCGGGAAATGAGCCTTCACTGAATGACAGATTCACCAAATGAAGTAAAGGTTTTATTAAAACATTCAGACTATTTTTCAAAAGAAACATAGGGAGTTCGTCATAACCTGAAGAACTTTAATTTTTTAGTTTGCTATTCAGTAATTCATATAATTCAGATTCGGTATAGGGGTTTAAAAATAACGAATTACTAGGGGATGGAGTTTTTCTCGCAAAACATTGAAAGTCCAGATTCCTCTTATCAATTTGACCAGACAATACCTTGGTTACCTCTATGAAATAATCATTAAACTTGTTAGCGACTTCTATGGGTGAATCGACAACAGTGTCACTAAGCTCTATTGAAATCTTTTCAGTGTTACATTTTGGTTTATTGGATAATTCTGAAACAATTCTCCAAGCTGTTTTTGAAGGATTATCAGACTCATCAATTTGTTTTCGAAAATATTCTTTCTTTGTTGATTTCACTAACTTAAAATGTTTTTGCTTTTCCATTTTATAACAAATCTCAAAATCCTTTCGCACTTTTTTAAGATTATATAGGTCTTTCAAGGTTCTACTTGAAATTTTGACTTCCTCATTTACCCATTTATTGCTTTGAACAGTTCTATTATATCTTTTACGTTTTGGGAAATTAATTTCGAAGTAATAAGAAAATCTCTCCCAAAAGTAATGATAAGCTAAATTCAAATCAAATACATTGAGCAAATCTTCCCAGGATTCCTCCCGAATGGCAGTCACAAAAGATGAAATTGCAGTTTCACCGAATGAACGCCTGAATTCGCCATCCACCTTCGAATGAACTCGCTCTATTCCATAATCAAAAAATATTGATTTATGATCCGAAACATTATTGTCGAATACACCGCATGTACCAATGTCAGTGAAATTTGAAAATATTTGATCAATTGCTGAAGCTGTACTTGGTGTTACTCTGGTTGGCCAACCCACCATATGTCTCATGTTATAACAACTGAAGACATTACACAGCTTCTTAAAATCATTATTGAAACTGTCATAACAATTGATATTAAAATCGCCACAAACCAACATTTTATACTTTGGTCTGAAAGTGACACTAAGAACCTCATCTAACTTTTCCAAAAAAATATTTACATCTGAAGATGGAGACCTGTAGCAACACAAAATCATTATTGGACCCACATCTGATTTAAATGTGATACCACATATTTCGAATTCTTGTTCCGAACAAAATCTACTCAAATCCAAACACTCAACTATTAAATTATTCTTAGTCAGAATTGACACTCCTCCACCTTTCTTTTGTTTTCGACAGAAGTTGCTTTGTAGAAAAAAATCATTATAATGGAATGAGTTTACTGAGTCAATCCTACACCAGGTTTCCGTTAAACAAATCACACTTACATCAAATCTGGTGATATCTGAGTAAATTTCATCCAGTTTACTCTGATTTAGACATTGAACATTTAGTAAGAGCACTTGAGGATTGAACATCACATTTCCTCTATCTTCTTGTACCTCTTCTCTGAAAAACGATTTATACAGGAGCCAAATGGCCATATTTTGGGGTTCATGGCCTTTTTGAAATTGTCTTCGAAGATTTTAACTTTGAATGATGAATAAATTTCCGGAAATCTGGAACTCATGGATTCACATAATACTTCCGGAAAATGAATTATCAACATACTCCTCAGTGATTCTTCAGTTGTATCTGTTTGTACCTGACTCACATGTAATGTAACAAATTTTGGGACTCTTTTTACTGAAACATTTTCTGTATTATTTCCACATACCAGATTACGTTTCCTATATTGTTTTCTTTGAACCAGCTTCCAATTATTCTCCATTGTCTCACCCGATATATTATTGCTGCATTCGCCTTCCTGAGGATTAGAATCATTTGTTTGTAAATCACTATTAATATTTATGATTTTATTCAATTTCATTTTGCTTTCTTCCTGTATGCTTCCTGATGAGACATCAGCGATTTTTATTATTTTGGGGTTCCCTTTTTTACTTTTCGAGTTTATCGACTGTTCCACAACTTTTTTGTGAGCATGAATATTTGGATCTGTTTTTTCCGCACAATCAGATTTTGTTGGTACGGGTATAGGAATTTCTTTCACTGGCGAGTTCGATTTTAACGAAACCATTTCATTCAGTAATTGTATATGTTTTAGCAATAAATCTATCTTGCTGCCCAATTCGTGAATAATAATGTCCTTCTGCTTCAGCATGTAATTAACAATGCTAACATCCATCTTCTTTTCCGAACAAATTAATTCGTCCGAAGCACCAAGAGACGGAATGCTGCCAATATCCGGCACCTCACTTTGTAGATTATCACAACAAATGATTCGATCATTATCAATAAAAACTATATTTTTCAAAAGCTTGACGCAACTATTGTGGATGATAGTATCACATTTCAAACACTTTTTACCCGTTAGGGCAACACTTTTACATTTTTTACAGGATTTATTCAGAGCGGTTTCATCGCACGTCTTACTACTTGCTGCCATTGTGAACGATTATAAATATGATAAAGAGAGAGAGAACCACTCTCTGGTTCACCAGACATGGAAACGGAACAGGGCCACTGTGACAGCTTCCTCAAGAGTTTTCACATCCTTTTGTAATAAATTTCCTCTCAGGGACTCTGATCTGAGACCACAAATCAGAATATCTTTCACTAGCAAGTCCTTCAAGTCACCTAGCTCACAGTAATGTGATAAATTTAGAGCACTAAAAGTATAGGTATTATCGTCCTCCATTTTGTGTCTGTTAGATATGGTACTATTTACCTTATTTAGTATTTAAGGTAACGTCACTTTAGCCACGGCCTTTTTGTTTGTCACTTGTCAAATTGTAAGACAAGTAGTCGGTAATGTCATCTCTTGGAGCTCATTTAAAAAAAAACATGTGCTCGTCTTGTAAGGTCTTTTAATAATTAGGAACTAATTATTCAAATGTTGTTTCAATATACAACATAATTGGCGACGAGAACGGTCGAGTCTGCGTGTCAATAAGTCGAGTTCAATACCAATAGTCAAGGTCGGACATAGTCAAGAAAGTCGAGTCTTGTGCAATAAAAAATGTCTTTTATTGGCACAATAGAACCTTACAGCAAGGATCAAGATATAACTGCATACCTAGAAAGGTTAGAACAGTTATTCAATGTTAATGAAGTCGCTGCAGAGAAGAAAGTATCATACCTCCTCACCTTCATTGGAAGCGAAGCCTATGGAGTCCTGAAAGACTTAGTAGCACCAAGTTTGCCTAGCAATAAGAGTTCTGAGGATCTAAAAAATGAGCTAACCAACCATTTCAGTCCCAGACGGTTAGTAATAGCAGAGAGATACAAGTTTTACACAGCTGTCCAGGGTAATGAAGATGTTAGATCTTATGCAGCAAGTTTAAAAAATTTGACCAAGCATTGTGGATTTTGAAGTTTTTTAGAAGAAGCACTCCGGGATAGATTCGTTTGTGGATTACGTTCAGAAAATATCAAAAGGAAACTGCTAACTGAAGATAACTTGACATATTCAAAAGCCTTCCAAATAGCTGCTAGTATGGAACTAGCAGAGGGACAAATTAAAGTCATGGGTCATGAGTCTAATGTAGGTGTACACAAAATTGGTGTCCAAAAATTCTCACATAGAAAAAAGTATGAGGTTCCAAATTCCAATAGTCATAGACCAAGTCATAGTCCCAAACCAAATAGTCAATTGTCAAACAAAAAGGAGTGTAAACGTTGCTTGAGAGTTCACTTTGATGACAGTAAATGCCCTGCCATCAACTGGAAATGTTTTTCATGTCAACAAATGGGACATACCGCAAAGTCAACTCTTTGTCGAAACAAAGTCCATGGTATAGATGAGGAACATGATGGTGATTGTCAAGAGGAAAACGAGATAGAGGATTCCTTGGAGCTGGGATTTCTACAAGTGGGTGAAGTATATCACTTAAATTCTGAGGTCAAAAATGGAAGTTTGAGAGTGAATTTGCTTATTGATGAAAAAAGCATTATAATGGAAGTAGATTCGGGAGCATGTAAATCCGTTATTCACGTTGATGACTATAAAGATAATGTCAATAACTTAGTATTAGAACCAGTAACATTTAAACTTAAGGTTGTAACAGGTCAGAATGTGTCCATCTTAGGTCAAATAAGGGTACATGTCATATATGATAATAAATTATTTGAGCTACCCTTAGTTATTCTAGACTCTAGACAGTAGTAATAAGTTTATTCCAATATTAGGTAGGAATTGGTTGTCAGTCCTAAATCCAGATTGGAAAAATATATTAGATGTCAATGTCATAGTACAGTCAGAAAACATGGTTAATCAATCTGAACAAACGAGTTTTGAAGTCAATTGTTCTGAGTCAAGAAGTGAAGTCATCCCAAAGTCACAAAGTTGTCCAAGTCAGTCAGATAGAAATCAACAAGTCCAAAGTCATATTGAAAACTCAGTCAAAGAAATACAAGTAAAATTTGCTAATGTGTTTGAGGAAAGTCCCAATTCTTTTATTAAAGATTTCAAAGCAGAAATAACTTTGAAAGAAGGAGTTACTCCCATATTCCATAGAGCTTATGAAATGGCGTATTCTCTTAAACCCAAAGTTGAGCAAGAGCTAGTAAAAATGGTCAATTCAGGTGTTCTGTCAAAAATCTCTCATAGTCAGTGGGCAAGTCCCATCGTAATTGTTTCTAAGAAAAATTGCAACGATATCAGAGTGTGTGTCGATTTCAAAAAAACCTTGAATAAGGTCATTGATAGTGATCACTGTGTACTACCCTTACCTGAGGATATTTTCGCGAGTTTGGGTGGTAGCAAGCATTTTACAGTTATTGATTTAAAAGGAGCATTTCAACAATTGAGAATTGGTGACAAATCCAAAGAACTTTTCACTATCAACACACATTTAGGCTTGTTTCGTTATAATTGCTTAACATACGGTATCAGTTCAGCACCTGGTATTTTCCAGTCTGTAATGGAAACTATTCTAGCAGGTCTACCGAAGACTAAATGTTACCTAGATGATATCTTGGTTCATGGAAATACCTTAGAAGAGTGTTATGGAAATGTTTTGAAGGTATTCAACCGTTTAAATAAATACAATGTAAAGGTTAATAAAAAAAATGCCTGCGTTTTTCAAAAACAATGTGCAATTTCTGGGTCATCTTATTGATTCTAATGGCATTCATCCAACATCCGAAAAGATAGAATGCATCAAACAAGCACCACCACCAAGAGATTTAACTCAGCTTAAATCTCATTTGGGGCTACTCAACTATTATGGAAAGTTTATTCCTATGATATCTGCAAGATTGAAACCTTTGTATGATATGTGCAAATCCGATCAAAACTTTATATGGAATGATGAATGTGAGGAAACTTTTCAATTAAGTAAAAAACTCCTAACATCAAACTCTGTCCTTACATATTTTGATCCCAGATTTCCTATAGTAATTACTTGTGATTCAAGTGGATACGGTGTTGGCGCAGTTTTAAGCCACAAAATAAATGAAGAAGGAAAACCTGTAATTTTTGCATCATCTACACTAAGTGAGGCAGAAAAAAAATACTCAAATTTGGAACGAGAAGGTTTAGCTCTAATATTTGCACTAAAAAAATTCCATAAATACATCTTTGGTAGAAAATTTACATTATTGACTGACCATCAACCATTGCAATTCATTTTTGGCTAGAATAAAAGTATCCCTGTTACTGCAGCTGCACGTATCACTCGTTGGGCTATTACATTGTCAGCTTATGACTACGAAATTGAATATAAAAAAGGTGAACTAATAGCAAATGCCGATGGTTTATCGCGCTTATCAATGAATAGTAAAACAGAAGTTCCTAGTTGCTTATATTCTTTTAATCTCATGGAAAACGTTCCCTTGAATTCTGGCGATGTATCAGTATTAACAAAAGAAGATTTAGTTCTTTGTAAAGTATTCGATTTAACGCTTTCGGGCTGGCCAAATTCGGTGGATGATGATAACTTAAAACCATACTTTCGGAAGAAACATGAATTATCACAACATGGTTGTGTCTTAGCTGGAAATAAAGTCATTATACCTAAGTCCCTGCAGGAAGATGTTTTAAAACTTTTTCACGAACAACATCTGGGTGTAGTAAGAACAAAAATGTTAATGAGGTCGTATTGCTGGTGGCCTGGAGTTAACGAAGATATCGAAAAATTTATCGGTTCATGCGATATTTGTCAACAAACACAAAACTTTTCTAGTAGCGGTACTCTTCTACCTTGGCCTACTGCACCTAATAATTTTTTTAGAGTACATATTGACTTTTTTCATAAATTTCAGTTCACTTTCCTTATACTAATTGATCAAAAGTCCAAATGGATAGAAGTTAAATTAATGGATAATGGTACTAATGCTAATGAAACCATTTTAAAACTGAAAGACATATTCGCTACTTTTGGTTTGCCTGTGGAATTAGTCTCAGACAATGGTCCACCATTCTCTTCTAAAGAATTTAATTTATTTTGTCAAGGCAACGGCATCAAAGCAGTAAAGAGCCCACCGTATCATCCTCAAAGTAATGGCTTAGCAGAAAGAGCAGTACAAACAGTAAAGAAAAGCTTAGAAAAATCCCTTTTTCATGATCGTGGAAAACAGATAAATAAAACCACCATTGCGAGCCGTCTATCCGATTTCTTATTCACATACAGAAATACCCCTTCGCGTATGACTGACATGTCTCCTGGGCAATCTTTATTCAAATTCAGACCCAGAACACGTTTTGATCTGTTGAAACCATCATTGGGTGGAGGACAATTCTTGAAGAATGATAGCATCCTAACTGAAAGAAAAACTAAACTCTATTCTGTTTTTGAAAATGTTTATGTAAAAAATGTACAATCAAACTTATGGGAAAAAGGTAAAATTTTGAAAGTTATGAGCCCTACAACTTACTTAGTTCAAATTAATCATGTAGTTAAACATACACATTGTAATGATTTACGGTCCCAACTGTATAGTGAGGATAAGAATTCTAATGTTACTCAATAGAGCTAATGATAATGAAAATTTTAAAGATGTACCATCTGTAGGTATCACAGCGGTATCTGAATCAAATTATCTTCCTATGCCAAATAATTGTAATATTCCTGTCAATATAGAAACCGAAAATTTAGAAAAAACTGTGGAAGCGTCAAATGATCAGTCTAAGGTATCAAATAAAGGATGCCAATCTGCTAATACCAAACAAACAGTAAAACAACCTATTTCTCCCAAAGTTTCTTCTAAAATTACTCGTTCAGGTAGAATAAGTAAACCGATTGTTCGATTGGATCTATAAATGTATCTTCATCTTCAAAGACTGTAATGTCATCTCTTGGAGCTCATTTTAAAAAAACCATGTGCTCGTCTTGTAAGGTCTTTTAATAATTAAAAACTAATTATTCAAATGTTGTTTCAATATACAACAGTGTCCTGGCGATGTGAAGAAGCATATGTATTGGGACCTTCACCAGAAAAAAAGTTATTATCATCCGAAAAAATGGTGAAAATAATGTCAAAGTGCCTCTGAGTGATACAACATCGTGTTTTCTCTTCGCCCGTACGCAGTAAGTAAACATATTTCTGCTTAAATATCAATATAATGTAAAGTAAAATCAGTGACATATTTCCGGAATTGCAAGTGTTTTATAGCTTAAAATTGCGTGAATTCAGCCGGAATTCTGAATCAAATCCCTCATTAGAATAAAACTGAATTCAACTTAAGCTGAAAATACCTCAGCTCATTCCAGAATGGAATTTTTCTTTGAATTTCCGACGCAATCATAACTTCTAACCTCAATTTTGGATTTAACAAATTTACTTACAAATAAGATAATATGTTGTATATAAACATTGGAATTTATAATTTATGACTGATTATATACAATTCTTATCAATTTTTTTCAAACATTGAGACCATATTGTTTGTGACTTACAGAAAAATTATCATTACAGGAATGACGTGCTGTTCGGCTAACAACTGCAAGAACAGAACAGAACAAGGATTTCGCATGTACCGATTTCCAAGTTTAAAGGACAAATAAATGATACATCAAATGGCTGCATACTATGCGACGAGGCAGAAATTGAAAACCATCAGCGCATTCCCGTTTATGTGAAGTAAATATTCATGTTGTTGCTGCATTCTACGTTTATTAAGGTTGTTAAATTATAAACAAACGAAAAGTTGTTTGTTTGTCAATAATTTTTTCGTTTAAATTATATTTCTGTATGATATTTCTCAATGAAAAAAGTTGACTCAACAAAATTTTACAAGATACAAAAATATGACACTTTAGAGTGTTTATGGGCAAGAGGGCAAGACTGACTAACGATTATAATGATATCATGCTAATTTATTACTGAAATGGAGATTGATGGCCAAAATCTGATAAAAAAAAAAATTAGCGGTTTTTGGATGACATTTATTCATAGCTGTAATTGATGATTTTCAGAAACACTTTGAACAATCGCAATTTGAAACTTTGCGTCAAGATGGCTTGGTTAAATGGAAACCAAACGCTGTTCCAACATTGTTTGATGTTCCCAACCCACCACCATTGATAGACCCACCGCCACGAAAATCTGTTCACAACAAACAACAAAAGCAAAAAGAATATGGAAGTGCGTCCATGAAATAGTTGTAAGTGCATTTGTACATTGAGGAAGTGTTGTTTGATAATACGAAAAAAGTAACATTGTGACATGATTTTATTTTCTGGAAAGTACCGGTTATTAGGCGAAAAATCAGATTCATCATGCAGAAGACATGCATTACAATAAAATACAAATTTATTTCGAACTTTCATATAAATTTTGCTGAAGAAAAGTCACACAAAAAATACACAAGTACATACTGGAAAGTTACAGACTACAAAGTTAGAAGGTAAGTAATTTTCAGATATTTAGAAACCCATGAATGCAATACATTTCTCTGAGAAATTTCTAAAATTTTGCAACAGATTCCAGCAATCTTCAATCAAAAATTTTATAGTTGGTAATTTTGCAAGAAGATTTGGTAATGCTCAATTTCCTAACAAAGAAATTTCATAATTTGTTATATATTCGATAAAAAGTTTCCTAATTCGCAATTTTAAATTATAGGTAGATAGATAGATAGATAGTTTATTTAACCATGTTACATATACAAGTACGTTTATGGCAGGTCAGAACAGAACGAACAATTGGATGATAACACATTGAAGTGTCAAATATTTAACAAGTTAAAATATGTTAAAAATATCAATGATAATGGTAATCGAGAAAGACAAATATCTATAATATAATGAGAAATGGCAAGTGTATATAAGTTTAAAAATAAAGAAATGTCACTAGTACCTATAATATAATACAATTGCGTCAATATTAAAAGTAATTAAAAATGAGATTACATTAATAGTAATACATAATATATTGTGAAGACAGAAAGAGATGTATAAATAAGTGCGACGTAAGGTATATAAAAGCAAGCTTCAGTTCTGTGTGCTATACTACATAGAGCTCGATTCTTTTTGAAAATTGGATTAAAAGAATGAAAGAGTATGATTAATTGAATAAATACTACGTAATCCACTTTTGAATAAAAGTACCCGCTTCGTTCGAAATATATCACCAAAAGGAGATTGGAATATTAATTCGAAGTAAATATTGGAAAGCTGCCAGTAGAAGCAGAGAATTACGATCCTGACTTTGTATGCTAACTTGGAACCATTTATAACGCAGAAGGGAGTTGTCTTCATTTATCATACGACCCGGAATTGGTTTGGTTCTTTCATATTCTTCAGTGGTAGGAAGTATGGTTGTCATTCTGGAAGGTAGGAGGAAATTACAGTAGATTGGAATTCTTCACATCAGTGCCGGACGAAGGCGACTTCCGTTAATGAGCAATTTGGGTCCAGTAGACTCTATTTGGTAATGTTAAGTTTATCGGGCACCAAGCGATAAAAAAAAATTTTTTGCGGGAACTTACGTACTTCGACCTCCTGAACAAAAAACTTAGATAACAATTTTGGCGCTCTCCAATAGTTTTTAAGATACAGGGCATTTTTTGGGTCAAAAATTCGTTCCTGCATCAAAATTACACTTGAAATTCATCCCTCTTTTTTATCAGCACAATGTACACATTCCTAATTATCAGTTCCACACTTTTTTTCATTCGGAAACACTAGTTTTATAACAAAAAAATGCACTTTTCCTCAACAACAACAAAAACATCGAAAATTCGGCATCTCACTGCTAAATGTTTAGTGTATTTTTTTATGAGGGGTTGGTACCTTGGAAAACTAGAGCACACTATTCAAATTTAAAATATCGCGAATTAATTTTGGTTCAAAAACATCCACACTTACTTGGTTTGTATGCAGGTTCGTATGCTTTTTTTGATTTATTTTTGAGATCCATTTCAATTTCAACCATCAAGAATGATAAAACAAATGGTAATTGTCGATGGTGAAATGAAGGAACGCTTAAAGGTTTTGACTATTTCGAGCCATACTTCTTAGAATATTCAGCAGCTTGCGAAGTCGAGGAATACATTTGTAGAATGAAACGCATCCTTGCAATAGTTTTCTTGAGAGCCTGACTTTCTGCAAAAAAAGTGACAATCTGTTCCTCACTCGGTGATTCGAGACGTTCGTCTGCCGGTGTATTCTGCAGAATAATTCAGAAATAATAATAATAATGCATTTATTGTGTCATAATATACATAAAATTGACAATTACACAAATGGACTGAACATTTAAAATTTAATTTTCTAATAACATTGATTTTTAAATTATAATTTTCAAGTGAAATAATTATGCGTTACAATTCTTCAATTATGATGTTACATTAGAAAATTCATTGAACTGCGAAGATAAACCCAAAAAATTGTCGGGGCATTAACAAGTTTGGTATTGTTAGATTAAATTAACTCACAAGGGCTATTGATAATATAAAAATTGCCTATAATAAATAAAACCACATTTATGACTGTAAACTACGCTATGTGCAAAATTTAAATACCTTGGAATTTTTTCGACAGTAGTCAACTCGAGTCTACTTATTTTCGCGATTTTCCAACCCCGACATTATCACAGACTGCGATTCCCTGTTAAAAGAGAAAGAATATTTTTCAACATTTCTGAAGCGATGCTTAAAGTACACTAATTTTTTTTAATTATTTAATACGCACTTTTACAAAACCCTTGTCGAATCCAAAATCAAATTCGTAGCAGCTGTCAATCGTGCTTCTACTATTGATAATTTCACTCTCGGCACATTTTAGCAAACAAATAGTGAGTTGATTTGTCAGACAAACACATACACCACACGATTATTTTACTCGGTTTTTGAACTATAGATAATTTTTTTTAAAGAAAACAATTAAAACATCCGACTTCCTTCGATGTTAACAATGATTTAGAAATGCTTCCCTTCTTTTGACAGGACACAAAATGGCGGATGATCTCTCTCTCTCTCTCTGTGTTTTGGTTGGTCGTTGCTTCCTGCGCAGGCGCAATTGACCAAAATGGCGGATGATAATACTCATCTTTTTAGTTCCTTAATAAATTCTTGATCTCCGTTATGAATTGTTCGATAGTTTGCCCTTCTTTTTGTTTATATGTCAAAAACTTATGTCTTTCGTACGTCAGGTTTGTTTTAGGATTGAAATGCTGATCAAACTTCTCCACTAGTGCGTCTCAGGTCTCTTCTTCATCTATAGTGAAGGTATTGTATATTCTCATACCTTCCTCTCCTATCAACGTGAGGAGTTGAGCACATTTCGTCGCTTCTTCCTTCTTTAGTTATTTCAGTTGCTTTTAAATATGTTAAAAACCTCTGCTTCCATAACCTCCACTTTCCGGCAAGGTTACAAGACATGGCCATGGGTGGTATGCCACGAAAGTCCATGTTCCAGCTTTTCTTTAATTGATAACCAATTCAAGTTTCACTTTTCGTGTTTGCTGCTTTTCAGCATCAGATGATTGAAGATTTAATATTCAATTACGATTTCCCGACAGCGTCATGTGTTATAGTAGGTAATATTAATAATAAGTTCTCATAGACATATAATAGGATAGATTGTCAACTCCCATAGTAAAGAATGAAACCGTCTTTCAGAGCCACCTAGAAAACGGAAGAAACTAGAAGGTTAGTTCTTCTTCTTTAACGAAGAGCCTGCAATATCTCTTCTTCTTATTCAGATGGCCAGAGCTGATAAGACTATGCAGTTGAGGTCTGTTCGATAAATGCCACTAATTTTTCATTTTTTGTTGGTTTGAGAAAAATAAAAAATAAACTGATTGAAAACTATTTTTATTTTTCATGTCAGACAAAAGATTAGCTGTACTACGAAAGTATAAAACTTGTAACTGCTATAAATGTTAGTTGATTAAAAACAAAGAACATTAATCTGAATCAGAGATGAATATAACAAACATAATGTTCTTAATAAAGTGTGAATTTACAGTTTATACAAAAACTAGTCTTATATATAGTCGATACAGAATTTCATGAAGTTGTTCCTTATTCCTTTGATCAAATGTGGAACATCAAATAATGGAACAATTTTTTGATTTCCAACCTCAAAACATTCATTTTTATCGAGAACTGTGAGATTTTACCTCAGATATTTAGCCTTTGTATCATTAATAAGAGTTTTGATAGCCTTTACATTATTACTACGCTGATCACATATAGAGCAACTACTTCGAGATCAGCTTCTGTACACTTTCTGATAATTAGCTTAATAATTCTTGCAATATCATGCGATTTTATTGCTCCTCCAGTGAAATTATAAAAAATTGGCTGCTTCCAATTCCTCATTATTCCCCTCAACGTAAAAACCTGCAAACACATGAAACATAAAATAGTTGAGGCTTTCGCGGCCGAGGTTTTCAGTATCACTACTTTCATTCGGGTTTGAAGGCCGTCGTTTTTTGGAATTTCTTCCTGACGTTTCGCTGGCTCGAGTGGCTAGCTTCTTCAGAGGTTCATTCATCTTGGAATTCACTCCGATGACTGGAGTTTGTTTCTTCGCAAGTTGTATTTATGCCGATTCAGGTAGTTTGCGGTGCTAATTATTCCATTCGGATTCGGGGAATTGTCATTAATATTGATTACCTTGTTTACTTCCTGTGATGATTATTCTCCGAACCCACAGGAAGTAAACAAGGTAATCAATATTAATGACAATTCCCCGAATCCGAATGGAATAATTAGCACCGCAAACTACCTGAATCGGCATAAATACAACTTGCGAAGAAACAATCTCCAGTCATCGGAGTGAATTCCAAGATGAATGAACCTCTGAAGAAGCTAGCCACTCGAGCCAGCGAAACGTCAGGAAGAAATTCCAAAAAACGACGGCCTTCAAACCCGAATGAAAGTAGTGATACATGAAACATATTACAGAATATAGACGTAAATATATCAAAGTACCTGGGCGTGGTCAGCAATATTATTTGTTCTCTTGTAACCAAAGTCTTCAAGTCCTTCAACGTTTCCAGTACAATAATTCCAGTTTAAGCCAGGTTTGATACTCATTTCATCAAATATTAAAAAACAATATTTCTCTCTAGGATCCTTGAACAGATTGGCTTCCACCCTGATAACATCAAATACAGATTCACAATATCCTGGCTGAAGAGGTATTCTATTCAATAGTCTCATTACTGTATTGCGAGACGGAAGTGCAAAAATTTTTGACATCGATTTATATCCATTACCGCATTGTTTGTACATGGCAAGAGCTAGTACTTTGTCTTCCAGAGTATACCTTCTTCCCTTTGGCTTCTTTATACAATTATCCAATTGCATTTTCATGAATCTTGTTTTTATTTGATCCATACAAGATGTTACCTATCAAACAAGAGGAACATACAGAATAATAACGAAAATAAAAATTTGACAGGTTGGTTAAAAGCTCATGACAGTTATTCAATAGGAACTCACCTTATCAAACATTTCAGATTTGGTGAACTTATCTGCTTCCTGCAAACGTTTATTCAAAGACAATTTTGATTTTTTTGCAGCTATAGGTCTTCTTTTGAAATAGGAAGCCTTTCTGTAGAAATGTTTTGCCTTGGGTGTAAGTTGCTCGCACCTAGCAACATTTACTTCACCCAACAACCCTGTTCCTGAAAATTCAAATAGTGAAACTCCAAGTGAAACAGTTATGCAAGCAAATGAAACAAATGGGGGCTAGATTTGTATACCACAAAGTTGCAGTATATATAACAAGACCTGCCTATAGAGTGTTCCAAAAAATTCTGTATATTTTCAGAGCTAATTAAGTTATTTTAGGTAGATTCGAACACCTTTGCTTCACTTGCATTCACAAAGCTATATTGTTATATAAAGAATAGCATGAGAAGTATAATCACCTCCATTATTGTTCATGATAGAATGATCTTCTGAAACAACATCTGACTGTTCGGTTAGATTCCCACTGCCATCAATATGACTTGCATCGTTGTAGGCATTTTGGTTTTTTGTATATGTATGATCCCACGAGCCATGTTCTTCTTCACCAGTATTGGAATCAGAAATTTCACTAATGATGGCATTTTGGGTCTTCGAATAGGTATGTTCCCACAAGTCATTTCTTTGTTCACCAGTAATGGTACCAACAGGAACTTGTGCTTGTTCATCAATGAAGTTACTGGCTATTTGTGTCTTAGCATATGTATTATCCTGAATTTCGTAGCTTTCTTCATCGACGTTTCCAGTGGTCTCTATAAAAAAATGGGTCAAAATTGATCATTGTTCATTATTTGGATTTACTGAGAAGTTCACATATGGACGATATATTCATCATTTGATAATCTTACCTATGATCTTCATGGGAACATATTTACTTGGCAGAGCTCCTTTCTTCAAAACATTACTTCCAGCGAAATCAAATTGAGAAATGTTTTGAGCATACCCTGCAGTTCTGATATATTCTCTCGGGTGTCACACCATTCTCGCGTAGAGCTTTTTATTTGCACAAATGGTAACCCATTTGTTGAACAAATCTTCATATTTTTAAGGATTCGTGAACCGATGTTTGGATAACATACCTCCACTTGGTTCCCAGCAATCAGCCACAGAACAATATATCCTCACCATGTCTATCCTGAATGTATAATGATGAAATAACGATATCCTTCCAATGATTTCACTTCGGAAATGAATAAAATGGTCGAAAACACAACTCAGAAATTTTTGTACTATTATAGCTATTGTATGAGTAAGCAAGCTTTAAATATAAATGACTAAAAGAAAATGAATAAAAGAAATTGATCCTATTTATGTAAACCAAAAACCAATGTAAACAACGGCCATGCATCATGCATGCCAACATAAAAAATAATTATGTTTTTTTGTCTGGCTAGCCAGAGCGGTTCTCTCTTTCTTGAATGGACCTCGCCAATATGATAGAGAGAGAAAAAAACGGTCTGGATTCTGGTTAACACAGGGAAACGGAACACGGCTATGGTGACTTCTTCTTTGACGATTGACACATGTCAACGTCTCCAATATTCGATTTCAGCGCCATCTAGCAGATGGGAAAGTATTAAAAAACGGCCATATTGTTTGACGCCATGTTGTTTTATTTCGGCTATTTGAGTTCATTATCTATATATATATGTCTATGTAAGTTCTCTAATCTCTAACTCCCCTCTCTTCGTTCTGTCAACCCAGGTCTGTTCGTTGTTCATCAACCTAGGTATGTTCGGTGTACTATTTCTCATAACATTGGATGGATTTTAGATGCATTGGTTCCATAGATATCTGAGTACATATATATAATATGATTTCTATGATTGGTTCCTTCAACAATAACTGCGAATGGCCCGAGGCCCGTAGTCGGTGTTATAGTATGACTGTTTTCTTCGTTTTGCAGAATCTACTTTCTTTTGTGAATCCTCGACTTCTTTGAGAACAACTGAATCATCCTGGAAAAGTACTGATAATGCCGCCACTTCCGCTTCTAATGTTTCGAAGGCAGTTTTGTGAATGGGTGAAGGGTGTTAAGGATAAATAAATCAAGCACTACACACTACTTGTAATGCAGAAGCAAAATATATGTAAAAGGTAACTCACAGGAAGTTTTTTTCAACAAGAGTCACTAGGCTCACTGGCTTTCCTCTTAAATTCTAATGAAACAAGAAAAACCGATAAAATAACCTCGAAATGCACCAACACTCGCGCTTGTCAAATTCCAAATTCTTGATTTGAATTTGAATATGAAACTGACAAACAACATGTGTTCCGGAAGTAACCACTCTTTTCAGTTTTTCAGGTAAGCGCTGCCTTACCGCTGTCAAATAATCTCGGTCAGTAGCGGTTACTTTCGGACCATACCAAGGCTGAATTCAGACAGATCCGAAATCCGATGATACGACAGCTTTGTGATTGGTCTAAATTTAAATTTTCATTTGGCGGGAGGAATTCATCCGAAAGTTTCAACTTTTTCCGATATCGTATGAATAAAATGGATTCTGTCAAATGCAATGCGCAATGCCCAATACTAACGATGTTCTGATTGGTGCATTATTTTTGGTGGGAATCATCTGATTGAAATGTTGTTATGCTATCCGATGTCGAAATATATTTAACTTCGACAAATTTACCCACGGAACATAAAGGACACATATTTTCTGACAGGAATCTGACGTTGTGGCGGTTCGTGTGAACGTTGGTCAGGAACGGGGAGTACCAAATACGAATACTAGACTCTAAGACGCAAAGTAGTGAAAAAGAATAGGATTTTATAAAAATGATACATCGCAGTTTTTGAACTGGCTTGACTATAATCTTCATTTCAAAAAAAGTAAAAGGCGATTCTGAAAGAGGAGAACAAACATCATAATAAAAAATATAACTGTTTGAGGAGTCTGAAAACTTTCTTCAAATATTGCTCAACGTATAAAGAAGCTAAGGGGGCGAGTAGGAAGATTTTCTCTTTTTGAAATCACCAAAGAACTATATGTGACCTCGAATTAGAACATATATCATTTGAATATGATCTGCATCTCTTATTCATTATGAATTTTTGTTGTTCTGGTATCAATCGATGTTAGAAAAAGCTGCTAGCATCACTATGAATCATCAAATACCATTATCTAGTTATTCAAGGTGTTCAGATAGGTATATTCCTTGAAGAAACATTGAGTTGTGGATAGCATATGCAACTCCTTTGTATTCAAGTCATGTTTCTTATGGCTCTAGAATTTCAACTATCTATAAGGATATCACAACAATAGTTTACTTTTCAAGTTTTCACACAAAAGCTTGAGATGGCATCATTCTCTGGAGTGCAAGTAGTAGTCAGAATGAAATAAAAATGTATCTATGATACGAATGTATTTTCATTTTCTCATCCACATTACTTTGAAATTAAGGAGAATTGATATTCCAATAAACAATCATAAAAAAAATAATGTGACATTGAGCCATATAATAATTACTTCGAGACTAATTTAAATATTTAAAAATATACTATCTCTCTTCATAGTCTGTATCAAACTCTTTTTCCTAATTGGCTTGTGCATTTTCTCTTCAAATATGTATCTGAGTGCACTCAAGTTATTATTGTTGTTTCTGTGATATGAAGATAGATAAGCCCCAGGGGTTCATGTGAATTGTGCTTGCAAGAGAATATCGAATTCAGTATGAAATATTTCGACCAGAGCAAACTCAAACTGTGTTATAAAAGATACAGAATAATCGAAGAGAATAATTCAAAATCAAAATCAGCTCAATATAATAATTACACTTGAACTTTAGTTCAACAATATGTAAAGTCATTTTGCCACTCTCGATAACGTTCCAAATTGAACACTGATAGTTCGACGGAATTTTCATTTCTGCAGTCTTCAAATGTGTCTAGTTCATTCCTGTACAGTAACCGAGATGTTCTCCTACTATCTCCATATAAAATTAAATTGCCCTTCCAAATATCATTTGGGAAATATTCCCTTCCATTGCATATGATGCAAGACTTATTTGTATTCAAAATGAACAATAAATCGTTGTATGCATCTTGGCCATAACTCGATCTTCAATTATCTTGGTCAAATTATGAGATATCCAGTCTGTTGCCCTCGAATCAAAACATCTTCACTGTGTCCTCGATACTTTATCTGATAGCACTGGTTCCTACAAAAAATTGTTAACTCAGTCATCAAAATTTTCACTTTTCGGCCAAGCCAATCTTCGTTGTCGGAGAACTGGTTAAGGACATACGGCATGCTTTAACTTCTCTTTTGACCACGTACAGACCTTGAGGCTCAGCTCACTTCAGATATAGGAAATAATCTTCACTCATTAAATATTTATTCAATTCATATCATCCTAAAAAAACCAGATGGCTGAATAGAATAATACACGACGTTTTTGTTTACTGTACTTGGCCGAAAGACTATTTTGCATTTTGTTAGATGAAGCACATTTGCTACCATCTCAATGGATCATCGAGAAACCAGAACGTAATAAACCAACTATCAGTGTTGCCGAACCTGAAGTCTCAAATTATCCACTGACTATTCAGAAATTATCGGAATTCAAAAATGAAAAAGTCTATTTACAATTTCTAGCAATTACTGTGAAACAACTCCTCAAATTGTTCTTTTTATTTTGGTAAAACTCGTGTTCGCTTCCTGAAGCTAGTCACTCAAAATCAAATAAAATTTAACCATCGACCACAATAGAGGATTGACGTCCTTTATATCGATTTTTTCAAATTCTCTGAAATGAACGAAATGACGTCACTTCAACAAAGTTTGATCAAACTGTATGACGAGCTAAGTTCGATTATTCATGGATCGAGTTGAGCGGGTAGATACTGAGCTGAGATCAGCTGATCACTGAGCGCATGGAGCTTAAGATATAAATGTCATGTTCCGATATTCCTGAACAGTACTGTCCAGCTAATTCAGTCGTTCCGATTTCACTGACATTCACTGGCAATTTTTTCGCGCCAATTTTTGAGGTACCCTATTAGAGACTTAAAAGTTACTGGTGCTACTGCTGCCGAAGTGGTCCTGTAGTCCCAGTATTCCTCAAATTGAATAAGGTTAAATTTGTTGTCAGATCATTGCAATTGCAAAATTATCAAAAATGTTTCGAGTTTTACTGGAAGATATTTGCGTACAGGTTGATGCTGAATTGAAATTAATCCAGCAGATCAATAAAATCTGCGAATGTATCCTTCTATTCTTGGTGTTTTTTCTATGCGACCTCTAAATTTTGTCGAGGATTATAATTCCAGTCATTATATTCTCTAAAGACTCATTATCAGAGCTTGAGCTCTCTGAATTTTCTATTTCCGTATCGCTATTGCTCTAATATTTCTTCCAATATTTAATTCATTTTGAAATAAGATAGGGTACGTCGTACGTCACACCTGTCACCGCTGACAGTTCCTTTGACGGATGTCCGATGGCGATCCGTTCCGGTATCATCAGCAGTAGATTAGGTACTATCACTGCAGAAAGCGTTCCGAAAATACTTACTGTGGCCAGTAATACCAGCAATATCGGAACATGACAAAAAACGAACTGGTTTTGAGCTTTTGGAGCGTGTAAACATACCTGATATTTTTGTATTTATCTTTTTTATTTTTATCCACATTCGCCATTTGGATTGTATTCATCTTGTTGAATAAGAATGTAGGTACGTAGGTTGTATTTTTATGTTTTCTTTACGATTATGTGTTTATAGGTATGAGATGAGGTTGACTCAAGATATAAATAGTTTCACCTTCAGACTTGGCATTGCATTCCATAATTCTATTCACCAATGAAGAGCATATCAACATTTATACGCTGCATTGTTGATGCTATTCATGTTATAAGCAATTGGGAAAAGTTTCAATTTGTACTCTCGCAGGATAAGAAGAAAAACTATGAAACTGTTCGAAAGGAGTCAAGTTTTCCAATGCTACAGAAAATATTGAACACGCTGTACATTATATCCTTGGACTATTCAAAAATTTATGATAAATGCCTGTGGAAAAGGTTAAACAAGAGAATGAGATACGTTTGTCTTTTTGAAACGGGAAAATTAACTGAAAATTTTTCAACCCTATAATATATCACCATTCAGTATACAGAATGGGAGTCGACAGGGATTGATGATTGCAGTAACCATATCCTCACCTGAGAACAAGTTTAAAGGGTCCTAAGGCTTTCCGAATGATAATAAGTACGTGAGGTTTTTCTGTTACATTTTGAAATTTTAATATTTTTAAGATACTGTTGTTGGAGTGATACGGCTTGTAGAAAGAAAGAAAAAAATCTTCACATCAAGATTATAGCCGGAAGATAATGAAGTTGCTGAATACTAAATGAAGACAACATGTGTATTCACATTCATCTTAATAATTTAGATGAGTGAAATTTGCTTTATTCAACTAAAGTATACAAAAATGAGCATAGCCAGTGGAAGATCGGCGTACTGGACAAGGGTCTACGTTTGAGAAAAAAAGAAGGGTTCTAAATGTTTTATGAAAAAAAAAACGTTTGTTTTTTTGTACCGGGTGAAATATTATCACGATCAATGTAGATGGTAGATGGGTACATGTGAATGAACTAATAGCTGAAAAAGAATTGATTTTTATTCAATTATAATATGAATGAAATGAATTTTTTCAACGAGAATAAATCTCTGAATACAGAAATAAGAAAACTCCTGTGCAGAAAACTTCTGGATATTATTTGAGGAAATGGTTTTCAACTATCTCTTTCCCAAGTCTATTAGTATATCAATACTAAAGTTATCATTGAAAAATCGGCAAACACCTGAACAAATTAATCAGAAAGGAATGCAATAAGCATAATATTTTGAAAATAATGATAACACTCTCCAATCAGAATGTAAAAAAGCTAAGAAAAATGTTTTATTTATTTAATAAATAAGAATTCAGATTGAAAATAGTTTATTCATTCAAAATGTAAAAGATGTGGATAGATGGAAAAAACTGTCCTGAAAGCTATTCATAATCGTCCCCATTACAAAATTAACAAACCCATTTGTTGTCAAAAATTTAACATGGACGTTACGTCAATGAAATTTAATCATCTAATACGTTTATGGTGGTACTAATGAACACTGTAGTTTTTGAATTCTCATGCTATCATAAGGGTAACATATCATGATATATATATTTTTTTAAGATTTTTCACTTTCCTCATTTCGAACGTCTTGTTTGAAGGGCACTTTGTTACATTTTTTGTCTGCCCTTCAAAATAATTGTTTTTCATCAATCTCATGCAAATTTGGTGATAGCGCTGATGATGTAAATGGCTCATCTTCTGATATCTTGATATTTGATTGTGAGCTATTGTTCAACCAGTAAATTCTTCAAAACTCCATGCAAACTAGCTAAAATCGAGGCTAGGTAGGTAGGTACTTCGAGAGGTTCCTCTTCAAAATCTTTTAAATAGGTATCGTTCGTCAGTATGACTTTCACATGTGAAAAATACCATTAGAACTGCAAGAATTTAAAAAAAAAGGTTTTTTTCTTTCCACAACAATAATAAATAACCTGACTTCATAGTTCAATGTCCAAATTTATTCTTCATCATACGCCGGTTACGTCACATTTTCTCGCTCGATTTTCTCTTTAACGAAGCTCTGAGCTAAATGAGCACGCTCTATGAATGAAAGGACACCGAAGTTATCGCTCTGCGCGCTCGATGTCCTCGATTTGGTAAAAACGAACGATTTTGAGTGGAGTGAGCGCAGCCGAGCTGAGAGAGCTTGCTCAACATGCTCGTTCAGTGAATAAATGGACACCTATATATAAGCAATATAAGCTCGATTTGTAATAAACGAACGGCTACGAGCAAAGTGAACGCTCAGAGCTTAATAAACGAACTTAGCTACGGTAAAGCCATGGGCTCAAGAAAAACGTACCAAAGCTAAGTTCGATTATTCATGGATCGAGTAGAGCGGGTAGAGACTGAGCTAGCGGGTAGAGACTGAGCTGAGATCAGCTGATCACTGAGCGCATGGAGCTTACACCGCGGGCATATCTGACAGACGACAGTAAATGACAGTTGTCAATCCAGCCTGCTGGACAAACAAACCTGATTTACCTATGCTAAGTGTGTGTTTATGTCATATTTTAAAATCTTTTTTCTCAATAAAGGCTCAATTTTGTGCGATTGTGAAATGTGGAAGTAATAGCGGCAGGCATAATGTTTCATTCCACCGATTCCCTTCTATTTTCGACAATAGAAAAAAAGATTAATTCTCTTGCTGAGAGAGATGTGAATTGTGGATTCAGGCAACTAGAAGAGCAGATTTCAACTTCTTATAAGTTGAAACGGGCAACGGTGTGTTCAAAACATTTTGTAGGAGATATTTTCAAATAATCTAGGAAACGTAGGCAACATAATTTTAATTTTTTTTTTCATTTTAGGCAAGCCAAGTGCACTCAAAGATGTTGACAATATAGACTGGGTACCAAATCAATTACTCGGCTACAAAACAAATATCAATGCAGTTCAGGTTCAGAGCATTCAGAGATTGTATCGTAGGGAGCAGCGTGATAAAAATGAGATCGCAAGTATTCCAGTTGATATGGATAAAATTGATGATGATTCTTTGTGTGAATGATCCAGCTGTTCAAAACTTGAATATTATTGATGAGCAAAATCAAACTCTGAATGATATAAATTAACCAGTTGAAGAATTGGAACATGCACAAAACTCTGGTGAATACCTATGTTCCGATATTGATTTCGAGTTGCAGAATTGTTATCGTGAAATCCATCATCTCCGGGAAACTTTGCAATCATTCACATTGGAAAGTTTAAAGCATAACTCATCTAAATGCCTTTTTTATACAGGATTGCCATATGAAAAGATGGTTGTGGTTTATAATTTTGTAGAGCCTTGTATAACATTCCCTAAATCTGTTCTTTCAAAATTATTATTTATTAAATTACATTTTCAGTATTCTTTTCACAAGCTTCACTCCAATCCTTCTAATCCATTTAGATATAAACATTGTATGAATCCAAACTTTTATAGCCTTTGAAGTCTTCTGTGCATGCACTCTCATATACAAAATAGTTAATAATGTCATGCAACATGTCATGAAACTTTAGGAAAGTTTTTGCACAACATTACTACAATCCCCAAATTTCAATAAATAAGGATCACATCCGTCACTTCCCTTCAGTTACTGTAAATATCTCTTCTGGATATCCATAGACAAGGTGTTGAAATAATCACTTTCATCAGCCATTTCACATACAATTTCCTTGCAAGCAGGAAGAATAATGAAAATAGATTGCAATATATAGACGTTTATATATGTCAGGTACACTAAGGATGTACCCAAAATTAGGGTAAACCCGTAATTTCTTCATAATTACGATCATAATCTCATTAAATTACCATTGTTGCTTATGGAAGTACGGTTTGTTCGTCCAGCAGGCTGATTGACAGTTGTCTTGTGACGTCACATGCCCGCCGTCTACGAACAGGTTTTGAGCTTTTGGAGCGTGTAACATAACCTCATATTTTTGTATTCATTTTTATTTCATCTTTTTCGTGCAATTTGTGCTTGATGAATGTTTACGAATTTTCCTTTGATTATCCACATTCGCCATGCAGATTGTTCATATGAAGATCATGTTGAATGAGAATGTAGGTAGGTAGGTTGAATTTTTATGTTTTCTTTACAATGATGTGTTTATAGGCATAGGCGGATTTAGGGGGGGGGGCACGTGCCCCCTCCAGACGGTAATGTGTACTGTGGACTTACGCCGATTAAAGTCATATCTTCGCAACAGGATGACTGAGGAGCGTTTGAATGGATTGGCTTTAATGCATATCCATCAAGACGTTGCGGCAAAAATGGACGCTAATAAAGTGCTGGACATATTTAGCAGGAAACATAAAAGAAAACTGTCTTTATTAAACATTTAATTTTTCTATTCTTTCGCCACTTCCATAAACCTTTCAATACATATACTTCAACTTGCAGAAATAAACTTGAAGTGTCATAGTTCAAGTCTATTTCTAACAGTTATTGTTGATTTTTCTACCCGCCCGTATCTTGTGCCCCCCCCCCCCCCCCAGAAAAAAATTCTGGATCCGCCCTTGTTTATAGGTATAAGATGAAGTTGATTCAAGATATCGGTACTTTCACATTCAGACTTGGCCTGGCAATCCATCCTCCAATGATGAGCATATCAACATTGATACGCTGCATTGTTGCAGTCTTAGTCTGTTGTACCTACTTGGGCAGATGCTAGAGAAATTGAAATAGTTGCTATTTATGTTATAACCAGTTAGGAAAAATTTCATATTGTATTATGAACATGATTCCTGCGGTATGAGAAGAAAAACTATGGAAGTTTTTGAAAGGAGTCCAAGTTTACCAACGCTTCACAGAAAAGATTGAACATGCTTTACATTATTGGAGTATTTAAAAATGTATCATGAATGTCTGTGGATAAGGTAAAACAAGATAATGAGATATGTTGTTTTGATACGGGAAAACGAACTGAAAATTGTCAACACTATATCACCATTCAGTGTTTAGAATGGAAGTCAACAGGGATTGCACATATCCTCACCTAAGAACAAGTTTTAAAGGATCTGAAGGCGTTTCGAATGATAACAAGTGAGTTTTTTTGAAACGTTATTAGAATGCAATGATTGCAGGAGTGGAACAGCTTGTAGAAAGGCAGAAAAAAAATCTTCACATCAAGATATTATGGACGGATGATAATAAATTTGCTCGGTAAAATTCTATTTATCGGGCGCCACCTCTGTTTTTTGAAAAATTTCTTTTTTAACTTACGTATTTCCATCTCCTGAACAAAAAATTCTTATGAAAATTTTGGCGGTCTCAACTAGTTTCGGAGATACGGCCCCCCAAAGACAGGAGAGCGGGGTCGACGCTTATGTTTGTCGCTTTTTTTCAGGTATTCAATATCATTCCTTAGAACTGCTTTTGGATGATAAAGGTGGAATAGAGGTCTATCTGTCTGATTCAAAATAATGGAAAGAAATGGTATATTTACTCAGGATTTTTAAATATAAAAATGCATTGCAAAATTCATGGAACGCATGTCTTAGATTGATCAGTGGTAGATTACTGGTAGGGCAACAAAGTTAGCGGGATATTTAAAATTGGCGTGTTGATATCAGGAGAGCTAGTAAGTTGGAAAAATTATTCGATTTTGTAAATCTGAAAATGGTGCACTGTGCACCAGGAGATATGCTACTTGCAGACAGAGGCTTTATTATTCATGATGTTTTGAAGCCTGGCGTGACCATTAAGTGAATCCATGAGAACATTGGAGATAGCAAGAGCCAGAATTCATGTAGAGCGGGCAAATGCTAGGATAAAAAATTTTTGAATTTGATTCCTGGTTCAATGAAAAAATTTTCCTCTGCAGTATTTCAAGTTATATGTGCTCTGGTTAACTTACAAAACCCTTTGGTGAAAAATATTGTAGAGGAAAATGAGTGAATTTAAATTTTGTCTTACAACATTGAATGTTAAGTTTTCACTTTTCCAGAGTTTTTTTTTTAGTTTTTATTAGAAAGACATTTTTTTACAGAATTATTTTTAGTTATCGGAAAGTTGTTTTTTATTTTGTATTCATCCTATTTTTTTAGTGTGTTCTTTTCCTAGTCCTACATAATATAGTTTGATTATTTCATATTCGTTATGTATTGAAATGAAAGGCGATTCGATTTAGGTTTGCATATAACTATTATCCACCTTTTTCTTCTCCAAGTCGATATAAAAAAATTAAAAACATTCATGAAAAAAAGTAACAAACAATTGTGTTGATCTTACTATGCTAAAAAAATTCACTGCCATTATAATAATTTAAACTCGTTATATACTTCCTGCATATGAATTAATTCAGGATCATTGAACAATATATAATTCAATATTGTTTTTTTCAGCAAATCAATTCATTACATGTTTCATCATGTAAATCAATAAATAACAAATGTGTTGAAGGTATATTGATATTTACGAGTTGTATTAGTTTATGTTTTTTCTGTGATAATATGACTGTGCTGGCTGAAACTTTCAGTAGATGGCCTTATAGTATTCACCAATAAGGTACTTGTATTATTATTATGATTGTGATAAAATGTGACCGTAGAGAATATTTTAATTTTAGTATAAGGAACTATCACGTTTTCCAATATCAGTAAACTATCCCAAAATTCATTTGGGCCCATTGCAATGGGCTATTGGAAACAAAAATGTTATTGATCATTGTAAAGAATGAATTTTACCTGTTAGTTTTTTGAACAACGATGGAGTATATCTTTTTCTACGGACCGCCTTCAGTATCTCACCGAAATTGGAGGAAGTCAATCTATGTTTTCTGCTGATGAGCCATGCTTGGTTGTCAGTCTGTCCTTCTGTTTTCTGAGCAACTTCCAGAATTTTATTCTCTTTCATGGCTAGCATGCTCTGAAAAAAGCCTGGTTTATTTTGGCTTTCCTGATATTCTGCTGATTGTAAAAGCTCCTCAATGTCTACAGTTAATGTTTCTGCTCTAACATTTGGGTCTTCCTGCATAAGCCACAATAAACCACAACTGCTGTTCACTGTCTTTATTTTTCAATTCATCAAGCTGTTCATTGCTGGGTCTTTCTCCTGCCAATGGATCAAATATATTCTCCGTTGTAATTTCATTTGGTTCTAAGTTCTGTTGCTCTAGGAACCCACATACAAATTGTCCTCTGGGGCAGGTGCAGGTACAGGTTTCCATCTCATAATTAAACCCCAATAACACCTGTAAATGGAAACTATTCAATAAATACCAGTTTCAAACGGTGAGTAGAATATATATAGGAACATGGTTCATATTTTAACTGAGTCCAATTCAGTTGAAAGTAGTCATAATCATTTTTTCGTGAACAAATCACCTGAAACTTTCACTGTTTGCAACTGTATAACTACTGATCTAGCTAAAATTCTCATGAAAATCAATCTGAACACACTCAATGATATGCTTTGTAACAGAACACCAAATACTGAAATGGATTTACATTTTATTGTCTTGATTGGTATAAATTATTAGTTATGTATACAAACTCACCTCAATATCATAGCTCTTGTCCCTCATGCTTGCTTTCACCTTTCCCTTAATGATTTTCAATCCTGCATCAAAATGGAACATTTCCAAACGTCCCGATGAAAGACTCTGTTCACCTCTCTGTATGCATTTCAAATCGTCACGAAAATAATCATTTATTGCAGATAGTTTTATAATGTTTGCCATTTTGTCACTTCAGATTACAAGAGGTTTGGTTTGGAATATGAAGCTCCCACCATGCCCCCCCCCCGGGGTTGAGCGCCCAGGATGACGTGATGCCATATCCAGTTGCCTGGATTCGAGACCTCGCCGTCCTCCATTTTCCTTTCCACCCCCGCCCTCTCAGGAGCGGACCTCAACCTGCTGCTGGGCACTTCAGCAAGATTGAATTCTAACCCGCTTTGGTTGGAAATCAGCCTTCAGGTGCTATTGCTTCCTCTCTATCTGTCACTTTGGTTTCTACCTGACTCTGCTGCGTTGCAGTTTTTGCATGGTGGTCCCCCCGACCTCTCCGGGACAGTTCTCGCCTGTCGCGGATCGGTTTATGTGTTCGCGCGCGATGTCTGTTGTGTGGTGTGAAGTGTACTTACCCGAGTCGCTGATGCGACTCTTATACTCACCTAAGCTGCCGGCGGGCGACTCTTGGATGTGGTCTCAGGTTTTGCTTGGAAGGCCTCGGGTGTTTGTCCCTCTCGCGGAATCTGGGATCGTCCATGTTCAGTGCGTTGTGGAGGTCACGCAGCGCTGGGTTTGGATTACTCCTGATACGCTCGAAGATGCTTTCGGCGTGGTCTCGCAGGTATTCGTCGACGTGCCAAATACTAAGGTTCAGGTCCCGGTAAATGTATCGGTTGGGGCAGTAATAAGGAGCGTTTACGGCCGCCCGCAAGCAGACGTTCATAAACGTTTGGAACATTGATCTGTATGACTGCGCGCAATGGCCCCAGGCCGCCGAGGCATACAGTGCAATGGGGAGCAGGATCGTTTTGATAAGAAGCAGTTTCACCTGGAGATCCATGTTACTTCTGCGACCTATTATGGGATTGAGGTTGGGCCGTGCGGCTTTCGCCAGGTTCAACCTCTGTCGGGTGTGGGACCTGAAAGTCAGCTTGTTGTCCAAGTCGACTCCAAGGTATTTGGCTTCGTTCGTCCATGGGATTTCTCGACCGTTGTGGATGACGTGTCCTGCAGGTTCTACTCTCCTCCGTGAAAATAGTATCGCCTGGCTCTTATCAGGGTTGATCGCTATTTTCCATAGACTGGCCCATTGCCCGAGTCTATTTACCTGCCGTTGCAGGTACCTCGTAACCAATGCGTGGTTGGGGGATCTCGCCAGCAGAGCTGTATCATCAGCGTAGAGTGCCAACTTGTTATGGTTGTTCTCCGGCCTTGGTACGTCTGCTGTGTACACTGAGAAGAGGTGCGGGGAAAGTACTGCTCCTTGTGGGACTCCTGCTTCCAGGATTCTCCCTTTGGAAAGTTCATTCCACACTCTGCATTGACATCGTCGGTCCCTCAGGAATGAGTCGATTAGTCTGACCATTGGCCCCGTGTATCCAAAATTAGACATTTTGGCCACGAGTCCATCGTGCCAGACCCTATCGAACGCCTTGGAAACATCTAGGAATATCGCTCCTGTGTGGTGTCCTTTCGCTAGGTTGAAGCCTTAGCTTCGTCGTGGACAGTGCGTTGGAATTTGCTCCAGTCTACTATATCCTCTTTTCCTGTGCCACCGGTTCCATTTCTCCGTCTCCTACGGTTAGTAGAATGGGATTGTGGTCCGATGACCCTTCATCCAGAACTTCATCCAGTTGTTTACTCAAACGGAAGTTTTTAATAAATGAAGCCTCATCCAATGATTCAAATCTACGGCCGTGTTCCGTTTCCCTGTCTGGTTAACCAGAGTGGTTCTTTCTCTCTCTTTTGGATGGACCCGATCAATATGATAAAGAGAGAGAGAACCACTCTCTGGTTCACCAGACATGGAAACGGAACAGGGCCTACGTTCTTGCAATAGCTTTTCCACTGAAATGTATAATTTATTATACACAGGGTTGCGATCAGTGGCACGAGCCAGGCACAATGGCACGCACAATTGAAAATAAGGTAAAAATGGGCACAATTCCGTCATGATCAGAAAAAGTCATCGATATTGATTTAAGTGACAGTTTTCACAGGGATACTTTGTGTTCTATGAGAACGGAATGCAAAATGGAAAAATCTAAGTAAAAAATTATGTGATCTGTGAATTCTATTCTGCGAAGTGTCTTAAAAAGACAGAAATACGAAATACTGAAATACTACACTTTTGCTGGCAAATGTGTTCCTGTGAATCTATGATCTTGAAAATTTGAAACTTCAAACACAAAGCACATGTTCTGTAATTTGAAAAAGGTTTGAAATTCGAGAGAGAGAATATTGAACATGAACAGGCTATAAAGCACGGTTTTTCCTAGTATATCAATGATAATTTGAGAAATGGATAGGTAAGTATCGGGGTGACGTGAGAAAGACAAAAGCAAAATAATGAAACTGAAAAAAAAGACTATAAAACTAGTTTCATGTTGTGCGCAGGCGCAGAAAATTGAGGTGGGCACAATTGGTTGCAAATGGGCACAATTTTGTTGGTCATATTGGCACAATTGAAAATTTCCGGATCGCAACCCTGATTATACATTTCAGTGGTTCTTCCGCGTTGGCCATATTATTAAGAACAAACATCCTCATAGCATGTTCCATTTTCTCAACTTATGATTACCACGATATTTTCAAAATAGTACTTGGTAAATACACATCAACAATAAACTCATATGTAATCACAACTCCATTTTCATAAATAACAATCAAGAAACAAGTATCAAATAATCGTACCGTGATCTTGAAATCAAAATCAAGCCACGGAAACTAATGTTCTGTGACCAGATTCACTGGTGAATTCGATTTCTCCTACAGAAAACTTGGAACTTGGAGAAATAATTCCTACTGATTTGATAGGAATTGATTCCTCTTATTGGCTTCAAGCTTCAAGAATAGCAAAATCACGAATCGAGAGAAAATGACGTCATTTTCTCTAGAGAAACATTTCCTACGATTTCAAGAATTGGGTCCCGTATTTATGTTTATTGTTTACTGTTAAAAGATTTGTAGAGGCCACGTTTTTCCCATATGACCTTTTCACAGCATAAGAAGAGAACAGCAATGACACACTCCTTGGCGGGAGAAGTTCGCGCATATTGGTCGCGTTGATGAGTCCGCCATTTTGGGGAGTGCTAGATTTTCTCATTCTGCTTTTGACTTTGCTCGTGTTAGGAAGTATTTGTACCTGTGTTCTGTGTGTATCTGAATTTTAAATTTGAACAATGGAAAAACTTATCGGTGGTGGACACGTTTGTGCTGTGAACAGTTGTAAAAGTAACAGTTCGAAATCCAAAATGAGTTTTTTCACGTTTCCAAAGGACCAAGAGAAGTAAAAGAACATTCCATGTTGATATTTGCTAATTTCATAAAGTGAGAGTCTATTATTTTTGTAAACAGCAACATTCATATTGTAGAAATAATGCTTTTACAACAGAATGTCTTTATTGTCTCAATTCACAGGAGGTGCTGTGAGAGAAATATATTTTTCATAGCAATTCACAAACGGATAGACTCAATGTTTGGCTTTCTATTTCATTGAATAAAGAAATTTCATTTCTAATGATATATTATGGAAGGTTTATGCAACGTTCCCAAGAACTAAGCCTAAGAACTAATAAATGAGAATTCAACAGTAGGAAATCAACGAGGGCGTACACGCATTCATCACTAGAACTAAGAATGATGATCTAGAATGACCAACTGTCAACTAAGAACTAAGTTTTCAGTAAAAAACGGTAGTACATAGCTTTTTAGATATAGTGCTTAGTTACTAGTTATTAGTGTTAGTTCTTGGGAACGTTGCATAAACCTTCCATAATTCCGCAACTCGCCATACTAAATTTTCCATAATAACCTAAGTAATTTTATTACGAATTTCAAACTACCATTTATTTGTGAATAATTTATTCGCAATTTTTTCAGAATTAATTAATCAGGGCTATTCACTAAGCAGAGTTGTTATGGATAGCGACTAAAAATTGTCGTTATGTTCAAGGTCAGTTGCTAAGCGCGAAATTGGTATTCACTTTTCAAGTTAAGTTGCTACTATAATGACCAGTTGCTGTGAGTAGTGGTTCACAGGCAACTGCTTTAGATATCTTGTTAAGGAAAAACAGCTTACCATCGTCATTATGGCAAGTTATTATCAGAGTTGCTACGACGGTTAGCAACTGCGATAACCACTTTACTTAGTGAATAGCCCTGAATATATGTCGAATTATAAACGATTTGCGGAAAAATAGTATGTTTACCTCGTACAAAATGCCACATACATGGACTCTTGAGTTGCTTGCTTGCGCCTCGACTTGGTAATCTTCACAGTCGTCCAAGAATGTTTGGCTTTTCCTACCTGGTAAATAATATACTATTTCGCCAATCAACAGTATGTGATTTCATTAAAACACTCAATTAATTTTAGGGCTCGAATTTGGGCAATGGCATGTGGACGGAACGATTTAACTAATAAAGCTGAAAGACTACATATCGGATTTGTGGAGGACATTTCGAAACGAAATACTTTTTGAATGACCTCAGAAACAGACTTCAGCCAAATGCTGTGCCTACGATATTTCCCACATTATTATTATTATCAATTGAATTTGGGTCCATTCCGTAGGCTTTATCAAAATTATATGAGCAATGTTTCTCTTTGGATATGGAAAAGTTTGAGTGCGAACCTGTCCAAAACCATTTCGCGAGTCCTGCCCTATTATCTGAACCTCCCAAAATGGCGTCTAGATACTTTTCTACATCAAAGGCGGCATGCGGCATGGCCGAGTGTCCGTGCTGATTGCTACTTATGCTGTGACCTTTTATTGTGTTCAAATTATCTCCACAGGCCACAGGCCACAGGCCACAGATTCAGATTAGCTTTGCTAACAATTGATGATTTATAGATCATATGTTAACTGGTCTATTGTTTGTGAATTCTTCTGTGCTTTGCTGAAATCTACATCGACGATGGCTGACAATTTGAAGAAAGCATCGAATTATTGTGTGAATTTGTTCAAGATTCGAAGAAAAATCCCCAAATCAGCTTCTTCAGGTTTCCGAAAGATAAAAAGAGGTGAGTTGAAACAATTCCACTGAATCCAAAGCGTTAATAATATCATTGTAGGCAATGAATTATCGTCGATTTCATTAGAAGTAGACATTTTCGCTTCTATCTTTTTGGTATACCTTCTCACCTTATTCTCAGTGATTTCATGTACTCACCACATTGAACAGATATTGTTGAACTTTTCTCAGAAAGAACAACTTCACTGTTTCGATACTCATATATCTCTAACTTTGATGATTTATTTTTTAGATGCAATGAACGGAAGTTGAAACTTCACACATCGAAATTGGACAATTGCTCTGCAGAGGATTGCTACAAGAGATACAGAGTCGGTAGTGCACACTTTGAGGATTGCATGTTTTCCAGTATTCAGAAAAACAAATTGAAGCTGAACGCTATCCCTACCAGATTGATAGAAGTGGAGTTAGACAGCATCAGTCAACCTAAAGCATCAGGTAAAATATATATAATTTTATAAGCTATATGCTGTATCTTTACTTTCCTACGTAAATGCATTCCTTCAACTTGATTTGGGTAACTTGAAGCATACATGTGTACAGAATTTCTTCCGAATAGTTCAGGAGCAGTGTCATTATGTGAAGAAATATTTATATTTGATATAGTCGAGGCCCGTATTTTTTTTTAATTCATTTTTCAAAACAAAAAACTTACTTTTTTGCAGGCTGACAAGCTATTATTTGTGAATTCCTTTCGAACTTTTTTCAAATATCATTATATATTTTTGTCGAACACTCAAATGAGAAACAGGAAATTTACAGTGTTGAGAATAAATAGACTTCATCTACTAGGATTGATATCTAGGCAACCAACAATTGCTTATGACATAGGGTCAGCCAGAAAATTTTCTGTTGTGACTTGGGCATGAACTCGCAGTGAGAAAAGTGAATCAAACACAAATCAAGCGCCTTTGCTCATTTGGCCATAAACTCTCCATGATGTGCGATCTAAATCCTGCATTTTATAGACGAAAAGTGTCATTTGCGTTGGTATCATGTAGAATTCTTCATATTTTTGATGTATGATTTTTTTTCAGTGAATATCCCAGGAACTTCCGATATTCTCCAAACAGAAATTGATCTGAAAACAGTACCTCTTTCAAGTTCCTGTTTTGTTCAAAATGAAGCTTCTGATATGTCGCTTCCAAGTATAAACCAAGAACCCAACTGTGATGTGTCTATGAATTGGGAGACTTGTCTTTGTATCAGTTGTGATGATGATGAAGACATTATAAAGGACACCTCAAGTAACAGTGATACAGAACGTAATGCAGAAGGTATGTTTTTTATCGGTGTTTTCAGTCCAATTTATTTTCAGAGATCGTGAACCCTAACACCAAACTGATATTATTTGCACTCGAAGTGTGTTTCGCTAACAAGGTTAGCATATTCAGAAAAAAAAATCTGATGATGCTAACCTTGTAAACAGAACGGGCGTCGAGTGCAAATAATATCAGTTTGGTGTTAGGGTAATTGATCTCTGAAAAAAGTTTCAATCTTAAAAAAATTTATTGACTTTAATATTGAGTATTATAGAAGTAGTGCTCCACTTTCTGGTTAAACCTTTCATAAACATCCTTTCTGTCATAAACTAGTAGTGAATACTTAGCTTGAATTATAATCATTTTGAAGTTCAGTTTCTGACGATATTAAAAAAAGGTGCATCAACATTGTTGATTGTACCTACCCCAGTCAAGGATACAACAATTTATAATGAAACAGTATATCATTTTTGTCACTTGAACATGAAAAAAAAATTATTTCACATGTTGAGTCCTATTCAAGCTGATGAACCATTGAATAGGTGCTCTGAATTGTTGGCAAAAAAATTAATTTTTGCATACCCATTCTTAGTAACATGTTCTTTTGACTTATCTGAGATAGTTTTACATGCCAACAAGAAAATTTATCATTATATTCAGAGAATATTTTAAAATAGAGGTAGATTTAGAAGTATGGTACAAATTTAATTTATTTCGGATGAAAGTATTTTGAAATTTATTTCTTCTGATCCCAATTTATTGGTGTAGATTCACCTTCATCTCTTTTCTTATATATAGATTTTCCAACAGTTTTATTTTTCAGACATAGGCACACAGATCTCATCGTCCCTATCCAAGAATATGCCAAGAAAAATCCACCTGAGAAAAGAATAAGACATCTTAGGAGGAACTCTTCTGATCGGATTACCCCTGCCAACAGAAACATTTCGAGCGAAGAAGTTGTGGAATTTGTGAAGCAATATTGTTCACCATATTTAGCAACTTTTTTGAAAGCTCAAATTGTACACATTGGTAAATCTAAAAAAGGTTCATGGTACTCCAATGATTATAAGAAGTTCGCATTAACAATATATTTCCTAGGCCCTAAAGTTTATAAGTATTTATCAGGAATTTTTTGCCTGCCTAGCAAATCAACATTATCTAGAGTCACACGAAATTGGGGTATTAGCAATGGTTTTAACGATTTTATATTTTCCACATTGAAAATTGAGGTAGAAATGATTCATGAGAAGAACAGACATTGTATTTTATGCATGGACGAAATGTCCATTAAATCTAATCTGTTTTATGATACCAAAAGTGATGAACCAATATTTCATCTATTTCTTCCATTCTGAAAAATCATTTTTATTTTAATGTTCTTTATTGTTGGTATACCTAGTCTAATTTGATGCATTCTTAGTTCTTTAAATAACCCCTAATAAATGTACCATGAAATAGGTAGTAATATTTATGAAAATTTCTCTAATTGTATTGAAATTAACTGTATGTGGTTTGTGCAATTTCATCAACTTAATGTAAATTATCTAGTTTCTTCATTAGCATGTTTTCTGTTTGTACTCTGAAAAGTAATTGGGTAGCTTAAAAACTTATGTTCAGAAAATTACCCTAATGTATTTTGCTTTACATTTCTTCAAAAGGATGTATTCTTGAATCTGAAATAAGGATATTTCAATCGTTCCTATGTTGTAATTATTCAGCATTGAATAATTTTTGGATTTGTATCACATTTTTTCGTTTTTTAGTTGTAGCAGATTTATTTGCCTAACGTAAATAAAGATATAACATGTATTTACGGTTGCCTAGTTCGCCCTGTATTCGGAAGCCTGAGAAGTTAGTTTCCTTCACGGTGATACTGCGCGTCTATTGCTTTGCTCGATAGAGGGCGCCACGCCTTCTACTCTTGCGGGAAAATGTTTTTATCTTCGAATTGCAAAAACTAGTCAAATTCCTGGACGAATTTATCGGCGTTTTCGCGTCCTTTTTAGTGCTGATTTCTCAGACAGAAACATCTCTGGCTATAAATGTGCTTGGGGTTTTTTCTATAGCATAATCTCGAAGATTTAGCTTGTACCCGTATTTTTTGTAGGTAAGTCGAATTATGTAAAAATGAACTTTCTCTAATTTTCCGAATATTGTCATATTAGATCCTATAATATACTTTGCTCTCAAGATTCATTAATTTCAATGTTAGCTATCTAAGCTTTTGTCACTGGGCATACTTTGCCATTTTGTTATTTCAAAGTGAATTGGTTATGACCGTGATTTTGTATTCCTGTGTAAACGTATTGTTATTTTTTGTAGCTGTTGATGAAAAAACTGTTCCTCCATCATTCTATTGACATCGGGAGAACTAAGGTGGTAAATAAATATACTGCGGTTAAGGAGACCAAAGACTTTTAATCCAAGAACCCACAAAACCTCGGAAATCGCGCCGACCCTGAGAATATCCTCTACATCTTGTCACCCAACTCGAGGCTGGATAGTTTTTTGGGTTCCTGACCAACATGGTTCTGGAGAAAACACCACCATACCAACTCCGGAGCAAAGGACCACAGGCAACTCTTCCCGAAAACCAGCAACAGACATCACAGGCTGGCAGAGGAGGTGCAGCAAGGCTTTCTCTGGGAAATGCACAAAACGTTGAACAAGGTAACATTTTCCAATCTCCACACGCTACGGTGGAAGGTAATACTGGGTTACCTTTCTCATCGCGGCAGCGGGCAGTATACCAGCAGCCCGGATTCCAGGATTTTGTACTACCGGAAAGCGCAGGTACCATTCCGTTGAACAATTCTGAAAAACATTCAACTGATTTGTCAAATAACCCCTTAAGTGATTTTCAACGAATGAACATAAATTCTAATGAAAGTTCTCATGAAATAAACACAAATTCTGTTGATACAAATATTTCTAGTATGGATATGCGCAAAATTATCGAAACGGAAGTCATGAAAATGATGCAGAAAATGAATTTTTCTAACACTGTTAATGCTTTTCCTCAAACGGCCACCCGTTCTCAAACAAGACTTCAAAATTCTTTTCAGAATCAAAACATTCACATTCCACGTTGGCACGAGATAAGCAATAACGATGTTACCCATAACAGCCAGGGAAATAGTTTGTATAATTTAGGTAGCAGTTCAGTGCAAAATTCTTTTGGAAATGATGTTAAAAATTTGCAAATGTTACCAACGTTCGCAGATGATGGAAATTTACACCCGGTTGATTTTTTGAATTTTTTAGAATGTTTTATTGATATTAGTAACGTCAATATGAATCAGTTTTTTTTGTATACTCATACTCTGTTTGAGAAGTCAGCAAAAACATGGGCTGACGCTTTTATGAATACTTTTGATTCGTATGCAAATTTTAAAAAAGCTTTTCTTGAGCAGTTTTGGGGTCCTACTAGGCAACATAGATTGAAATTCAGGCTCGAAACAGGAAAATATTACGAAGGGGACGGATCTTTTGTTCTATATTTCAACAAGTGTATAGCTAAAGCGAAATATTTAACACCGCCATATCCGCAAGAACAACTAATTAGTACTGTGGCTCGACACTTTCCCCCTAATATTGCTGCCACCTTGGTAGGAACAAAAACCCTGCTCGAGGCTGTGGAACGCCTCAGGCAAGCGGATCATTATTTCAATGACAGAAATAGTCATGGCATTGATCGAAAATCATTTCCTAACCAACGTTCTGGTGATACAGATCATCAGCAAATTTTCACAAGAAAAAATTCTAGTGCCAAGTATTCTCGTGATAACACTCCTCAAAAAAATTTTTCTTTTTTGGAAATGGAAAATACTTTGGATTCTTCGGAAAACGAGCACAGCCCCCAGATCTAGGCTCGGAAATGGGTGCTGTTATAAATAGAGTCACAAACTTTATATTAAATAATAACCCAGTAGAGGAATTGCTGGAGGAATGCGATTTCGATCACACCCCTCCGGAAATTCGTTCTCCTAAAATCGCAATAAAAATGTATGGGTTGAACTTTGAGGCCTTGATTGATACAGGCAGTACTGTATCTGCAATTTCTGAAGTAGTTTGGGCACAACTCGAAGATTTCAAAAATAAAATTCCATGTTTTCCTTGCACAGGCATAACTGTTGTCGGAGCATTCAAAAGCAAACATAAAAAAGTGACAGCACAAATGCAAATTATTTTCGAAATTGAATCCAAACTATTTACCCATGAATTTCTTTTGATACCAGGTTTGGCTGTTCCTATTATTTTGGGAGTAGATTTTTTGAAAGTTCATTCTGGTTCAGTGGATTTGGAAAAAAGTAGAATTTCTCTGAAAAATGGCACAGATAAAGTTATTGTTAAAGAAATTATATCACCACACGGTATGGAAAATGATTTGCCATTGAATATTTCTGCTATTGTGAACGGTTCAGTGAATAGATACTCACCAGTTCATGATGTTTTTAATGTGTGGGAACCATTTGATATAGAGTCCCTCGTTTCGTCTCATGTTTTGTCCTCTTCTAAAAGAGAAAAATTGAAAATTTTATTATTAAATTTTAAAAAAGTTTTTTCAAATGTTCCTGGAAGGACGAACCGCTATGAACATTCCATCAAATTAAAAGATGAGAGTGGGTTTTTCATTCGGCCTTATCCTATCCCAGTGGCACACAGGGATATTGTTTTCAGTGCAATCAAGCAAATGGAGGAATGGGGTATCATTGAGCGGGCCTCAACACCCTATATATCTCCCCTCATGACCACCGTCAAAAAAGATAATGGTATCCGAATTTGTCTGGATGCTCGCCATCTGAATTCGGTGATGCTTCCTGACAGGGAATTACCTTTACGTATTGAAGATATCATAAAAATGATGGGTGGAAAAAAGTACCTTTCTAAGATTGATTTGTCGAGCTCTTATTGGCAAATACCGCTGAAGAAGGAGGACAAAAAGTATTGCGGCTTCATGGTTGGTACGAAAACCTACCAGTGGTGCGTACTACCTTTTGGGCTGGCCTCTGCAGTCAGTAGTTTCACCCGAGCAATTGATACTATTTTTGGTGATGAGTTTTCAGATTTTCTGATCACTTTCATTGATGACCTGTTGGTGATGAGCAAAACTTTCGAGGAGCACTTGGCACACCTGGAAAAAGTATTTCGTAGGCTCCAAGAAGCTGGCTTTACCGTTAAGGCTTCAAAATGCAAATTTATCCAGAAGGAAATGCGATTTTTGGGATATATCGTTAGTCCACAGGGTGTTCAACCTGACCCTGAACGAGTCCAAGCCATAGCGGATTACAAGGAACCTCGAAATATAAAGGAAGTGCAAAAATTCCTTGGTTTGTGCAACTATGACAGAAGTTTTTTGCCTCGATTTGCAGAAATTTCTGAACCACTCACCTACCTTCTACGTAAAAAGACTGCCTTTCGATTTGGGAGTGCCCAAAAGCAGGCTTTTCAAAATCTCAAAAATGAGCTGGAGTCAGCTACTCTGCTGTATCACCCAGACTTTTCTTTACCCTGGCATGTTGCGACAGATGCCAGTGAAGTGGGGATAGCTGGCCAATTGTATCAAGAGCTCGAAGGTCAAAAACGAGTAGTAGCATGGGCTAGTCGCCTCCTCATAGATCGGGAGCGCCGTTACCACGCAAATGAGAAGGAAGTTCTAGCAGCGCTTTGGTGCATCCAACGTTGGAGGACTTACCTCATGGCTAATAAATTCACTTTGCACACCGACAGTAGAACTTTAACTTACCTGAATACTTGCAGGCTGCTGTCTCCCCGAATAACGCGTTGGGCCCTAGCTTTGCAAGAATTTTCTTTCGATATTGTTCATGTTTCAGGAAAAGAAAACTTGGTGGCCGATGCCCTGTCCAGATATGCTTGTACCCGTTTGCCAACACCAGCAGACAAGCATGTTCATATTTTTTCCATATTGACTTTGCCTTCGTCTTTTCAGGAGAGGCTGAAAAAAATTAGTGAGCTTCAGTCCTCTGACGAAAAACTTTCAATTATTATAGATAACTTGAAAACTCAAGAGCACTTGGGGACTCGTTTTGTTATTAGTCAAAATATTTTATATAAAAGGGGTTCTGATGATATAAACTTACAACTTTGTATTCCTGAAAGTCTTGTTCGTGATATCATAATTGCTTTTCATGAAACCTTTGGACATTTCGGGGTGTATAAGACGTATTTGGCTTTACGTGGTGAAGTTTATTTTTCTAATATGCAACGCGAAATAAAAAAGTATGTAAAAAGCTGTGATATTTGCCAAAAAGCTAAAATTTCCAAATTGCCAAATCCCCCTCAATCTCAAATAATACCGAGTTCCAAAGATGACCTGATCGCCATCGATGTTTTAGGGCCTTTGATAAAGTCTCGTGGCGGAGTTAGTTACATTTTTGTGGTCTTGAATGTCTTCACAAAATTTATAACCTTGTACCCTCTCAAAAGGGCTACTACAAGGGCTATGCTAAATCGTCTTACTAAAGACTACTTACCCTTGCACGGCATGGTACAGCGAATCTTATCCGATAATGCGACACAATTCACTTCCCAGCTCTGGAGGTCAACTTTGCAAGGACTTGGAGTCCATCTCACTTATATTTCCGTCCGCCACCCGTGTGCCAATCCGAGTGAACGGACCATGCGTGAGATTGCGCGTATTCTGCGGACGTACTGCCATGAAAACCATCGTAAGTGGGCTGTAGATATAAAACTTTTTGAACGGTTTTTAAATTCCGTAGTGCACGAATCCACGGGTTTTGCACCGGTTGAGCTTCAGTTCGGGGAAAAACGTCCTCGCTTATTACCCGAAACTTTGTTTCCTTCTCACTCCCTCCAAGAGCCTTTGAGTCACTCAGCCAAGTTAGTCCTTGCTGAAGAAACGCTAAAGTCTCGTGCGGCTCGTAGAGCAGTGGCGTATCATGGCCGGCCATATCCCGGGTTTCAGGTAGGAGACCTTGTTCTTTTAAAGGCGAACAATCTTTCGTCCCTGATTCGTGCTGAAACGAAAAAGATGTTATTACTTTTTGAGGGCCCTTACAGGATCCAAAAGAAAATCCGGGATCATACTTTTCTTTTAGAGTTTTTAGAACGCAGTGGTGAACGTGGGGTTTTTCATGCGAGCCATCTTAAGTTGTACCATCACTTACCGCCTTGAACCGTGTTTATGTTTACGTGTCCTGTAGTGGGGGTCACTCAAGTCTCGTGTGTTGCTCGCCTCACTAATATCACTATTTTTTTGATGTATCATTCGTTTCTCCTTAACACACTCGCCTAAATGGAAGGGGGTTGGATGTAGCAGATTTATTTGCCTAACGTAAATAAAGATATAACATGTATTTACGGTTGCCTAGTTCGCCCTGTATTCGGAAGCCTGAGAAGTTAGTTTCCTTCACGGTGATACTGCGCGTCTATTGCTTTGCTCGATAGAGGGCGCCACGCCTTCTACTCTTGCGGGAAAATGTTTTTATCTTCGAATTGCAAAAACTAGTCAAATTCCTGGACGAATTTATCGGCGTTTTCGCGTCCTTTTTAGTGCTGATTTCTCAGACAGAAACATCTCTGGCTATAAATGTGCTTGGGGTTTTTTCTATAGCATAATCTCGAAGATTTAGCTTGTACCCGTATTTTTTGTAGGTAAGTCGAATTATGTAAAAATGAACTTTCTCTAATTTTCCGAATATTGTCATATTAGATCCTATAATATACTTTGCTCTCAAGATTCATTAATTTCAATGTTAGCTATCTAAGCTTTTGTCACTGGGCATACTTTGCCATTTTGTTATTTCAAAGTGAATTGGTTATGACCGTGATTTTGTATTCCTGTGTAAACGTATTGTTATTTTTTGTAGCTGTTGATGAAAAAACTGTTCCTCCATCATTCTATTGACATCGGGAGAACTAAGGTGGTAAATAAATATACTGCGGTTAAGGAGACCAAAGACTTTTAATCCAAGAACCCACAAAACCTCGGAAATCGCGCCGACCCTGAAAATATCCTCTACATAGTTTTGCTTATGTTAACAAAACTTATTTTCAATTTTGAAAATATCAGAAACAGGTATGTTAACATGTTTTCTCAACAATATACATATATTTTATTAATGATTATATGATTTGCAATGTAATGTAATGAAATAAAAAAAGTGAATAAAACTCTCAAGGATTCATTTTATAAACTTATTCAATGACATACATCAACTGCTGATCTTGCAAATTAGTTTCTGACTATCCTTAAGGTGGATTTAATCAAAACTTATTTTCACTTTAGCTTCAACTTTACTTTGAAGGATAAACCTCCCATGTACAATAGAACATTTTATGCACAAACATTTTTACTTCCACTTCAAATCCAAAAAAATCCAATTTTCAAAATTGTTCTAAAAAAACTTGTTCGTTTTCGTTAACCAGCTGACGAACGTCAACCCTCAAAAGTCGAAACTTGTACGAGCAATGGATCAACGAGGCCTTACCTTTTAACGTGCGATTACCCAGCACGGTGGCCCGGCGAGGATTCGAACCCCGGCCTTCCGCTTGATAGGCAGATATGCTAACCACTACACTACCGAGACCACAAATGAAAGTGTAATTTACTTTTCACATATATTATTCCTATGACCACCTAGTCCCTATTTCCTATTAAACATTATGTGAACATCAGATCGTGTATATTGAGTTGCCTGACTAATCTTACATTTCGTTTGGGACAGTCTGTATTAATATTGTTTCTATAAAAAGTTCACATGACTTAACAAAAACTTTCATGTTGAAATAAAGAAATGGCGTTTATTTGAAAAAACTGGCAATAAGTTAGTACTTATTATAGATACAACTTGTGCTGCAACCATGTTTCCATTACACAAAAATTCAACTGTAATCATGTTTTGTTCATTACATGTTTGATATTTGGCTATGCAATCCGTTTCTCAAAAATGTGTATGAAAGCTTGCATACCCTATGGGAATGAACTCCACAGTTGCAGCGGTAAATATATTTGCTTTTTAGCATCGAATGCTCGTTCGACGTTTTTGTGATTATCATTCCATATTTTTCAATCTTTTTTTTTATCACAAGTTCTGAAGAATTTTGGTATTTTCGTAAAGTTAATGTCGTTTGAAGAGTGAACTCTCTGTCTTTGCCAAATATAAAATTGGAATTCGGTCATTCTTTCAAGTAATGAATAGAACATAAGAATTTCGAATCTGTTTATTAACAAAATAATTCTTTCAGACACTATTTCAAACCTTCCGAAAATTTTATTGACGGTACCTTTCTCAAATAAATCTCATTCTGGACGTATTTTCTTTTATTTTGGAAAATCGAACAGCTTTACCCAGAAGTAGCCGATCTGCTTCAAACTTTCAGTTCAGTTTTTTTGTGAATTATATCAATGAGGAAGAGCAATTAGTAATTACATCTGTAAATCTTCAGAATTCACGGGTTTGACGGCTTATTGACAACCGTGCGGAATGTACAGAGAACCAATAAGCAGTGAAAAATTTATGAATCACCACTCTTATAAGCAATCCTTTAAAATAAATTTAGTCAAACGAATAAAACATCGTATACTAAGTTTTTCCTGAGACATACAAACTCTCGAAAATTAAAAATAAATTCAAAATTACACTCTCTTTTTTTGGTGTATGCTATATTCTTTGAACGTAACAGAATCTCGTGTAAATCTAAACATCAAAATAATTGTAAAGTGATATTGTATATTCGAATGGTGATTTCTGAAAAAAGTTGAGTACGCTGTGTTTCAGCTTCAGATTTGCGAACAGTGAACCGAAATTAATAGCGCACATTATTATTATTAGGAGTTGAAATCACAGGCTGGATTCCTCGATTTCTCGCAGTTTTGCAGAGCAGTTTATATCAAGTTTGCAAGCGGCGTGCAGTGTATTTCTCATGAAAACGTTGGGGGGCGTGGCTTATCGACTCCGGGCGTGAAACTGCAGGATGCACACTCGTCTAAAAAAAACGAAACTGTGGGACACGAACATCAAAGAGACCGACTGAAAGTGAAACTACTGGTTATCCTTTACTGTGTTTATACTTTCCCTAGATTGCCAATCCCCGTAAGTCTTCTGCGAGATTCTGTTGTCCAATTGCAATTTGATATCAAAATGCGCATGCTCACAACCCGTTTGTTTGTGTTGCATCATTGACAGATTTCAAAATATTTCAACTATAGAGTACTATTTACACGGAAGATCAGGCCAGCATCAGTGTGAAATGTATTCGATTTTCTTCTGACAATCAAAAATCGTGCAACAGCGCTCATGATTATTATCGAGAACATTAGTCTTTTTTTCGCGAGTGAACAGTTCGGACCGAGCGGTCTATTGTCTATACTTCTCTAATCTGATGCTGTCCTTTTCTATCATGTTTCTTCGCGAAATCGATTCGGTCTCGACTGGTTTGTGACTGCTAGCCGTCAACCGTCGACATAATGCTGTGACATAACCTTACTTTTGTCAAAAAACTATATTATTTGTTTCCGGCGAAGTGGGCGATTGTGGAAAGAGACCATATAATCCAAGAAGAAAAAGGTAACCGTGCGTTTAAGGGTCTTGAAAATGTAATTTTTGCGTTTAATGAACATAGTATTTATCCTCCTAATGAGAAACGTGTTTCAGGTCAAATATTTCCATCAAAATGTCTGATAGTCTAATATATTATCACTTTTTATTTGATGATGTAGAAGAAATTGTTAAACACTATCTCCAGGACGAATCCAATACCATGGATTTGGCTATAACAATTCAAATTAAAGAACCATACCATCTTTTTACTGTAAATCAGCCTGACAACTGGGTGGACTCTTACAATGAAATAGTGTTTTATCAACTATACAGGATGAAAAAAAATACATTTCATGACCTTTTAAGAACATTAATTTTAAATGATAACCACCAAGTAATTCAGAAGAAATATAGGGGTGGAAACCTTCCAGTAGCACCTGAGAAAGACTTGTTGATCTTTCTGTGGTATGTATCCAAGCTGGATACACTAAATTGCAGAAAGATTTCGCTTGGTTCCTTCTACCATAATGCAAATTGTAAATAATTTACTCTACATAGTTTTGCGTTTGAAGAAAAAGTACATTTTCTGGCCCAGCACCGATGAAGAATTCAATTGTATTTGCCAGCAGTTCACGTCGTATCCAGGTGTGTAAATCAGCAAAATATGTTATTACACCCAGATTACATAACCAAATTTAATAATAATAAAGTTTTTATAAGAGTTCTGATATTTCATATAAATTCTCGCATTTAAAACTTTAGTCTAAATTTTTAAAAAACAGCAACTTGATCTTTGTAGAATTGTACCAAAAATTTCGTAACATAAGATAGTGTTACACACAAAAATTTTCAATAACAGCAATTCATGTCTGGAATTGTATGAGAAATAATGTAAATCTGATATTATAAAAATGTTTGTTTTAGGTGTAATAGGGGCAGTGGATGGAACCCATGTAAACATAAAAGTTCCATTCCATTAGACCAACATGATAGTTATGTTGATCGATTCCTGTCTCACTCTATAAATTTGATGGCAGTTTGTACCTTTAAAAACATATTTACTTATGTGTTCATTGGTTTTCCCGGCTCCGCTCATGATTCAAGGGTAAATAGTACTTATATAAACTTTTAGCAACTTTCCACTACTGATTTATCATATGATTTGTAGTTTTTATGGCAAACCTTTTTTGACAATGATGAAAAACTCCAAATCATATAAGAACTCATATAGTGTGAATTCGCTTTAATAAAAACTGGATTATTATTATCATTATTGGCATTCCTCGTTTTAACTGGCATTTGCTTGTTACAGGTGTTTCAAAATTCTTCATTATTTAACAATATAACTCGATATGGCCCGCGAACATATTTTCCTAAAGAGGAGTATCATTTGTTGGGAGACAGCGCTTTTCCGTTAAGAACTTGGTTGATGACTCCTTACAAAAATCAGGCAAACCCTACTCGAACTCAGAAAAATCACAACAAAATGTTGAGTTCTGATCGAGTGTGCATAGAACATTCATTTGGAATTTTAAAGGGCAGGTGGAGAAGACTTCAATACATCAATGTATATTCAACTTCAAACTTCAAAGGCTATAGAAATAATTACAGCCTGCTGCATTCTTCATAACTTCTGTTATCTCAACCTAGATCCTTGGGATGGTGAACAAGTTCTAGATGAAGATAGAAATAATGGCGATTTTGTTGACGATGATAGAAATGACCAAATTCTGGGCAAAATTAAAAGGGATTATATTGCACAAACTTTTTAAGAAAAACATCAAAATAATTTGAAACTCAAACATAATAAATAATAAACAAAACTTTCATTCTCTTTTCATAATAAAAAAATTATTCTGACTCTGAATCTTCTCTCTTTCGCTTTTTATCTTGTTTCAGTGATTTTTCTAAGATATGTAAAAATCTTTCTGTTTGTTCGTTTCTTTTATCTAAACTTTCCTTTAGAAGGTCAAAATGAGTTTGCCTTTGTTCAAGATTCTCTTTGTGTAATTCTTTAAGCAGTTTGGCAGTGCCAGTTTCAGGCTTTTTGGTAGGTTTGTCTGCTGATTTACTGAACCTAAAAAAGAAGAGTATAGTTCAATTACAGAATGTAGCAAAATACGAACCTATTTCTAATATCATCACGGCTTTGGCTTGTGGATTGGTGTTCTTTTTCATCTTCAGTAGAAAGTGAGTCCTCCAAAAATGGGGGATTCACTTTATCTTTACTACCTAGAAGATCGTGCATTTCTTCAAAAAACGGTGGTGGATCCTTCTTTGCTTCCCCTGTAGTCTTCATATGCTTAATATGAGCCATGTATGACCGCTGTAAATTGGCGAATTTTTGTCTACATCTCTCCGCCGCTGTTTTACCTTCCCCCACAAAAAAAAACAGACATATTCATACTTTTAGCTATTTCTAACCACAAACTATTTTTCTGGGTTTTTCTATCATTGAATTTTTCAGCCAATTTTGATCTGAGTTTTAGAAACAAACTTGTTGCTTCATGATCTCTGGCGGTACTAAATTTGCTGCACCAAACTTCGGAGGTTTTTGAAGTTGTGGCTTCAGCTTGGGTTTCAGTCGAGGTTTCAGTATTTAATAAGTTTTCGGAGTTGTCAATCTCAACCTCGTTACTTTGAATCAGGCCCTTTACATATACTTCTGCTGCATCTGGGTCTGTAAACAAAACAATCTCAATAACTCATCAATCGAATGCTTTAAAATTTGTTGTTTATAACACCAACTTACCGTTTAACAGCGTAGTAGCAAGTTCAAGACTGGGAGAATCTATTTTACTGACTGAGGAATTTCTTGCGGAATGGGTAGTAAATGGTACAATTTTTTTTCTCAAATCGCATATTTGTATCGAAAAGAGAACAACAAATATGCCCATAGAATTTTTTTCCCGAAAAAACCCCCCTTGACCCCACTTTACTCTTGTGATTTTTCGAATAAATTTGCGGAATGGGTAGTAAAGATTTTTTTTCCTCAAATTGCATATTTGAATCGAAAAGAGAACAAAAAATATGCTCATAAGATTTTTTTCCCGAAAAAAATCCCCCTGTGGTTGGTTTTTCAATTTAATGGGATCCAGATCTTCAATACTCCGCACTATTCGCCGTCGCAGTTCATCTCTGGTAGGCACTGGAGTACTGTACACCCCTTCTTTCAAAACACCCCATAAAAAAGTCAAGTGACGTGAAATCGGGTGATCTCGGTGGCCAATCTCACGGCCCTATACGCCTGAACCAACGATCGTCAAAGAGTTCGTCAAGTTTCCTGGAAACTTCCTGGTTGGAATGAGCTGGCGCTCCGTCCAGTTGAAACCACGAATTCCTATATTCCTCTAAAGGCAAATTTTTGAGGAAATCAATTACAGTCGTCCTTAATGAAAGCTAATTTTATTGTTCTTCGAAATACAGAAAACATTCAGGTCAAATTTTCATTGAAAACCCATTTCTTTTGTGACATGAGGATTATGATCAGCCCAAAAATGTTTATTCCTTCTATTGAAATTGAAATCAAAAGGGATTCACAGAAATGCACTCTACGTTCGAAGTCTTCTGCTTTACAGCTTGAACTTTGGTAAATTTATACGGATGCATTCCGTGATTTTCCGAAATTCGTTGTACTGAAGCATGTGATGATACACTTGAATCTTCTTCTGCACTGCGAATGGAAGCTTCTGGATATGCATAAAAATATGCCAAAACGTCAACAGTATTGTCATCATTTGAAGTAACAGGTTTTGGTAATGTTGAAGGCGCTTTTAACATTGAGCCATAGTTAATAAGGAAATTATTTTGTAATCTTACAAACTTCCTCTCGTTCATTGGTATTATTTCAGGATACATTTGGTTGGATTTTCTACAAGTTCTGGCAATGATTTGATCACACTGTCCGTGTATAATGAATAATTTCATTAGATTTTCGTTTGAATAATCAATATCAAAACTGAGCTTCACGCTCTCGTTCCATAAATTATAAAACTGAAGGTCCACGACTCTTCATTTTCGAGTTCGTTTTGAAGTAAAATATATAACAAGAATGGTATCATCGTTGAAAAGGTTGTTGTCTGCTCATTCAAACAAAGTATCACTCGACAATGAGAATTTTTCAGTTGTCCACTTGCTAAAGGTTTGAAAGGGCGAATGTGAGAAATCCTGAATGAATTTCCCTCTTGAATTTTAAATCGAGTTTTTTAATATTCTTCACCTGTGAATTCATGTAATATTCACTTCTTCAATTAAAGGGCCGGAAGAAAAAATGGACCGGAGAAACTTACCGTTGTGGAAGCTTCAGGAGATTCAATAATTAAAAGAATTGGAAGTAAAGAAGAAGGTACTACACTGTTAGTTCCAACAGTAACAGCTGTAGTCTCATTGTTGTCATGCGGAAATCAAAGATGATTTTATATCTCAACAGTCTCATCGGATTCCCTGTTCCTATTGAAGAAATTGAGTTTTTGTTCAGTGCTTATTAAGATTGTTGTTCTATGAACGGAATTGATATAACTTTCGATGACTGGTCCCTTTACATTCCGAAAGATATTCCTTATCAAACAAATGGCTACGACTGTGGAACCTATGTATACCTTTATGGGGAAATTTTAATCGATGGTGATGATGATATTCTGAAATATCATGTGAGTGATGACATGGTAATTTACAGAAAGAAGATTCGAAATACAATTGAAAATTTTATGAGAAGTGATAAAATTATTCTACCGCCTACCCAGAATTTTCATAACAAGAAATGTATGAAAGACATACACGGTACTGGTGAAATAAAAAAAATAAGAAAAATATATAGTGAACTGCATCCTCTAGGCACAGTTGAGTTCCTTAAGCAGGCAGTAGACACATACTGGGATGAGAACACTCTTTCAAAATGTGCACTGCAGGATGTGTGTACGAATGCGCTCGGGAAAATGGTCCTATGTGAGAAATGTAGCCATTGGTACCACAAAAGATGTATAGGACTAACAAAGGTGCCCAAAATATTTTGAATGTTTCAAGTGTTCGAGAAAGAATTCGACTTGAATATCTTTCAAACAATTGTATTTTGTTTTATTATTTATTAATGATTTACTAAACAATACCTCTATGAAGTTAATAGTTTGTTTTTGTTATGTTCAATTTTTTATTATGTTCCATGACCGACTGAATCATTGTTATTTCTTACCACTAAAAACATCTGACAATTCATTCGTTTTTCATTGTTAACATAATTTTTGATCAAGTACATAAAAACCAACGTCATCAACTACATTTATCCATCTAACGGGCAAATGATAATCCAAAAAAGAGCAGCTGGAGCTCAAAAAATGTTTGTATTACAATTTTTATTGACGTAAATTTTCCATTGTTTCTCTCTACGAATGAATATGTGAGGGTTCTGAATAAATGAAAACAAGAAGCTGCCAAGACTCTGTAGTACGGTATATGGAAATTACCGTCAACTTCTGGCTCCATTGAAAGGAAGCAAATTGGTCATCTTCACACACAAGAGTAAAGTGGGGTCAAGGGAAAAAAATTCTATGGGTATATTTGTTTTTCTCTTTTCGATTGAAATATGCAATTTGAGAAAATAAAATTAACATTTACTACCCATTCCGCAAATTTATTCGAAAAATCACAAGAGTAAAGTGGGGTCAAGGGGGTTTTTTTGGGGAAAAAAATTCTATGGGCATATTTGTTGTTCTCTTTCCGTTTCAAATATGCAATTTGAAGGAAAAAAATTAACATTTACCACCCATTCCGCAAATTTATTCGAAAAATCACAAGAGTAAAGTGGGGTCAAGGGGGGTTTTTTCGGGAAAAAAATTCTATGGGCATATTTGTTGTTCTCTTCCCGATAAAAATATGCAATTTGAGAAAAAAAAATGTACCATTTACTACCCATTCCGCAAGAAATCCCTCAGTCAGTAAAATAGGCACACCCTTCAAGACTTACTACGCATTCCACATCTACTCCTTTATAATTTAAAGTTATTTGCACGAGTTCTTCGGGTTCCCCGTTCATTTCGAAAATAAATCACAACTGACATAAGTTGCCCCGTTTAAATTCAATTTTGTTGAGGTTATCTGTCAAATACCGCTCTTGAACCTGCTCCAGACTAGGGTTAGCAATGGTCAGTCCGCGCCGGTACACTCCGTGTCGAAAGTGACATGACCATTCACCGCAAAAATGTAGCGGTCACTTGAACAGCCTGACCGGGTCAGAACTGTTCACTCGCGAAAAAAAGGCTATTGTTTGCGTTTGGTCGCCAGAGGTGGTTTCAAATAATTTTTGTTGTTAGTTCGTGGTTTTCATTTCATTTCGGATTCTTTTCTCTCAGATCAGATGGACATTTCAGTTTTCTTATCAAGAACATTTTGGATTCGTGACTTCAACGTTTCATTGTGAATATGTTGATGTTGACTTGTTTGGTATTGTGGTGTGGAATTAAAGGAACAGTTCTTGGAGTCCATTATTTTTGGTGAGTGATTTAGATATCGGTCTTTTTTATTTCATAAAGCTCTTTTGAAATTACAATTACCGAGTATAAATTATTATTATACTAGAATAGAACCTCTCACGTATAGGTTTAATCTCTTTATCTATTCATTCCAGTTTGACGAAAGACGAAGCTAGACATGACATGTGGATGAGGAAATTAGGACGGGATCCTACCGTTGAGCGTTTGAGTGCATTTCCAAGACTTTTATTTCAGAGAAAAGATGGAGTTACATTTCAAGAAAGGTAATTCTTCAATGTATTTACGATTCATGAGGTGGATTCATGCAAGCCAACTCATCTTTTGTATATTTCAACGTAGTAACTCACGAAATTCGATGGAAGCATCCATGCGTTATATTTAGTTGTGTAACTTATCAACTTAATTAGTTAATATATATATATATATATATATATATATATATATATATATATATATATATATATATATATATATATATATATATGCTGGCTGGAACTTCCGGTTGATCCGCGTCTGGAAAGATTTACTTGTCTACGTTTCGACTCCCATTTCGGAGCCATTTTCAAGACTTAGTGACCTTGCGTCTAGGTCTGAGTTGTCTCACTAGCTGGCTATCATCACTGGAGTGATGATAGCCAGCTAGTGAGACAACTCAGACCTAGACGCAAGGTCACTAAGTCTTGAAAATGGCTCCGAAATGGGAGTCGAAACGTAGACAAGTAAATCTTTCCAGACGCGGATCAACCGGAAGTTCCAGCCAGCACATTTCTGACCGCGGAAGCCTAGCCGATCAAATATATATATATATATATATATATATATATATACATATATATATATATATATATATATATATATATATAAAACAGAAAATTATGTTATGAGCTACCGTATACCAACAACTAGTCAAGATCCAAAAAAAAAAGGTGAAAGAGATTGACATGGGTGTAGCGAGGAGGTAAGGTAGGTTCGAAACTTTACTTTTTTCAAATCGAATCGAGTTGATTTAACCCATTCAACAGCATATTCTACTCATACATAGTATATCCAAATCGTTACCGGCATACACAATACTCATCACAAATGTAACTAGTCTAATTTTTCAAATACTGCGCCAAAAAAGATCCAATGGCAGCACTGTCAGAAATTTCTCGAACTATTCCTCAATAAGCCTGACAGGTACCAATTTTCTTCAAAGTGTCACCGAGAAAAATTGCAATTTGATAGTTAAAAAAAAACATTTTATTTTGAACCTACAACATGAAGAGGACTCTATTTTCATATTTTACTCGGCTTGATTCAGCGTCTGAACCAGAAAAAAAGGAAAGAACAATCGGTGAGTCCAAAAATTTCGAGCGAAATTTGTTTGGGTAACATTCAATCCAGATCTTGTTTGTACTATTTTTAATTCTTGAGAATTATTTTTTTAGGAATTGGAGGATTATTGAATTGAATAAATTGATTAAATTGGTTGTTGAAAAATGAAAATTTACTTATGTTTAAATGTAGCCTGCTCTTTAGTTTTCAATGGAATGTAATAATAATTATTGAAGTTCTTCAATTTTAAAGCAAAAAAATGTATTCTATTTTATTTCTTTGTCTTGCTCATGTGACATTTTTTCGTTCCCTAACAAAATTTGGAAATCAGGAGCCGATAAAAATTAAAAAAAAACTCTTATTTTCCCAATGGGGGGGGGGTCTGGACCCGAAAACCCCCTCCGTGAATCCGCCACTGGTAATTACTGCCGTTTTTCCGCTTGAAAAATTTGTAAGGTGTCAAAATCTTTGCTGTTCAAGTGTAGGAGTTGCTGCATGAATGCCTTTTTTTTCAAGATGAATTGCCAAGATAAATTGAGTTCAATACAAGTTTTTGTCTTGCATGTACCAACATTGAGACAGTTGAGATGTGAACACTATCATTTCAGTTTATGTTGTACATTATCACCTCATCCGAAACATGCATTATGCATTAAATGAATAATGTACTCTCAGAACTCTTCGGGAAGAGCAAGATCTTGAAAACACAGTGCAAAACGAAAACCCTTTATCACCACAGCGGTTTAGTGTTGAAATTGATGATAGTCTGAAAATGCTCTTTGTTGATAACAAAGAAAATTCGTCTGGGGTTGATGTCAAAGTTTCTTGTACTCCTACAGTTGAAATTGCAGAGAGGTAGGTATAATTTGATTTTTATTCATATTTCATATCTACAGCTTGTCCATTTCACCTTGACATGGAAATTATGATGTATTGCACAGTGCGGGACAAGCTGCCATTTGAAATCTACTATAAGTTAATGTGCAACCAGATGTGGAACCAAATACCGTGCCAAGTTGTACTGGATAAGCTGTACATATATATTTTTATTTGTAAATTTTCATGATAATTCATTCCATTCGTGTATTTGATAAATAAGTACTGTTTTGAGATTTTGAACAAGAACTTTCAAAACTTATATTCATTTTACCTTCTAGCATAAATGACCATTTTTGGTCCAGGAAGAAATTGACTAATTCATTCACATATAATAATTTGTGTAAAGTGATTATGATTTTGATTCGAGTTCATAACATTTCCACTTCAGCTCACCTTCGAGTATTGTTACCTCATTCACGGACTCTCCCACGAGTTTCAAAAGACCACATCAACCGAAAGTTAGGATAATAAGGGACAAATAAAAAGGACTAGAAGAGAAATAAAGATTAGGCACAATTATAGATGAGTTGGCACATAGTTTATCATTAATTCAACCATTTAATGCTGATTGGTCCCTTGTTGAAAATTAGAGTCAGTCTAATTTATCACACATGATAATTGGAATAGCGTGGTGTTAGTGACATGAAATGTACAGTGACAGTGGCCAATTGAAACCTAATAAAATATGCTTGTTAATGAGAAATAATTTCTGTCACTTCATATTGTGGGGAATTGATTACCTTTTAAATACCCTGAGACAAACATATTTTGTTCATGCAAGAAATGAAAGTTCATTGCATTACCAAACTGAGTACCAACTTATGTGAATATTAAATATGAACATTGTTCAGCAAAATTAATTCATTCTTATTGTTGAATTGTTATACTTGAAAATTGCCCTCAAAATGGTTTTATATAATTTCTACCAATTTATTTTTGTCAAAACTGTTTTTCATTGTATATTTTATGTTTTTAGTGTGTTCCCTTCAAATCCTATAGGAAAACTCAAACATGAGAAAATTAGAAGAACTCTGGCTCAAAAAAGTATGGAAGTGAAACTTGTTTGTCTGAAAAAGAAAGTTACCAGCTCAAAGGAGGTATTGCGGGATTTGTAGCAAAAAGAATTGATGTCTGACACTGGTTTAGATTTCTTGTAAAAATCCATCAATGATGAGAAAAAAGCAAATCGAAGTGAGAAATTTGAAGACTTGGGGATATGAAGATGTGGCACTGGACTTGAAGGTGATTCCTTGAATGGAAGCTGGAAACTAACAATAGCTCATTTCCTCATGAACTCAATGACAGGATCTGAAGAGGCTAACGTTAGAGTAGCGTTAAGGAAACTTCATGAAGTTGGAGTTATGATTGTACCTATTCATTACGTGTGATGGACCCTCAGAAAATATAACAATGGCTGAGGAACTTGGTGGAACCATCCAAAATATAGAAAAACTAAAAAAAAAGGGGGAAAACTAGATTATAAATATATCACCAAGTTATATGAGTTGCAAGAAGAATTTTGCAATTTGGCTAACAGATTTGGTAGGAGTCATATGAATTGGCAATCTCAAAAAATGAAGGTAGGTGTACTAAATACATAATTTAGTTGATTACCGGAACAGTTTTGAAATGTCCATTGTTTTATTCGAATGTTGTATTTATAAAATTTCCGATTCACTAATTTTTTTGACACACTAAATTTTCAAAGTCAGTGATCAACATCAAGGCACATTTTCTTCCAATATTTTGTAAATTGAAAGTGAAACATAACCCTTCTGCTTCTAGGTAAATTTTTCAGCTCAGATCCTGATTGCAAGAATTGCAAATCCATTTGAGTTTTTGTCTCGTAGTACCCTGATTTCAAAGATGCAGCCCCTACCATGCAATTCATCAAAATTATAGATTGTCTTTTAGACTTATTGAATCCAGAAATCATTTTGTGAAGGAATATGAAGCTCCTATGAAAAAGTCAAATGAATCATTCTGGAAACCGATTTTAGAAGAGGCTTTCATGTTTTTGAAATCATTGAGACATGTCGATGGAGAGCTGGTACATAACTCAAGGAGAAAGACTCCAATTCTAGGAATTTGTTCGAATATAAAGTCAGTTCTAGAAATTACGATGAACATATCAAAGAGAAAAATTCAATCTTAAATTACTTATAAATGCAGTCAGGATCATCTGGAGTTATTTTTCTGTGCAATCGGGTAAGTTTCGTTTGTTGTTTTGGAAATCAAAGATGTTGTCTTCAGTATTTTTTCAAAAAGTATAAAATTTTGGTTCTACATCTGGATTACATTTTTATTTTCAGGGGACAGTATGGCTGGAATCACAACTCAACATCATTCAGATTTGAAAGTTTTGAAGCAGAATTGTGAAATATTGGATAGTACCGGTGTGCAGTGTTCATTGAATCCACACAAACTATAGCTGAACTGAATCTTGATGATATGAAGCATTACCAAGAAATATTTTATTGATTTTAATAATTCAGTTTTGGAAGATATGGAGTTTATCCGTTGGTTTGTCGATATTGAGTTTCGACGTTTCGCCAACATGTTACTGTTACTGCTCCTACTTGGTGCAAGCAACTGTTGGTTGAAAAACTTTATATATATATATATATATATATATATATATATATATATATATATATATATATAGAAGGGTAGTCTTGTTTGGTGACTAATTAGGAAATGAGTGAGACAATATTTGAGTATGCAGCAGGCGAAAACAGTGTACTCTTATAACACAGATTCCAAGCTTTCGATAATCTTTATTATCATCATCATGCTACAATGCTACAATATGGATCTATGCTTGTTTCACCATATTGTAGCATCCCTGATGATGATAATAAAGATTATCGAAAGCTTGGAATCTGTGTTATAAGAGAACACTGTTTTGGCCTGCTGCATATCCAAATATTGTCTCACCCTATATATATATATATATATATATATATATATATATATATATATATATATATATATATATATATATATATATATATATATATATATATATATATATATATATATATATATATATATATATATATATATATATATATATATATATATATATATATATATATATATATATATATATATATATATATATATATATATATATATATATATATATATATATATATATATATATATATATATATATATATATATATATATATATATATATATATATATATATAGGGGTAGTCACATAAAACCGTCAAAAGATGTGATAAAAATATTTGAATATACATAAAGAAAGATTCAATAGGTTTCAAATATCACTGGTAATATGATGCCTATAGAAAAAAATTTTAGAGACCTTCATTTCACATATTTTCAGTTTTCTTTTGTGGAAAAGAAGGAAATCAGATGTTTAGGTGATATATGTCTGCTATTATTATTTTGTTCCCTATTTGTTCAGTTTTTTCATTACCAAATTGTAATAAATGTTTACCTACGGTTATGCTTGAAGTTTTCTTATAAATTGCTGCTTATTATGTTTTATCATTTCAATAAAACACACATTCAACTGATTGATTTATCTAGATTGTGCATCTATAGGTACTATACAATGGAATACACCAATATGTTTCAGTGTTATACAAATGTTCAAGTGATTTGTAAATTAAATCCTCTATAGTATTTCATGTGTTCTACATAAATTCGTTGAACCTGATAGCTATGTACCATTTGGTGGTCATTATTTTGTGGTGGATGCATTATTTCTTATAGTTTTTTTGGGTTCTCAATCGACCACAACCTGAAAAAATAATTGATATTACAATCTATACAAGTAGTGTAGAAAATCAGATTTTTCAATCTACCCCAATAAGTTTTTGTGTCAGTTAAAAAACAGTTCCTTCTGAATGGAACACATTCCGTTACTTCAACTTCTCTTATATCTCAAGTTTGCATATCAATAATAATAAACAAGTATTATTTATAAAAAAAAATGTTTTGACGTTCACAAGAAAACTAATCTAAAAGAGAATATTCGTGAAAGAATTTTTTATGCAAACTGATTTGGTCTTCGAAACTTCAAAGATAGGTATTTTGATGAACATTAGTTCTATTTTATTGATAGGCAAATTTGAGATACTTAATATGATATGATGGCCAGGTGCACTTCAAAGTCACTGCTCGATGTAACTTTCTATCTCTTGATTTGTTACATTTTTAGTTGATGGATTTATCCTGATCTAAATAAATGAGAAAACTTTGTATAAAAGCGATATACATCTCACATAAACTTATATAGGCCACATTCCCATGAAAATTCATCGAGAAGATTGGCGATTATCAACAAGCAGTTTGTCGATGACCGTCCACTTTTGTATTGTATGACGAGCTAGCTCCACCAGACCTAGGCATCATCAGGTATGCTATCTCTCATCTATCTGGCTATAATTAGAAAATCATCTAGTGATAATCAAGTTAAATATGCTCGTTGAAGACACTCATTTCAGCCATGTTTTTGAATACTTTTATATAAATACATCCTCGAATCAATCGTTTTTGATCTATTTTTTACTATTAACAATAAGAATATTTACCCAATATGTTTATTCATGAATTTAAAATTCTTGAAAGAATCTTCATTGTTTCAACCTGATCTTGAGGGCCATATCATGGCTAAGCAGGCGAACTAGTATGATCTTATCGTCATATCATGCCCATTTTGAAACCAATTATTGAGAGTGAAGTATACTGAAAGAAATAATGAATTCATATGAAATAATGCAAGATGTTAATATTTTCACTATCAAAAATAATTTCAACGAAATTGAAGCTAATTTCTTAACTTACAGTTTTCCCATTCATCCATACAAATGAATTAGTTTCGCCTCTGGACGCATATCAAAAGAAGTTCTGTATTGCATTTTCACATCATTTCTCAGATAGGAATCTATATAGGAAAATTGGTATAATACCTTCCACACATAATTTAATGGAATTCAAATTAATTAAAATATTATACAACATCGATTTAGAACAAGTTTTTACATTAGTACTATGTTACCGTAGTTGAGCTTGCTAGCGAAAATGTAAACAGAAATCATTTCCTTTCAACTTGTCGTCCATCTCACATCTCACATAGGTTTGAATTTTGCTGAAACCCACCCTGTCAACAATGAGGAAGGTTATGAGCATGCGCACTACAAATTATTAACTTTTTACAACACTTGTATCCTCGGTTGGCATTCTATGGCTGTATCTGAGTGCCATTCAGAACCAATCAATCCTTTTGTGTGATTCAAGAAATCCGTTTTAATTTTCATTTGGTTGTGTCTTGCCAGTTCAGCCTTCTGCTTTATCTGAGTGCCATTCAGAACCAATCATTTTTGTGGAATTCAGAAAATTCGTCTTATTTTTCATTTGCATGGTTGTGTTCTTGTCAGTTCAGCCTTCTGCTGTATCTGAGTGCCATTTAGATCCAGGTTTAGTTTACCGTTGATTCAAAATATAAAATTTCATTTCCGATTATCATAGTTACCGCACCGAAACATTTCACCTGCCAACATTTCATAGTTTTTAAAGTATCGACTCACCGTTTACCGACAAAAGTCCGATTTCAGTGACCCTGTGCAGTTCAAACGCAAAGTTCGTATACCATTCACGAACGTTGCAGTCCGAAATCCCCGATCATTGTTGCCAACCCCGTTTTCATAACGTAAATACTTTATATTGTTAATATCGTATTGTTCCGTTGTTCTATCTTTCGTTCATTGAATTGAATAAACTCGTATTTCTGAACATCGTTGGTCGTTATTTTCTCCAACCTATTTTCAGGAAACAAATCAGTGAAATAAAAGTGTGTCGAGAGGTAGAAACGAAATACCTCTGAAGTGTGTACAAAAGTGTCTCAAGAAAGTAGAAACGAAATACTTTCGAGAACTTTCATATAGCAAACGGTATTCAGATGCGAATTGGTGTAATTAAAGCCTACATCAATTAGTACTCTGCCGTTGTCACAATTATCTGACCTCTGGATACCTCCATCTGATTGCTATCCGGGAATCTGGAGCATACCAAGTAAAAACTGGCGCCCGAAGCATTGATTTACAAAACGATTTGTAAATCTATCCGTAAGCGTCACTTGTGCGGGTTTTGAACCCAGGAAAACCCGCCACAAGAGCTGGGCCATGCCCAAACAACAAACTCAAACTATCATAATCAAAACAAGCAAATATTTTTATTTTTCCGTCTGTCACTATTGTCAATCTCACCACATCAAAAGTGTTGGTTAGTAAATTGACATTTGGTTCACCAATTTTCAGGAAACCGTGTTTCAAATATGACCACTTTTTTCAGGGTCACCAAGATAGCGGTGGCTTTTGGAACATAAAACCGCATTTTTGAAACATACCCTAAATTTTGTTAACGAATTCACGAAGGGTGCAAGCATTGGATTAGAAAAAAAATAAACTGAACTGATTTTGTGTTCCATGTTTCACGACAGAAAAGACAGAATAGAAGAACAAACTAATAAGATCGAAAAATATCTGGTGAATTCTTGGATCCGAAAATTATCCGGGAGCACCTGAAATTATCCGCAAATCGGATGATTATCCGGTAAACGGCAACACTGCAACTATATATATTTCAGTTTCAGGTTATAAATATGGCGAAGGGCAGGAAAAGCAAATCTTTGCCAATGCAATTTTACGAATATCGTGTTCTGTAATTATACAGAACTATGAATTCCGGAATTTCGTATCCGAGAAACAATCGGGTCTATGTGAATCGCCCATTTTGTCCGATGATACCAGTACGATTTGGACGTCGGATCTGTCTGAATCCACCTTGAGGCATAGTTCATATGAGTACGATTTCCTGAAAGGAATTTCGAATAAAATGAGATGGAAATCGAATACTGGAATATCATTGGCTATTTTTTAGTTGCATCTTTTTTTCTTCGGAAGAATTTTGCAAGTTTCGTACCTACATGAACTCTGCGTAACTGTCCTTGTAAATTTCAGTCTTGTCCAACGTTCATATATCATATACCAACGTTGAGTCTTGTCGAAGTCGAACGTGAACGTACCCTTCTGTATGTGTCTGTTGTCTGTGTCCTGTGTTTTAAACATTATTGACGATTGACGTAATGTAAAATGAAGGTCATTGGTTTAGAATAAAATATTTAATTTTTTTCTTTGATTAGTTTGAATGGATTTTTCAGCAAGAAAATTTGAATATCTGCAAATAATTTACTCGGGATAAGTTTGAATGCTAAACTAGGTCGAACTTACATTATCCTGGAAGAATAAATTGGATTCGGATTTATAACCATAGAACAAATTGTGGCGGGAGTTTGGCTTCTCAACTATCTGAACTACCCTATTGTTCAGCTGGTCTTCATCATCTGATGTTGAGTGCATTTTATTGTTGTTTGCTTCAAATTTTGTTCTGGTTTCCTGGATTTTCTTCTTGGTTTGATATATACTTTTGAAAATGGATAAAAAAGCGATACCACTCTACATCACAGACAGTTTAGAAGTTTTGGAAACACTCATTGGAAAAGATGATGCAATTAAAAGTTTCAAGAAGGCTCACAAGTACATTCTAGGAATAGTCCTCAAACTCACATTCAATCGTATTTCTTTGCCAGGTTCTCTCATATTGCCCAAAAGATGATGAATGAATTACTTCAATGCCAGGACGACCAGGAAAAGTGTTACATTTTGGGTCGCCGTTACCTCAACTTGATAGAACATATATTCCAAATTTCTGATGATCAAAATTATACCAGATCCATGCATATTGGCGACTATAATAGAATCAAGCAGCTGGTTATAGACTTGAAAGTAAGCTTGGAAAAAAGGTGAGTATGCTTCATTTCAATGTGAGATGTTGATCTACAGAATACATAAAAGTTGAGAGAATAATATATTGTTATCTAAAATCAGGTTTAGTAAATGAATAGTGCATAATTTAACTCAGTGCATAATGCAAGGTTTATGCAATGTTCCCAAGAACTAAGCTTATGATTAGGAACTAAGCATTCAACACCAAGAAATCAACAAGGGCGTTTGCGCAATATTACTGTAGTACTAAGGACGATGATTTGAATTTCGCCAACTTTTAACTGAGAACTGAGTTTTTCGTCGAAAAAAGGTAGTACACATGTGCTAGATAAAAAAAATGAATTATAGCCTTCCTATACCTTTTATTGAGAAGAAATAATTGCCGTTGAATCAAATATATATATATATATATATATATATAAAATCTGTCATTGAGTTGAGTTCGGGTTGAACCGCGTCTAGAGTTTTGTGTTTCGGCTTCGACTTGGGAGCCACACGGGAAAGGATTTGTAACTTGACGCTGAGGCCTCAATCTCTACGAACAGTTCAATCAAAGGAGTATGCAGATTGAGAACTCAGAGAGAACTCGTGACGAAACCTGGGAAGTGGGCAGATTGAGGTCGTGGCGTCAAGTCACATATTCTTCCCCTCGTGGACATCACGTGAAGAGTAGGCAGATGGAGACCTCAGCGTCAAGTCACACCACCTCTCGAAAATGGCTCATACCCAGAGAGAGAATGGAAATAATGTTTCGGAAACTGTTCCTACAAGAAGACCTATGAACGGAATGGTGCGCATGAGCATTCTGTTCGCGTCAGGACTGTATTCAACTTATTTGTTTTGGCCAAATATAATCTAATTCGTATACTAGTCATGCTCGAAGTTGTTTTCCTCTATGAAACAGTCCAAACATGACCTGAATTGAATATTGTTACTATATTCCATAATTTGATTGAATTATAGCCAAAAATGGAAATATGGGTAAGCCCTATGAACTATGCGATGTAAGTAATGAAAAATATCAGAAACCGTGATATCCAAAAAACATTAATACTAACTATCTACTATTTCCTGTTTGGTATTAGTGTAATTGATCCTCATTCGAAAATTTCTACTTTCACACCATAGGCTCCAGATAGTTCTAGGCCTACGCCTTTATTATACTCATTTCTAATCACTTCTTAAGTAAATCAGTATATCTCACAGGAATGACTCCCTTGGGTACCTATGTCGTAAATGTGCCAATAGTTCATTAGAATGAACATAACATTTTTTGATACCACAAGGGTGTATCGCAAATAATGCTGTTAATAGTTTGGGTGGGTCGTTCCAAAGAGTGGGATGCATAAAAAACTGTACTTGTGGGAAGTCATATATATATATATATATATATATATATTTATATATATATATATATATATATATATATATATATGCAGAATATATATATATATATATATATATATATATATATATATATATATATATATATATATATATATATATATATATATATATATATATATATGCAGAATATATATATATATATATATATATATACATGTATATATATATATATATATATATATATATATATATATACAGTGTGGTCCACTAAGTCTGCATCAAATAGGAAACTTTTATGTTATCGATTTCTCAGAAAATATTATTCTTGACAAAAGTTGGTGCATGTTCCAAAACTAAACCAAGTGTACCTGAAATGTCTTTGTGACAAACACCATACAGGATAGGCCAAAAAATATAAAGTTCGTTCAAGAGTAAAGTACCCTCAACAAAATGGTTAAGGGTTTCGCGGCCGAGGTTTTCAGTATTACTACTTTTCTTCGGGTTTGAAGGCCGTCGTTCTTTGGAATTTCTTCCTGACGTTTCGCTAGCTCGAGTGGCTAGCTTCTTCAGAGGCTTTATTATTCCGATATCGGAATAATTGGAATAATAGTCAAGATGAGTGAGCCTCTGAAGAAGCTAGCCACTCGCGCTAGCGAAACGTCAGGAAGAAATTTCAAAGAACGACGGCTTTCAAACCCGAAGAAAAGTAGTTATACTGAAAGTACCCTTATTTCAGAAAATATTGAAATATGTTGAAGAGAAAAGTTGCTTAGAATTGAAAGTTATGTTCAGATACGAAGTCATGGCCTGCTATTCGATTTTTTTCTTTTGGAAAATTTTGAATTACCCCTGTATAATACATATTTTTACTATTTTGATTTGATATGTATTTGAAGTAGCCACAATCAAATCAGTTTGGAGTATTTTTCATCACATTAAAGTGTATTTGTAAAATTTACATGGATTTGTATTTTTTTAGGTGACCGTCAACTTCTTGTTTGTTGCAACGATATTTAACAGAACTCTAGAATAACACAAATACTCTTTTCATCGAGGCAAATAATTTGATAACTATAATGTTTATATGAATATATTGTCAATGAAAGTATAAAATTTCTTTGTATATTCTTACAAAAATTTATCGCAGATAGCCATGAACAAAAAACACATACGCCCTTAAACAATACCGTAGTTTAACAGTGTGGCTCCTTAAAACTTGTCTGTAGAACGTTTTTGTAATTGTAACGCTAACTGAAGAGGCAGAATTAGTTTCAATGTGGTGATTGTAATAAAACAATGCGCGAAGCTGCAAATATTTTCAACGAGCGGCATCCAGACGAACAAATTTGCTATTCAAGTGTGAGTAGAATTTTAAAGAATTTCAAACAGACCGGCTCACTAGAATATAAGCATAATACGGAGCGTACCCACAGAAGAAAACAAGCTTGACGTACTTCAAGCAGTAGTAGAAAATTCTAGAAGGTCCACCCAAGAAATTAGTGATTATACCGGCATAAAAAAAACTCTGTGAAGCGTATTCTCAAGAAACATAAGTACCAAGCTCACAAACCTACATTCATTTCAAGTACGAGACTATGATTTGAGATGTGATTTTTTTTCCCTCCTCAGCGTGAAGTCACATTTACCTCTTGAAAATGGCTCCAAAATCGAAGCCGAAACGTCGAGAACAAAACTCCAGACGCGGTTCAACCCGAACTCAACAACAAAATATATATATATATATATATATATATATATATATATATATATATATATAATATTTTCGATAATGCGGTGTTGCCACTTTTATTAGAAACTAGAAGCAACTTCAATTTTTCAAATGGAGCACCCTGAATATAATATTATTTTTGGAATTTACAACAATAACCCGACCACTTTCCTTGATATTTTGCTATAACTATATGTTACTGTTTTCGAAATATAATTAATTTAAATTTTTTCTTCGGAAATCATGACCTCTAAAAATGCTGATATCTTTGAGTTAAGGAATTCTATGGTATCGAAATTTGGTTTGGAGTTAGGTGATACTTGGAGGCTTGCCACACTTCAGCCTTGTCTCCGTAACTTAAATACAAGGTGGTAGAAACATAGTTTTTTGTTTGCTTTGGAAGCTGTTAAAATTTGCTTCCTATGTATATCATGCATATACCTAACTAGTAAAGTTTCGGACTTGAGCATTTATTTGTGAAAATTGGAAAAACACGAAAAAACTTGAAAGTGGAAATATTGATAGGTATGAATGGTTATAAAGAAGTAAAACAATCATGTGGGCTATTTCAAAAATTTTTCGAATCGCTGGCCGTTCACTTCTAAGCACTTCAAAATGCGGGTGTTGACTGCTTCGGTCGTGGCAGAACTGATTTCATCGGGATCCAAATCTTCAAAGGGTTTCTAACAATTCATTTCTCGATCAAACAAGCCATTTGTTCATACCGAATACTTTGATCATAACGTGAAAAATATTTCTTTCATGGATGTAAAAGATAAGGATACTTTTTCGGAAAACGAGAGCGAGCCTCACATATAAGCTCAGATGTAGGGGCGGTATTGCAAAGAGCTAACCAAAATGTTGCTAATAACCCCCTCGGATGAATTATTAGAGGAATGTGATCTTGACCACACCCTTTCAGATAGCAGATCTCCTGTCATTTTGATAAATTTTTATGAATACAAATTTCCTGCTTTGGTGGATAGTGGCAGCACCATTTCGCTCATTTTAATGCACTGGGTGTTCGTATTATTGGAACATTCAAGGCAAAATACAAAGAAGTCTCGAGAAAGGCTCAACTACAATTCAAATCACAGAATTTTGAGTTTTGAGGACTATGTTACCCAGTTATCATAGGTTGTGATTTTTTGCGGTATTTTCAAGTAAACATAAACCTAGCTGATAGGATTTTGTGTATTCACTACAAAACTGAAAGTATAACTATACCAGAGATGGATATTTTACATGATTTTAATTCCACAGAGTCATTGAATGTGAGTGCATTGTCTAGTAAATATTTTAACAACTCACCACTGAATGTAATTCCGGAGGGAGCTACAGGGTGGCTCAAGTTGACCACCTTGAAGAAGGACGGGACGGTGCGAGTTTGTTTGGACGCTCGAAAGTTGAACTCGATTATGGAGCCTGATTTTGAACATCCCCGTCCTATTGAGGAGATCCTCAAACTGTTAGCAGGAAAAACGGTTATGAGTTCCCTGGACTTGTCACATGGCTATTGGCAATTGCCTCTTAGGGAAGAGAATATATATACGGGGTTTATGGTTGGAACCAAAACTTATGAATTCCGGCGCTTAACTTTCGGCTTGGCCAGTGCCGTGGCATCTTTCTCGCGCTATATGAGTTTGGTTTTTGGAAAGGACTTTGAAACTTTTGTCATAATTTACATTGATGACATATTGGTGCTCAGCTCTTCAGTGGAGGAACATTTGGGGCACTTGCAAAAAGTATTCAGCAGGTTGCAGCAAGCTGGGTTCACGTTGAAACTCTCGAAATGTAGGTTTTTCAGAACAGAGATGCCGTACTTGGGGTATATCATCAGTACCAGTGGGGTACGCCCGGACTCTCAAAGAATTCAAGCAATAGTAGATTATGCAGCGCCGCGGGATGTCAAGGAGTTTCAGCGTTTTGTAAGGCTCTGTCAATATGACAGAATATTTTCATATCGTTTTGCAGAGTTAGCGGCTCCTCTCACTCAGTTGCTAAAGAAGAAAACCTCCTGGGAGTGGGGATTATTGCAGACGGAAGCTCTTCAAAACATCAAGAGGCAGATGCAAGAAGAAGCACTACTTTATCACCCTGATCCCAAACTTCCTTGGCACGTCCAGTCTGACGCCAGTGACGTGGGTATAGCTGCTATCCTTTTCCAACTGGTGGGCGATAAAAGGCAGGTGATTGCCTATGCCTCTCGTCTTCTGTTGGAGAGGGAAAGGCGGTACACCGCTTATGAAAAGGAGGTTCTCGCGGCCCTGTGGTAATTTCAGCGGTGGAGGGTCTACTTGCTAGGAAATTATGTGGTCTTGCATACTGACTGCAAGGCAATAACCTATATCCATACTTGTCGTTTGTTATCCCCTCGGATGACCCGGTGGGCTTTGGCTCTGCAGGAATTTTCTTTTTCGTTTGAGCATATTTCTGGGCAGGAAAATGTTGCCGCTGATGCCCTCTCCAGGCACGCTTGTGTCCGGTTTCCTATACCAGAAGACAAATGTTTTAGAATGTTTTCTGTATTTGACTTGCCGGAACCATTTCAAGAGCTGCTAAAGGGCATAGTTCAGAAACAAGACCAGGATGTTAAGTTGTCCAGCATAAAAATGAATTTGGAAACTAATGAAAAATTGCGACATCAGTTTGCTGTCCACCGTGATGTCTTACTTAAGCGGGCTTCTGATGATGATACTTTTTTCCTTTGTGTCCCGAAGTCCTTGGTTACAGCTTTCATCAGAACCTACCATACGCTATTGGGCCATCACGGTTGTTGGAAAACCTGGGTGGCTATGCGATGGGAACTCTGGTGGAACAACATGTACAGGGAAATTAAAAAATATATACGTACTTGTGTCCTTAGTCAAAAGGCCAAGATTGCAGAGCTTCCTAAACCCCGACAGCTGCAGATAATTCCATCTGACAAATCAGATATAGTAGCCATGGACCTTTATGGGCCATTGATTCGTAGTCGGGGAGGGGCAAGTTATATTCTGGTGGTCTATAATTTATTCACCAAATTTGTCGTCTTATACCCCTTGAAAAAAGCGACATCAAGGGCAATGTTGAATTGTATGATCAAGCATTATTTCCCCACCTATGGTTTGGTTAAACGTATTTTGCATGACCGAGGAACGCAGTTCACATCCAAGCTGTGGCAAAATGTGATAAGTGAGGCAGGTATTCAGTTGGTTTATACTTCAGTCCGTCACCCTAACGCCAACCCATCAGAGCGAATAAAAAGGGAACTTGGTAGGCTGTTCCGTACCTACTGTAGTGACCAACATTCTCGTTGGGCCTATGAGGTGGGTAATTTTCAGGAATTCCTCAATGTGGTGCATGAGTCCACGGGGTTTTCACCGAATGAACTCCAGCTGGGTTTGCCGCCTTTGCATCTTCTCCCACCTGAGTTGGGGAATCCCTTAAACCACCTAAATGACTCACTCCAACAAAAACTTATACTAGCTGAAACTACACTACAAGGCAAGGCTGCCTGGAGAGCATTAAAACATCCCGGCAAGCCCTATCATCGTTTCTCAACAGGGGAACTAGTTTTGTTGAAGGCCAACAATCAGTCTTCTGCTCTTAAGGCAGAAACTGAAAAGTTTCTACTGTTATTTGAGGGACCTTGCCGAATCAAAAAACAGATCAGTGATGCCATTTACCTCTTGGTCGATCCTAATAATGATAGGGAAAGGGGCATGTTTAATGCCAGCCGTCTGAAATTATATCATGTACCACCTTCAGTTCAATGAACTCTAGCATTTTTCATTGTCACTGAAGTGTTGGGGGCAAGTAGTAGCAGGACGATCGCGTTACCACTATATTAGGTATAATAATATTAATAATTGATGATTCATTCAGTTATAATAGCTGAAACCATAAAACCTCCCAGCACCATCTATTTTTTGAAGCATTTTTTTGCAATGAAATTACTCTACTCTCATGTACCTCCAAAAAGAATTACACGCTCTCATTCATACTTCTGTGTATTCTATTTCAACCTAATAACAACCCCATTCGCTTGGACAGGACAGACATGCATTATACAACATGACTCTCTCTTCTTGGCAATTGGAAAAAAATCTAAAACATGACTGACTCACACTCGACAAATTTCTGGGACAGAACTACACCACTGCACACCATTCTAAGATCAACTCTGCTACCTCCCAAGATTCTCAGCAGATACCCTGAAAGGACCAGTGTGCGCGAGAAATCTGTTCTATGGCGCAACTGTCGAAGAAATAAGCCACCATTGCCCAATAAGTTGTCATAAATCTGATACTACCATAATTGAAGAAATTGCGGAGGAAGTATACGTACCGACTGAAAATATGATTCAATATTCGACAGTATTATAAAATTCGAATACTCTTCGGATTTGTGGCCTGGTCAACTTTCAGGTAGGCGAATAATGTATTTTTTTTACTTAGTTTCCAAGTACCATGGTTTTTCCGCGTGCCTTTTGCACAATCATTTTTGGTTCATACCATCAGGGTATTCTATTCAACTTTCAGTTTTACGTTTGAAGAAAGATCATCCTGTATATCATCCACTGGCATGAAATAAATTATATGATGGTTTGTTGTAAACTGGCGTTATTCATTACGGCCTCTGGATTCCAACAAGGCTAGAAACCCCGAAAATTGACACTGAGATTTCTGTACCACCGCACCAGTAACTAGTTCTATTGCCGCGGTTGGTGTTGTTTTCATGGCTCCTGTAATATTTGAACAAGCCATTCGCTGTATTTGATATGATTTTAGGATGGCCGTTGCTTGTAGAACCTTCGGTCCCCATACAATGGCTCCGTATGTCAACATTATCGCAGTGTAGATCCAGGTGACCACACGGGGCGAAAGACCCCATGTGCGTCTCACGACCATAAATGTAACTGAGAGTTTCTATTTCTATCCGGTCAGTCCGCTTGACGCTATGGATGCTGTCGCTTCTTTGATAAATGAATCATCTGAAGGTGTTGACTGCATCTCAGCCAAGTTTTAACCTACTGGACCTCTTGAAACTTTGAGGGACATAAAAAACCAGTCAGTTTGTGAATGGGTTTCTCTAAGCAACCTGGAAGTTTGATTTCTCAGCCCCTGTCGAAACGGTTTTTCTCCAGCGAAATCGTCGAAAGGTTCTGCCATAACACTTCTTGATTTCATTCATACTTCTTTGGACCACATAATATATGTTGGATGGATCACAAGATGTATGTTGGAGTACTCTTTGTCGATCTTTCCGTCTTCAGAGGTCGCAGACGAAGATTGAAACACAATAATGCTTTTCCTTTTTAGTAAATATCAAAGAAACGGTGAAAATTAACAATGAAGAAAAAACTTATACTTTTTTAAAGTTACAAAGTTAAGCATGAAAACGATAGAACCAGAGCATAGAACTAACTGACAAGCCCAGTGCCCCCGCAAGGCTGAGCTAGTTATAGAAAAAATTGACATTTTTTCATTTTATAGTACAGCAGAATTTTTTTATCTTAATTAGCAATAATGATCAATACATTATCAATTGATAACAAAAAAAATTTTCAATCCGAGCTTTAGAACCAGAACTTTTATTCGTTCAAATGGGCGTTTTTCGTGATTTAATGGCAGCAAATTCTTTGATGACGTCATCAAAATAGCTTTTGTCAATCCTCATCTGCTCTATAGCTAATATAGCTAGCTTAGATAGTATCTTGATGCAAGGTTGATAATTTTTTATTTTAAAAATGACCTCTTCCCAGGAGCAACAGATACTGGTAAAGTTGAAAGTACTCTCAAGGAAATCATAACATTCGGCAGGGATGAGGTTGAATCGTGCTCAACAATATATTGCAATATATCCAGAGGATTTGGAGAATGGGTAATCAAAAATGACTTTAAAGCTTTAATCTCTTTGGACAGAACATCTGCCTCAATATCAGCCTCCATCTCTACCGCATCAGTGAGCTTCTGTTGTAGAGCTTGGCAGTTCTCTAGGAGATCATCGTCACATAATGCAAAAATATTACTGAAAAAAAAAACATTGTCTTATTTAGAAATCATATCACATCTACTATTCAAAGAACTTAGTACTTGATCTATTATTCTTAAAAAAATTAACTTCGAAAGCAGTTTATATTTTCGTCTACTAGTATTGATTGCGGGAAAATTATGCTCATCTCAAGATCGGCGGCTAATATTGTCGCTTGAGCAATTATTTCCTCAAAGGAATTATCATTTCTATAATTTTCGAAATAATCGACTGAATTATTTGAATAGTTCTAACATACTTTGATGTCAATTGTTACACTTTGCATCATTTTACTCACAATATTAATCTGAAATAGAACATCATACCAAATAATTACACTACAAATAGATTCAAATGATTGGATATTTGATAGTAAAGAACTTCCTTGTGTCTACTTTCTATGTTGAAAGTGTCGTTATGCTATTTCTAGAAGACTCGCAAATTTTAATCGAATGACATTTCACTAGCTTCATAGCATCTACCCTACTTGTCCATCTAGTATCACATAGGGGTTTTAGATTTGATTCAGGAACATTTTTTTAATAATATTTCATCTTTTTGTGGAGGAAGAGAAAAAACGAAGAGTTCTTGTACAATATTAAAAAAAGTTTACTGTTTCATTTGATACTTTATCAGCATATTAGCTGATGAATTTGAGCTGTGTGCAGCGCATGAGCAAAAAAAAACTCGAGGATTAGCGTCCAGTATACGTTTTTGTAAGACAATAGCTTTCCACGTATATTGCCACAGTTATCATACCCTTGACCTCTCATGTCTTTTATATCTAAATTTAAATTTCGTAAAAGTTCAACTACAAAATTGAATAGTCCTTCCCCTGTAGAATCGAATATTGGACTGAAAGCTACAAAACTCTCTTGTATTCGAACTTTTTTACAATCATGATCCAACACCACGTAGCCTTAAGAAAATTTCTCTTATCATGCTGAAAAAGTATTTTAGAAGAACCCTGAAATGCTAGACATTGTCGGGACGAAAATTTCATTACTGCAACAATTATTTCTAGAAGATTCTTACATTTTGAATCTTACCACCAAAATAAACAGAAAATCAACCTAGTGCTAGGTATGAAAAATAGAGTTCGAAAGATTAAACGTCGGAGAAACGATAGCTGTTGCACTCAATATTTCAGAAGCGTTTGATCGAGTTTGGCATCGGGGTCTCCTTTCTAAACTGCCGTCTTATGGTTTGCCTCCTCAGTTGTGTGCTTTGTTGAAGAGTTTCTTGTCTGTATGTGGTTGTTGATGGAGTATCATCTGATATTCTTCCAATAAATGCAGGTGTTCCACAGGGTTCAGTTCTGGCGCCCACTTTGTTTCTGCTTCATATCAATGATTTGCTCGAGAAAACATCCCGTTCAATACATAGTTTTGCAGACGACAGAACTCTTCATACCAGTTTCTCTTCCAGAGTCCCCATACCAGCTCGAGAAACAAAAATTCAATAAACATTCACGTCAATATAATTAACGACGACTTGGTAAAAATAATAGAATGGGGTAACATGAACTTGGTTCAATGATACGAAAACCCAGGAATGTCTCTTCTCAAGAAAAGCCGATCTATCATCGTCTCATATTCAGATATCAGGAATAACTATTCCTACAAAATCAAGTGTCTCGATGCTGGGAATTACAATCAGTGATAATCTCTCATGGAAAAACCATGTGAGATCGATCGCTAAAAGTGCTTCCCAGAAACTTGGATTTCTATTTCGTTCGAAGAAATACTTCACTTCTCGTCATGGAATACAGTTCTCATGTGTGGAGTTCGGCACCAAAACATTCACTGAGGCTCCTCGATTCTATTAAGAGAAAGGCAATTCGTGTTGTTGGTGATTCTTCGCTCACAGACTCGCTCACTTCATTGGAACATCGTAGAAGGGTCGGAGACTTGTCTCTCTTCTAGGGATACGTTCACGGTCCATGCTCTTCCGAATTGTTGTCAATCGTTCCATTCCTGGCAATATGTACACGAATGACTCGACGACCCACCACTGTAAATTTGAAAACCTGTCAAACCCCTCTTGCTAAAGAAACATTCTTCAACAGAACAGGTGAGCTTTGGAACTCCTCGCCTAAAGAGGTTTTTCCTGAGGCTTACAAACTTCAAAAATTCATATTGAATGTTAATTCGTATATCCTGTCCCTTGATTCACGCGGTGTTCTTTGAACATTACAGGGCTTTCCTTTCGTGTGAATCTACATATAAAAAAATATTTTACAATATCTGGACTTCATTATACGTTTCAACCTAACGACTGAGGCAGCGATTTACCTGTTGCCTCACTAACGCTTAATGATTCGTAACAGAATTATTCCTTGATCGAAAAAGAACTTTTAGTTATAGTATGGACCACTTAATACTTGCCTATATTTATGCGGTCATAAATTTAATATCCTGACAGAACATAAGTCATTGCAATGGTTGTTCTCGCTCAAGGATCCGAAATCGAAATCATTGCGATGGCGCATGAAATTGGAAGAGTGCGCCTATAATATAGTTTAGATGGGAATTGGATGCTCTCTCCCGTGTAGAAATACACACTGAAGAAACAAAGAATTTTGGTACGAACTAGGCGAGATACTTGGAGATGCAGGATTTGGAACCTCATCAGTCACTTTCGGTAATCCCGTCATCAATGAAAATGCATCCACCTCAAATGATATGTTCAAAGAAAACCCAGATAACAGTGGAAAAAAGAAACGACAACCCCTATGAGCTGATAACCCTCCTATTAGTATGCCCCCCAGTAGAGAACTACAAACTGAACCCGAACTACCTGACATCAGTGACGATAATACAGTACACACGAACCAAAAACAAGACCCCGCTGTAGTGTGTCCCTATATCAGAATCACCGCTCAGTCATGGTCAAAATCAAATAATTTTCAATCCCACACTTCATAGTCCAGCTAGACCTAAAATAACCTTCTTATTCGAAAAGAAGCAACAAATTTCGGTACGATAATCGCGAGACAAATTTGAGGAAGATATTGTTAAATTCAATACAGAATATATTCCCCCGATGTTCCATATTACTTGTACTTTGAGAATCCTGATGATTGAATTTTCTACAATAGTCCAGAAAAATTTCAAATGGCCATCACTTAAGTTCAAGAGATGCAACTCAAAACTCCTAGATGTCACCTAGAATCAAATTCAAATGCTATTCGCCATATGTGAAAAATTCGGTTCGAACTTGTAGCAGATTTATTTGCCCAACGTAAATAAAGACAACATGTATTTATAGTTGCCTAGTTCGCCCTGTTTTCGGAAGCTTGAGAAGTTCCTTCACGGTAGTACTGCGCGTCTATTGCTTTGCTCGATAGAGGACGCCATGCCTACTACTCTTGCTGGAATTGCAAAAACAAGACAAATTCCTGGACAAAATTATCTGCGTCTTGGCGTCCTTTTTAGTGCTGTTTTCTCAGACAGAAACATCTCTGGCTACAAATGTGCTTGGGGTGTTTTCTATGGCAAAATCTTGAAGGTTTTTGCTTGTACCCGTATCTTTTGTAGGTAAGTTGAATTATGAAAAAATTAACTTTCTGTAATTTTCCGAATATTGTCATATTAAATTCTATAATATACTTTGCCCTCCAGATTCGTTAAATTCTAATTTTAGTCTATTAAAGATTCTGTCACTGGGCATACTTTGTCATTTTGTTATTGCAAATTAGTTATGACTGTCATTTTGTATTCGTGTGAAAACGTATTGGTATTGGTGGTCAAGGATAAAAAGGCTTTTAATCCAAGAACCTACAAAAACCTCGGAAATCGCGCCGACCCTGAGAATATCCTCTACAACCGTATATAAACGAGTGCGAAATTTGCCAAAAGAGCAAATTCGAAAGAAACTCAATAGACCTCATCAAAATTACAATGAACGGGACTCTGCCACGAAACCATTTGAAATAAGTCATTTGGATAGCCCCACTATCGAGCAAACAAAATTTCTGACTATAATTGACACATTTTCTAAATATGCGCCAGAATATTACCTGGATTATCTAAACTGAACAGAGATTGTTGGTTATCTCATACATTTCTTTTTGAACTATAGAAATTACACAAAATATATGTTCATTTCATATCACCCGACCACCCTCAATCTAATGGTATGATTGAAAGATTGCCTTCCACGCTAATCGCTCAAGGATATCTGAAATCGCCGGCTAAAATGAAAATGAAATACGCTATTTTAACATATAATCATTCAATCCACTCAACTACCAGAATAATGATAATGGACACATCGACAATGAAAACCCATTTAATATCGAAATTGACCAGATTTTGCTTAATGATTATATAAATGATCATGAAGAGAAAATCCAAAATATTACACTCAAAAATCAATACTGATTTAATCCAAAATGAAGAAAAAACGACTAAACAAAAACCGCGACGATCCAAAGATTTTCCATCCCGTTTAAACTGCGTTTGTTGGAAAGCATAAACAACTAATATACGGTTGCTTGAAAGATTTTCACTTAAGGGTTTACTAAACCGCGACACGTGTTTCGCTATACAATAGCCCCCTTAAGCAGGAACTTTATTAAAGTTCTGAAAATCTCACAGGCAACTTACAGAAGTAATCAACACTCCAGACTACCTGCATCAATATAAATACGCCTTAAAAAATCGAAACGTTTAGTCATCGGAAATGAGTAAGCCTCTGACGAAGCTGGCCACTCGCGCTAGCGAAACGTTAGGAAGAAATCTCGAAGAACGACGGCCTTCAAGCCCGAAGAAAAGTAGTTATACTAATAACCTCGGCCGCGAAAGCCTTAACCATTTTGAACACTATCAAACATAAGTCATGATAAGTTGTTGAAATCAAAGATTTCACAGATTGCAAAAATCATAAACTACTCACAAAGAGAAATCAACTATTATCGAAGATATATTGAATCAATTGATAAATATGTATGAGATAATTCTAGCTTACAAGACATCAAAGATTCAATATCTCTTTCTGAACTGAAAATTATGCATCCCAGTATAATACTAACAGCTGATCTCTATAAAATATTTCTCACGATCGAGAAATATTCGAAAAAGGGGCAACTGCCATTTAATATAACCTTAAATAACAGACTGCTATTTGAAAACATATACGAATCAAAAGATATATTTGGAACAACAAAATAACCTATATCCTTGGCATTCCCATCAAATATACCTTCTCATTCGAATACTACCACCTGTATTCCATACATACTCATTCGAGGAGCCACTTCAGTCGAAGATACCGCTAAAAAGTTCTTACTGATCCAGTTGTACTACACATTCCAAAGCGACGTGTACCTGGAGATATCACACGCTACTACGTTTGCGAGAAACTGGAAATTAAGAAAAAATCGAAAAACAACTCATGCGAGAAGAAATAATGAATCTACAATGATGACCAAGTCCAGGTGGAGCCTACAAAACCAATAATCACAGAAATTTCAGTCGGTTGTCGAATCTCCTACCATTGATCGAGTCTCGACAATTTCCAAATCAACAATTCTGCTTCCTGATATTGAATCAAATAGAATTCACACTATGAGTGAATTTTAGCCTCCACTTAGAAGACGTGAAACTAGATTAACTACAAGAAATCAATACCCGAATCATCCATAACCAACCAGATGTGTCATTTTCTATACAGAGGTGGGCCTCTCCTGTTTAAACGACAGCAGGGCAAGTCTGCTGGCCTTGAGTTCATTGAAAAATGAATAGTTCCCAACAGAAATCCACTGATTTTATCAATACCTGCCAATATCTCTCTTCGCTGCCTGATTGAGATATGTTTAATCCAGAAACTTCTGAATACAAGGAGAAATCGGGATCTGTAAACAGTCTTCCGGCCGTTTGCTAGGGCTTCGCTGGCAGGATAATCCCCTGGATTCTTCTCCGATGACTCATCGGAGTGTAACTCAAGGTGTAATAGCCTCTGAATTTTCTCCATTCCGGTAAGAGTTTGATCAAAGCACCACACTGACCCAGAAGAATTTGTTTCTATTCAGAGGTAACCCATTTAGCAGTCCCTGTAGAATGAAACTAAAAACTTATTACCTGTTTTTTTTTCTTGTCATCAGAGGATCTTATTATCTATAATAATGATGTTTATGCACAAAATATGTGTGTCAAATGGCGCATATTGCTGTATTGCATATTTTTTCGTGTTTTCAAATTTCTTGCCCTCTTCCAATCATTACGATAAGCCATAGTTCATAAAATTAACTAACATTATTTTTATATCTAGAATAGAATATACTAACTTATGCCGAAATATCTCCTATTGCGGCTATTAGAATCTAGGAAATCATTGTTCATGAAATAAACGCACAATGTTTTCATACACTAGAGTAGAATAGAATATACCTTCCCATACCGAAACATTTCCTATTCCGGCTGAAAGAATCTCTAGGAAATCATTGTTCATGAAATGAACGCACAATGTTTTCATACACTAGAGTAGAATAGAATATACCTTCCCATACCGAAACATCTCCTATTCCGGCTGAAAGAATCTCTAGGAAATCGTTGTTCATGAAATAAGTGAAAATATTTTTTATACACTGGAATAAAATAGAATATTCCTATCTACTGTAGCGGCTGACACTGGGATATCATTGCTAAACTGCAGTCGGACCTCTCGTATTGCGGCTAATAGGTACTGCCGAACCTCTCGTGTTGCGAGTACATACTGCTTTACGATCATGAACATATCGTGCTTCAGCTCTCGAAGTGTCTTGCTGCGATGTGGATACTCGGCATAAGACTGCAAAGTAACAGAATCATTGGCATTACTGCTTTCCGAGTATGATCTACCCCTGTGACCTGTGAGTTTCACGTGGGGTACGCAGAAACACTCCTCGACCTAGCTCGATGTCTTCACCGTTCCCTTGACCTCTCACCCAATGTCTACTCTAATCTCCCGAGTCTTCTTTCTAATAACTTTATTTTTCCATATTTTTTCCATATGAAAATGCTGAAAAACTCGTATGACAAAGTAACACAAGAAACGGCCTAAAATTTCCGAAGCTGCGCACACGCATTTTCAATTTGTGCAAATCTAATACTGCACAAGAAAAGTTGAAAATTAAGGGTTATCAATTCTGAAATATCATCATCAGTTGTGCACTTTAAAACTAATGTATCTGAGTTTTATGGATTGTGCATCAAAGTTATGAAACTTTGATTATTTGTTCACTAAACTCGCCTCTATAACTCAACAAGGGTAAGTCATAAAGACAGTTTTCCTTCTGATTTTTCATTATTCTGTGCTATAACTGCGTAGGTATGAACCAATGTTTGTATATGGAAAGAAGGTGATGGAATGTCATTTTTTCGACTCCTTCATCTTGTTGGTGCGTCAATTGGGCTAATGTAAATTTTCACTAGACTAAATTGAGCCATCGGATTTTCACCACTGCTATAGAATTGGCTACAAAAACAGATGGTCAATGAAAAATTAACATTCGAAAATAAACTTTGATGTATCACTCAGTATAAATCGTTATGTTAGTCAGCAGTAGATAAAAAATAAGCAAATTCAATAAAAATTCGTATTTGAAAAACAATATTGAGCGAGTTCACTCAACTTGAAACTTGGTTTCAAACATTTGTTCATTTTGATTAAAATTTTTCCATTTGATACTTTTGTTCCATTTTACTCTTTACATATTATAATATTTTATTGTCCAATTGAGAACAATTCGAATTTCTTCTCTTTGACCGAAATCCACTCAAGCCTTTTAATTGGATTCAAGTGCCTTAATCGATTGAATTCCTTCCATTATTTTTAATTTATTTGTTTGTTTGACTTTCCGAACCGATACCACTCAGCAAGGAACAATGTCAATCATATTTAAGCACTATTTTGAGTCGTCAAGTAGGTACCTGGTAAATGTTGATCAGCATAGAACAGACTCTACAATTTTCTCCATCTACAACAAAATTCTAATTCACACTTCACTGGAAGGATTTTTTTCTCTTTTGTGTTATTTACTCGTATCATGGAAGTAGAAAAATAAATGGACTCGGCAAACCAATATCTTCAACACAGAATGTCTTGAAGCCGCTCGGTTCGGTGGCGAGCGGGTTACGGGGAAGGAGGAATCTTGCGAAGACTGTGACTTACCCTCCAACGACAGTGGCGCACGCAATAAATTCAATATGGGCAATGTTAACGAAAATATGCAAAATGTTATATACTTATGAAAACTTCAGAGATCTATTCATCAATTGGAGATTATAGATATTTCCGATATCAATTACAGGAAAACTTGATTGTATTCGAAATAAATATAATTACTCGAAAAAGTCGGTTCTTTGAAAAAACTGTTGAAAATTGATAAATAAAAAAACAGGAAAAAGAAACAATGTTTTGAATTGAATATTTTGATATATTCTACACTGAGAAAAAAGTTTAATAACCACATTCAAAATTTTAATAGTAGCAATCAAAAAGTTCATCTAAATACGTGACTAAGACACAAGTCACTTGCCTCAAATGAAACTAGAACCTTGACATAGTTTAATTGTGATAATTAAACAATTTCAAAATACACTAAAGTGTTTATCACTATCAAAAACAGATAATTTACAGCAATTAATCAAGCACTTTTTCACTAACATATAGTTTAATTGGTCTGGTTTTGAAACTATTAAATTGGGTATTTGCACTAATCAAAGATGGTCTTTATCACTATTAAAATGCTTTATTTACATCAATGCCTCTAGGACATTAAGACTATCAAACATTTTAATTGCCTCTGAATACAGAATGGCTCCATTACAAATAAAAATGTACTTGCTACTACTGAACTGTACATTTGCACTAATCAAACAGTGATCTAAAAAAAGTGCTGAAAACAATTGCTGCTTTCAATGACTTCAGTTATTGTAATCACACTGTATTTTCGGAGCAATGAAAAAAAGGTACTTGAGACAAATACCATAAAAAATTACCAGATATAAAAAATTAATTGTCCTAGAGAATATGTTGAAAAATAGTGAATGAATGAACAGTTTACAGCAAACATAAAACATATTTACCTCAATTAGTCTTCTCCTTGTAAATGGATCCGAATAGACGTCTTATTTTCCTCTTTTCAGTTTCACAATTATTCAGAACGTGAAACCACATTTAATGTTATAATTGTTTGAATATAATTTTTACAGTATATATGTGCACTCTTGGCAGAGTGAAGAATCTTCACTCTGCCAAGATGAGTGCTGGGGGTTAAGGAGACTTAGGCCTCGCCACCGAGTCAAGCAGCCTTGAGAATGGTTCCAAAGTGGGAATATATATATGTATATATATATATATATATATATATATATATATATATATATATATATATATATATATATATATATATATATATATATATATACATATGCTAGAGATCAATTACCCAAACACGAAACTGATATTTTTGCCGCGCAGTTCGCTAACAAGGTTAGCATCTTCAAGAGATTGAATTGAATTTTCTTCTTCTGAAGATGCTAACCTTGTTAGCAAAACGCGCGTCGAGTGCAAAAATATCAGTTTTGTGTAAGGTTAATTTATCTACTCTAGAATTCTAGAAAAAAATTTTAACTTTTACACCAAAGCTTCCAATCTTATTGTTTATTCATGCACATGTTTTGATTTCAATCGACAGTATTATATGAACCTGCAAAAGATCATGGTGAATTGCGAAAATAAACTAAGTTGGTTTCAATACTCATTTATTTTCAACTGTAAAATGAACGAAATAATAATCTCTTAGATACTCTTATTATAAACTGTGATGAAAGAGGTTTTAAAATTACTTATAAAAGTAATAGTGAAACTATAAAAGAACTAACTGAGTAATAAACAACACTTCCATTTCTAGGTTTCAAGTACTCATTTATTTTCAACTGTAAAATGAACAAAATATCTCCTAGATCATCAGAAACTGTGATGAAAGAGGTTTTGAAAATACTTACAAAAGTAATGAAACTATAAAAGAACTAACTGAATAATAAACATTACTTCCATTTCTAGTATCACATTCCCTCACTTTCTGGTATTCCATTCTGCGTGCATATAATATAATAGTCCAGGGTGTCCACTGATACATATATAAATATATAGGAGATACAATAAATGCAGTACACATGCACAACCGCACATAATATATTATATAACAGATAAAAGGACGCATGCGAACTTCTATATGAAGTTACCTAACCAAGACTCAAAACTGAACTGAGAACTGAGCTACTGAGCACCAAGCACCACAAAAACTCGACACGGAATCGCAGACGCCGCACGCGCATTCATTTGGGGTGCGAAATAGCATACCCCCACCCTAATTATTAAATATTGTTCATTGTCACAATTACTTCCTTATCTCATAGTAAATTGTATATGTATTGTCATAAACCCTCAACCCATCTCTGATAAATGAACTCAGTGTCAATTATAGTGTCAACCTGCGACAATCAAACAGTTTCTTGGGGTAAATGTACACATTGACTGTGGCATTTGAACTTCAATAACTGCAATTACTCAAGTGTCAAGATTTTTTTTAATTGTAGCGAAGACTGAGATTTGAAGGTGGGAATTAAATATTTGATAGCCACAATTAAAATTGTGTTAGATACACCAGTTTATTTGGAGCATTTCTCTCAGTGTAGTTCTATCATATTGAAGGTACAAAATGACAATCACAAAACGGTATTTGTTTATAATTATAAGATCAAACGAACTTACCTAAGTGAAGTTCGATCATAATTATATGAAACGCCTTGTCCGAGATGATTTACTGTGTAGTACCCCCACTTACCCCCAGTGACACCACGATTTTTAAAGCAAAACTTCACTCACCCCTACTCCCATCCGCATGCCCCGGTTGTTCCTGGCTGAGAATCTCATTTCTTTGAAGCATTTTTGCAACTGAAATGATCATAATTGGGATTCCGAATTGGAATCATACGGGATATCAGGGAGGGTATGATCATCTCGGACAAGGCGTTTCATATAATTATGATCGAACTTCACTTAGGTAAGTTCGTTTGATCTTATAATTATATTCACGCCTTGTCCTCAATGATTTACTGTGTAGATGTTCAAAGCCAGTTGCGAAATAAAATTGGAAATAAATTTATTGTTTGTAACATTGCCGTTTCAATAGCATTACAAATCCAAGACAAGATACATTCTTAAAAGGGAGTAAGACAAGATACATACAGTCTTAAACCGAGGAACTAAAATTTTATTACAAACTCAAAATGCATTTTGCAAATGTGGACTTGTCATATAAAGGACGGTTGTAAAATCTAGCAAAAGTCATAGAATTAGAAGACCAGCCAGCTGTGGATTTTATTATATCAAGACTAACGCCATTTCTCATTGCAGCTGAAGTGGATGCATGGCGAGTACTATGAGCAGAGAAAATATTGGTATCAATTCCACATTTCTGCAGTGTTCCTTTAATCCAACGACTTATTGTTTGTGTACCAGCATTGTGGTGCGGCTTTTTGAAAGTGATAAAGAGATTATGATTTTCTCGAACCCCGATTCGAAGATTATTTGTTTTTAACAAATAAGTTTCGAGAGTGCTAGCTACGCATATCTCTTGCCTCTCGGGAAAGAAATCAACCTGTAATGTAGGCTGAGCCCGATTATGTTTAGAGGTCTTTATTCTGTCAGGAATCTTTATTTCAAATCCATTTCTATGTCTTTTAATGTTTGTGAGTTTTATGAGAGACAGTGTCTGAACCCTGTGGGCAGTAATTGATGCTAAAAGAGTTGCCAGCTTCTTGGTTAAGGACTCTAAGTCCAAATCCTCATTAGGATACAATTGTCCTAAGTAGGATAAAACATTACTTGGATCCCAAGTCACTTCATATTTCGGCGCTTGGGGCCTTAAACGCTGGACTCCTTTAAAAAAACGTTTTATTCTGAAGTCACTTCCTATGTTAGGAGATAAAATGAGAGATAAGGCAGATCTCGAACAGTTTAGTGTTGCGTAGGATGCTCCTCTTTGAAACTGTTCTTCTAAAAATTTTAATACGTTCAGGATTGAACTAGCAAATACATCCATACCTCTGGCCTGGCAAAAGGACCACCAAGCCTTTAGGCCCGTATTGTATTGCTTCAAGGTGGAAGGGGAAATGGAAGCTAGTAGGATATCAGTAATGGAATCCGGTAATTTTTTCAGTTTGAAGGCTTGGCTGATAAGACCCCGACTGCCAGGGTAATCTTCTTCCAGAATGGATGAGGTGACCTGTTGAAGGATAACAAATCTTTAGAGGGTGAAAAATAGATTGGTTTTCTGACTAAAAGTTTTTTGAATAAGGGGAACCAGGGCTGATTTGGCCACCATGGTACCACAACAATTCCTTCCGCTTTATCGGCAATAAGTTTCTGAAGTATTGACAAAACGAGCGGAAATGGTGGGAATGCATAAAAAAAATAATCGGTCCATACAATTGTCAATGCATCAACTGCAAAGGCATCCGGATCTTTGTGCCACGATATGAATTTTTGGCATTTTCTATTAACTCTGCTTGCAAATAAATCAATCTCCGGGGTGCCGAATAATTCTGTTATCTGAAAGAAGGCATTTCTAGAAAGTTCCCATTCTGAATTTAGTGGTATCTTTCTGGATTCAAAATCCGCTTCAACGTTGTCTTCCGAGCGGATGTATGAAGCAAAAATCCGGATGCCTCGTACTTCACACCATTTCCATATTTCTTTTGCCAGATTATTCAATTTTGTATAACGGATACCACCATATCTGTTAATATACGATATTGCGGTAGTGTTGTCAATCCTCAGTAAAATTTCACAATCCCTTAAATCAGATGCAAAACACCTCAATCCGAAGAAGGCTGTCAGCAATTCTAAATGATTTATATGGTAAGTTTTTTCTACTCTACTCCAATAGCCATTTGTCCTTTTGTTTTTGCAAACAAGTCCCCATCCTGTCAAACTGGCGTCAGAAAAAATTTCTAATTTGTAAATGTTTGTTGGAATAGGATTCATGCTTGACATAATATTTAGTTTCCACCAATTTTAATCACTAACTAAATGTTGAGGAATATACATTTTCCTATCATAGTTTCCAAGGGATTTCTTTAATGCTAAGTACTTGGCTCTTTCAAAACTTTTTGAGTAGGCCCAACCATATCTTATTGCTGGGCAAATGGCAATTAGCTTCCCAACAATTTGAGCAAACTTTCTAATAGAACAGTGTTGCAAGGAGCATGTTTTTTCAAGAAGTTTATAAAACGTAACTCTTTTTTCCTCAGGGAGTTTTAAACACAATTTTTTAGAATCAAATAAAAACCCTAAGAATCTGCAACAAGACGAAGGTATCAACTGACTCTTTTCAGTATTGATAATGAAGCCTAACCTTCTCAATAACATACTTGTTTCCTGTACATTTTTCAAACAATCATCATAACAGTCTCCAAATAATAGGAAATCATCTAAATATATTACGGATAAATGCCCTCTCCTGCGTAGGGCTGAGACCACTGGTTTCATAATCTTAGTGAAGACCCAAGGGGCCGTACATAATCCAAATGGCAAACAAGAAAATTCATACAACCTCTCATCGAATTCAAAACGCAAAAGCTTCCTCGAATCTTTTTCGACATTTATCAGAAAATGAGCTTCCTTCAAGTCTATCGAGGCAAGAAAGCAATTTTTTGACATAAGCTTTGTTGCCATGTTCCTACTTTCCATTTTAAAATGTTCAGATAATATGAATTGATTAAGATACTTGAGGTTGAGAATGAGTCTCTTCTTGCCATTTGGCTTCTGTACCAGAAAGATGCTAGATAGAAACTGGCCATCACAAGGTTTGCAAACCGCCACAGCACCTATTTTCAAGAGATGGTCAATTTCCAGCTTTATGTCCTGCTTTTCTGTGTTGGACCAGGTTTTCACTCTTGGTTGTTCATGCTGCATCAAGTTTGAATGAACCTGTATTTTGTAACAAACTATCCAGGATAATAATACAGGGTCTGATGTGATATTTTTCCATTGTCGGATAAAATTCCTCAAATTTCCTGCCTGGAAACTCACCTCATCCTCTAATACTTCTGCTTCCTCCTCTCGTCCCTCACCTGACCCCTCTGTCGAAACGTCGATGAATGGTGTCGTTTTACTTGGTGTCTTTCTGATCGGCCCACTTTCTGAAGAGGCATTGCCTGGTATATCTGTCCACTCAGGCGTGCATTTCTCCTGAGTGGACCCTTGGAGTTTAACGAGATGGATGGGCTCTTGAACTTCTGTGTTTGAGATTTTTGTCTCAACTCCTGACCTGAACGCTCTATTGCCTTTGCGGCTTTTACTCTTTCGCTCAGATTTTCTCCAAATAGCCAACCATCAACGACTGCACCTACGAGAGTTTCCTTCAGATTTCTGTTTAGATTTATGCTGACCAAACTCCTACGGGATTCTGAGTCTTCAAAGTGCAAATCAGCTTTAGTCTTGCTGCCACTTAATGACTCAATGACATGTGACTTATTATCCCCTCCCTCCTTTTCTTCTTCATTAAGCAGAATAGTGAGAGCTTTTCCCACTGCACAAAGGCTAGCACCTAACTGGCCTTGAAGAGCTTCAAGACGTTCATCCCGTTTTTTAGCGGGCTCATTTATCGCAGAAATTACTTCTGGATTTAATTTTGGGGGAGAGATTAAGGGGCAATTCCTTACAGATGGATATTTCTTCAGTAGGTTAGACTTTGTAGAGTCTGTCAACCCCTTTTTTAAGATATTTTCCCATCTAGACACCAAATCTTCATGTATGAGGATTTCAGGTACAGTATTAGATGGGTTTTCTTCTCCCAATGCGTTCAGAACACTTTCATTGAGGGCCGGGATTTCCACAAATTCAATTTTTAATGGATCTCCCTCAGTGTCTTGATACTCTTCATTTTCAGGATCTGAAACAAAAGGTTTCTGAAACACTGTGGCTACATAACAAAAGTGGGTGTCATCAATAGATGGCGCTATTAAGCAGATGTTAATGAAAATTGACTAATGATCCCGGCAGCCGTCACCCTAGCCGGGTGCTTATCACCGACCTATAATAGGTCGGTGGTCAGTTTGTACAACCACAAAACACTTGTTCCGTGGTTAGCGGCTAGAACATTTGGATTTTGACATCTGACAGCTAAGTTTCAGTTTTGTTTTAGCTTAATCGCCTGGCAACACTAGCAGCTGGCAACACTGTTTTGCCCTTGCCGTTACCTCGGCTGTAACCACGGACACCAGGACTGTTCTTTGGATTTGTCTCCCGCCCTGCACTCACCGGGTAGATTTATGAAAATATTTTCAACTTTATGATTTCTTTTCTTCTTCGGATACTTTCCTGCCCCTATCAACAAGATAGAACCCTACTTGTACAAGATTTACGGGTATTTACCATGCACATGGTCTTCATTGAGTTCGATACCGAAAACAATGGCTTCTCCCGCTGGGAGTTGAATTCTGTCAAACAAAATGGCTTCTCCCGCTGGGAATTGAATTCTGTCATCATTTGTTAAATGTGTGCTGAAACTAATGTTGATTAGTCGTAGGTTTACGTATTACCTTTATTTTCTTTTTCGGATTCATCGGACACGTTCCCTGACAAGTCAATCATGGACGGCCCCGGTGAACTCTCAGTCGAAGGGGATCGGCGTCTCTTCTCCTTTCGTTTTAGTCTCTTTTTTAATTTTCTTACTTCTCTTCGAAGATCGCTGACTTCATCGCTCGAACTGCTCGATGAATAAGATCTTTTCCGTTTTTCTTTTCCCATATTTCCAATTTCCGTGCACAATATTTAATTGACGTGGTATCACCGGCACGAAGTTGAAGAATAATATTCGTAGCCAGGAACAACCGGGACATGCGGATGGGAGTAGGGGTGAGTGAAGTTTTGCTTTAAAAATCGTGGTGTCACTGGGGGTAAGTGGGGGTACTACACAGTAAATCATTGAGGACAAGGCGTGAATATAATTGTAAGAGTAGATGGGTTACTAAAGTAATTAGTAAGAAGATAATATTCACCTTTTGATTGAATTTACAATTTGACTGTCTAATTGTCTTTAACCCACCTTTATTTTGTCGTAGCAGACTTTCTCTCTCTAACAACGAAGATCATCAAAAGTGTCATTGCCTCTCTTTGAAATCGAAACTCAATGTTAGATTTTACATCACCTATTATTTTTGTGCTATCACCAGATATATTTTGCAACTAACTACCTATAACAACTTCATAAGGCTTTCGAAAAAGCTTGAATTAGGCTTCCTGCGCGAAGAGGAAGTCTTTGTTTGCATCTCAGATGGTAACTTTTTCTTGATCTGAGGTAGGATTGTAAATTAAACTACTCGAGTTCAAAGAATAACTGTAATGAAACAAATGAAACAATACAAAATAAAAAACAACAAGAATAAAAAAATATTACAATTTTAAAATGAACCAAATATAAATATATCCATGAATCCATACCGAATAATATTTTATGAAAAATAGTGTCGGTTCACAATTGAAACTAGTTAATTAAAAATTAACCTTTTACAATTATATAGTATTATATAATCATATTGGAATAACTACCCAATAATTTTGATAAATAACCCACTCGATAATGTGAATGGAAATATTTTTCAAAAATAGTTCTTTGAAATTAGAAACTTCGAAGAAGATGAAAACCCAAACACCAAACTGGAATCTCGCACCCTACATACGTTTCGCTAACCAAGTTAGCGCTAACTTGGTTAGTGAAACGGACGTCGAGTGCGAGTGATTCCAGTTTGGTGTTTGGGTTTTCATCTTCTCCGAAGTTTCTAAGAGTTTTATTGATTTCGAAACAAAACAGTTTTTGTCAATATACTCCTAACTCGTTTAGTTGATGAATCTAATTCAGAGGATGTTTCATGATGAATTCTAATGTTAAAATATTTATTTGAAATCAGTTTCAATAGCTGCAATCAATGACCACCAATAGCATCTTCATCATACAAGTGATCACCAAAATAATCATATATTTTTGGTGGCATGTTTTTCAGAGTATCATTTACCAAAACATTCATTAGGTTTTTTACTCTATTACTGAATATGTTGTTAGTTTTATGGAAAAATCTGAAATACTTTTCAGCAACAACACAAACTTCTACTACTAACTTTGATGCTCTAGTGAGGTTTCGATATTCCTTTCTTATGAGCAGTGTGGAGGTAGTCTCATCATTTTCATCAAATAAAAGTGACTTACATCTAAAACATGTAACAATATTTTCCAGGCTCCTCGATACATGACCCGCCATATAACAGACAATATCATTAACATAATCTGTTAAACACCAAGCAGAAGAATGGAGAAAATCCAAAGCTCGTATGTCTTCACTCAGTTTATTCTCAAATATTGCTTGCTCAGTAGTCGAAGAAAGATCTTCCCCATTCTTACTGATGGTAAGTCGACCACTGTTACACAATAATATCGAGGTTGCATCTAAGTTCAAAGAATTTTCCGTATCTCCAGCTTTAATTTCTGAATGAACTATCAACCTTTTATAAGCTGCCTCAAATTGTCTAGCAGTTGGATTGTTATTGAATCCCCCACGACTTCTAACTGCTCCAAAGAACAATTCAACATGATCCTGGGATGATTTATAAGTTAGAATATATATCAGTTTTCCAGATTCGACATAAGATTTGTAAAGGCCTTTGAGGCTCTCTATACAAATGAGAAATCCTAAAAAAAACAGTTTTTCTCTTTGATTTCAATACCTCAACCTTTTCTGTTGACAGATGCAATATATATTCCTTAATGATGTCAAGATAGTCGAAAAATTGCCTACTCGTTACAGGAGACCAAGCTTTTTTATAAATATATTTAGCAAATCTATTTTTTGGATTGAAAATGTCGAATGAAACATCGAAGTAACGGGCGAACAATGCAGTTGCTTCCGCTCCTTGGAATTCAGGCAGTAATAAATCTTTACATAGATATATCAAAGAATCTGCTACACTTTTACTTAGCGTTTGTGTGGCGATTTTGACTTTCATTTTTTCTCTAGTCCTCATTTATATTGAATGTTAACTAATTTGTCAAAATCATCCCAACTCACTTGATTTTTATCAGTCTTGCACGTTCTTATAAGATCCCAAACAATTTCCTACCAATTTTATCATATGACATGGATCTAGAATTAGATATACCTTTTCCTTCGTAACAGGATGAATAAAATGAGTTTTCATTGGTGAAACATTGAAATCTGCTCCCAGAATTGAAGCCATCTTGAAATTGGCTGCAGTACCATCAAATGTTATAGAGGACACAATAACCCCAGTTTCATCAACCAACTCTAAACATTTCTTAACAAGACCAGCTTTGTCAGATCCAGAAAGACCATCTAAGAGAAAATATCCAACAGGTATTTTCCAACAACTGTTCAAACAAACTAGCATAAACACAAACACTTCTTAAGCTTCAGGAAGTTGATCGCTATCCAAATCAGTACCAATATCTACATACCCACAAAACTTCTTGCCAGTCCATTCCACCTGTTTTCGAACGGATATTTCATCAAAAATTAAATTACAAATGGTATCACTTTTTTTTGTTTAGCTGCATCAACTTTCAGTTTCAATGCTGTTAACGCTTCTTTTGTCCAGCCAGGAGCACCATCAACTGATTGGTACCATTTTGATAAAGTTGTCGGGTGCGGTAAAGAATTATTGAATGTCGTCCTAACATAATTATATGCCTTAGTAGAATAAAAGCTCAGAGTTAGAGCAAATGATCCAAGTGCTGGTGTATATTTTTGAGTTCTGGGACCCTTAAGCATCCTTTTGAAAAGTTCAGATGTTGACTCTGACATAGAAGTCTGCAACAAAAAAGATGCCAGATATCTTTGAAGATCAAAAAGTTGTTATCACATGATTTGTCATAATCGAGTATGTATGAATTCAACAGAACATAAAATAGTAAGTTGCTGGAACTTTCAACTTCTCAGAATGAGTCGATTATTCATATAAGAAAACTTTTATTTCAATTCCTTCACAGATTGTTGAGATGATTACTTGAAATGGAGTGTATAGAAAAAATAAACACAAAACCCAATATATCCCATAATGCGCTACATATTATAGCACCGAATTTTTTTCAATCGCTTCCTTATGACATCAAAGATGACTATTTCATTATCATTATCATATTTTCCGCTCAGCAAAGAAGTTCATGAGCAATCAACTCTACAAAAATCTATAATTTTCATACAATTTGTTGTGGTGGTGAAATGGATTGAAACCTCATTAACTCACTCTCAATGAACTTTCACAATCTTCACGGACCAAAGATTTAGCTTTCAAATGGTTTATCAGTGAATTCAAGTTTGTCACCTTGGACCGCAGTCTCCGCACTGACTGTTGTAACGTTCTAATTTTAGTTTTCTAGCCTGTCAAGATTTTTTTCACTGTTTTCAGATTTCTTCTGGCCTTACGAGGAGTTGAAAAATCACTGGTAGCTAGGTCATCAGGAGCTCTGAAATGAATAAAAATAAAATTATTTTTTTTTTCAAAAACTGTTCATCTTTTTTTCAAATTGTTATATTGAAGTTTATTAATTTAGTATTATTTCCCTAGTATGAACATCGTTCATGTTTCTTGGGATTAATAAAGAATAATGATAATGCTCAAGCTGTTATTTGTATTCACAAGCATGCACATGTCAAAGAATATGAATTCTGAATATTCTGGAAAACTATAAGGTTAGACTGCAAATATCAACAATAATTAATTTACATTGAAATGACAAGCAGAAAAACACTGGCCTAAAATATCAAAATGAACTGAAATCATTATTATTATCATTATTGAACGCATATTGTTACTATTGACGGATACAGATTTGGGAATAGTGGTTAAAATTAGCTTACAAATACAGCTAACCGAGCAGCCAACCCATTGCTTGTGATAACTTCTTAAAACTATTTCTCTGTTAGATTTTTTTTCACTTACTTTCTCTTCTGCAAATTTGTGGGCGAGTCTGTTTCCTTTTCTGTGACTAAGTTATGGATTAGCTCAGTTTCTGATGCAGTCAATGTTTCTGAGCTAGAATCAATACATTTTTCATATTCTCCTTTTGAACGTGTGCCCATTTCTGGAGTCAGAGTATTAGATATTTCGGTCTGATGAGTCTGCACATTGCTTCTTGATCTAAAAACTATAGAATGCTCGGATTGGGCCAATTTCTAAATGGAAAACACTATTAGTTTCAAAATCCCACAGGAAACACTGGAACCAATTCAGTTTTCCTTTGATATTATTTTTTAGCACTAAGAGTACAAAATTCCGTGAGCATAAAATATCATTATTTGATTATTAGCACAATACCAGGAGCAGAAATAGTTATAAAAATGAGCCTCAATCATGTCACACCACCTGGATTTGATCTTACCTCTTTAGTGGAAGGCCATCAATAGACTTGTCAACTTCCAAAAAATTTTTTTCTGAAGCTGTATCTGTTGAATCTGTAGATGAGTCATTCTTTCTGAAAAAAGTTAATTTATGTTACGAAAAAAATATCGTTAGAAAATGATAACTGTTGAATGATTACTATACCTTGAAGTTGGAGGAATATACTCTTGATTAAAATACAAAGGACGGGCACCTTTTTTCAGGAATACGTTTCCACTGGGTTTCACTTCAAACGCTTCTCCCTCAAAATGAACGGAACAAATTCTTGCATACTTTAGAGTATTTTCGGGGCATTGCTTCAATCCCAAATTCTCAAACCAAACTGCTCTTTCATTGGCATCAGTTGGAAATCTGAACATTTTTGCTCTTTATTCATTAATACGTGTAGATATAAATTATTAGAATTTGTATATTCAAAATGTTGTCATCTGAAAACATTGCATTTCACTGCGTGCCATGCAAAATTTATTTCGGTTTCATTTTGAAGTACCTATATCTATAGCAATTCGAAACTCAATTATTGTGATGCCTTTGAGCAAAAACCTGTATTCACTCACCTGTGTAAGGTCAATTTTTGGTAGAACATTGGGATTGCTTGCAAACCCAACAGTAAAGCACCATTATCAGTTTATATCTATTATTTAACTATATATAAACCAAACACAGTAACAAATTCACTCAAATGAACTCCTCGATGGCGAAATGAAAGCGGCCAAAGAAGAAATGAATGAAATGGAAGATAGATTTGACCAAATGGACCAAGCTTCGAGATCGTGTAACCTTAAAATATTCAGCCTCGAAGAAAAACCAAATGAAAATACAAGAGATGAATTGAAAAAAATCTTCAACACAAAAATGCTACTAAATCTATCGAATAAGGACATCTCTATATGCTGCAGGATTGGCAAGAAAGAAGAAAACAAAACAAGGGGAATCTTTCTGAAACTTAATGGCTTGGAGATTAAAGAAGCGATTTATGGAAAGACAAAGCTTCTCGAAGGAACAGGGTTAGTCATAAGGAAGGAAACTGGATCGAGGGTGAAACTATTGAATACAGCAATTGAAAAGTTTGGAGTTAAAAATGTATGGACCCACCACGGTGAAATCTACATCAATCAAGACAATAAAGTGCATATCATTGAAAATAAAGATGACTTGAGAAAATACTCACAGATAGAATCCTCTTAGGTGAGATTATACGCCGAGGTGTTTTTTCAGTTTTCTTTCTCCTACTTATTACTTGTCGTCTGTTCGTCTGAATATTCAATCATTTTTTTTTTCAATTATCGGGAGCATACAAATTATTGTACTATGATAGATTTCTTGGATGTATCAGGCGATAACGCGGAAATAGATACAAAAATATGTGATAACCTCCGGGATTATATGCAGGGGAGAGCGGATGAAGGCAGGTACGGTATAGGAAGTATCCACTTCAACATTAGAAGTTTACAGAAGCACTAAAACGAACTATTGTTATATGTTGATAATATGGAAGATTGCTTAGATATAATTGTACTGTCGGAAACCGGTAATATTAAAAACATGATTACTTTCTTATCCCAAACTATTATATACACTATAACGAATCTCTAATCAATAAATGTGATGGTTATCAGCAGAAATAAGAACTTGTTGTATAGGACAGTCTCAGAAAAAAAATAATACAGGTCTGACGGCATAGTATAGACCCCCAGCAACAGACCCCAAAAGGTATATGGAAGATCTTGATGCATACTTGAACAGCTTACACAAACAAAACTTGAAGTATATCTAAAAAAGGGATCAAACGATACCAACAATTACTTAATTATTATGGATCAAATGGCTACATATCCCCTACATAAACAAACCAACGAGGGTGACAAAAGACACAACATCTACGATTGACCATTTTTTCGCCAAAATACAAAATAACTTAATAATGAAATTGAAATTGAGCCTGTTATATTTCTAACCGACATGACAGACCATTACACACCTTATATATGCTTGTACCTACCTGAATATGAAACCACCAAAGAGAAAAGCACAAACAAAACAAGTTACATGAACTATGCAAAATTGAAAAATATTTCAGAGGGAGAAAAATGGGAAAAATGTCCTTCAATCGAACGAGTCACAATCATCATACCAACTCTTTATTGATAAATCAAATGAATACATTATCGAATCAACTAAAGTGCAAACTTTCAAAAATAGGCACTACAAGAAAATCAAACCATGGATCACTGTTGGTCTCATCACATCTATCGAACACAGGGATCACCTGAAAAGAAATCTTATTAGAAATTTCTCTAAAGAAGCCAAAAAAGAATACAAAGAATACAGAAATAAACTTGATACTTTGATCAAAACAACAAAAAATGAATTTTATCAAAATAAAATAGCAGAAGCAGGAAACGAATATAAAAAAAATTTGACGGTTATCAATGATATAACAGGGCAGAATGAAGAATCAAATAAGCAATTAGACAACACTCCAATAACCAATGAAGTTGGTGAAATAATAACAAATGATGAAGATAAAGCAAATATGTTCAATGAATACTTTACAAACTTGGGTATAAATAACCATGTCTGAAAAAATACAAAATATTAATATGAAACAAAACTTTCCTGAACGTGATAAAATTGACTCAACGATTTTTCTTTAACCTGTAACGGAAAACGAAATTATTATTCATTTATCAAACCTTAAAAATGAATGTTCCTCGGGCCCAGACAAACTGTCCGTGAAAACTATAAAAACTATACTGCTGGGTAATCGCACGTTAAAAGGTAAGGCCTCGTTGATCCATTGCTCGCACAAGTTTCGACTTCTGAGGGTTGACGTTCGTCAGCTGGTCAACGAAAACAAACAATTTTAACAAAAATTTAATTTTATTCATGAATACATTATACACCCATTAATCCATATAATTAATTTATGGCTTTCAAGTGGAAACATTCCAAAACAATGGAAAGAATCACTCATCACTCCGATTTTTAAGACAGGTAACCGTTGTCAACGAATAACTGCAGGCCAATATTAGACTACAGGCCCATCCAAAAAATGGATGGGTCATATGAACCACCAGGTGACGTATATAGGACGATATAAGAGCATAAAATAATAAGATTCAGCACTATGCCGTCACTTGTAAGCTGTCCAACTGAGTGCTGGTGAGAATTCAAAAGTGCAGGTAGAGTGAGTACATTTTGATCATATATTTTTGTACGGCATTTTTACCCTCTATAGATCCATAAAAAATAATAAGAAAGCGCGTGGTGCCGTTAAAAATGGTGCACCACAACGTCGGTAAATTTTTTGGATTTTTGACAATTTCAAGGGTAATTTGGTCATTTTATGTCTTACTGTATCACAATATGGGGTGTAGCCTTCAACAACACACTGAATATTGTACAAACAACACAAAACACACTACTGAAAATCCTCCTGGAAATAAATTAACGTTTTTCCACCGATAAGCTATATCAGGAAGCAAATGTATTGAATGTCAAACTATTATACACTCACCAATGTCTGAAAAGAATGTACATAAATCAAGAGAAATTCAACCAGAAAAATACTAGGATAAACAGGTCTACCACAAACATGAATGTTTATATCCAATTTTTCAAAAAAACACTAACACAAACAACATTATTTTTTTTCGGTCCCAAATTTTTCAACACCTTAGCAGTTGACCCAAAACAGATTCCAAAAGTGAAGAAATACAATATTGAAACGAAGAAATGTGTTATGAATCATTCTAAGAAATTTTATGATATACTGAATACAATATCATCTTAAGTATACTTCTGTAAAAAGAAAGTTACCACTGTTTTTGCCGCCTCTCCCCTGTATCTAACACGTCCGGAAGTAAAATATTGCAATATCCGAAATCTAGTTTATTTTGATCACTCACTTGTTAAACAAATGTACATTCCACTCGAAATCTCTCCGATCGAGCACATGGCAGACAGGTATTCCTGCCTAGGCTAATGTGGTCGATCGCGAATTTTATCCTAAAAAACATAATGTAAATATTTGATAATATGTACTCTAAGTGAAGGAAATAAATTTGAATTGAAATTGAATTGACTTATCAGTATCGAAAATGTGAATCCCAGTGAGGAGCTGTGTGACTTCTCCAGCGATAACGATCACACCATGGATAGTCGATGTCCTTTGGTATCAGTTCATATTCTGAATTGTGGATTACCGGCGTTGCTGGATACTGGGAGCAACATTTGTTGCATATCAGGCTCTGTATGGGACCAAGTACATCACCTAGACCCAAACTTGCCTGTTTTCCCAGTTTCCGGAGTACGAGTATCGGGGCCATTTCGAGGAAAGCAAAGGGTTGTTAGTTACCAAGTATCCCTTGAATTCTCCTTATTAGGGCACCAATTTCAGCATGAGTTCTTGGTTATTCCTGACTTGATCTATTCTGTCATTATTGGTTCGGATTTGTTGAGGTTTGTTCAAGCTAAATTTGACCTGCATAAAAGAGAGCAGTACCTGGGACTCATCGGCAAAAGTGTATCCTAAATAAAGCTGTATCATGATTTCAAATCCCCACCCATATCAGGACTACGTCTTCTTTCTCTGGACAAATCTCCCCTCAATGTGGAGAGCCATTCAGGGCGAGAGTCTTCAGAAGAACACTCGAGAACTTTTCGAGTATCATCATGACATCCAGCTAACAGCTCCCACTCCGTTTCAAGTCAAGCCTTATCCTATACCCGTTTCTCATCGCGCGGCTCTACACCGTAAACTAGATCGAATGGAAAGATGGGGAGTTCTAGAATCAGAGCGTCCACAAAAAATAGGAGAGATGATTAAAGATCTCAGTGGTGCTCGATTTTTGTCCTCCATTGACCTCACTCACTCTTACTGGCAAATTCCGCTCTGCAAAGAAGCCAAACAGTATACTGGGTTTGTAGTCAGAACGCGTTGTTATCAGTTCACTGTGTAACCATTCGGGATTAAGACAGCTGTTTCTTCTTTTACACGCTGCATAGATACAATTTTGGGAGCAGAATTCAGGTCTTTCGTAACAGCTTATATCGATGATTTGTTGGTTAAATCAGAAACATTCGAAGAACACTTGGACAGAGTATTATCAAAATTGGGCCAGTCAGGATTTACCATTCGTTTGAACAAATGTGAATTTTTTCAACGGGAGATGAAATTTATTGGCTACATCCTCTCTTCAAATGGAATCCAGAGTGATCCCGAACGGGTTCAGGCCATTTTTGAGTTTCCTACCCCTCAAAATGTTAAACAACTCCAAGCTTCCATAGGGATTTGCAATTATGTCAGGAGATTTTGTCCTAATTTTGAGACTATCTCGGAGCCATAAGTTTCCCTTTTGAGAAAAAAGGCAATATGGAGGTGGGGTACTTCACAGGAAGATGCTTTCAGACGACTGAAAGAAGTAATATCTTCTGAGATCTCATTATACCATCCTGACTTTTCAGCTACTTTCTATGTCCACGATGCCAGTGATTTCGGCCTCGGAGCCCAACTCTTCCAAAAAAGGGACGGCGAGAAACAGATTGTTTCCTTTGCTAGTAGACTTCTTGATAGAGAGAGCAATTATAGTATTCCGGAAAGAGAAACTCTGCCTGTCGTTTGGGCCTTGCAACGTTGAGAGAATACTTGCTTGGTAAACCTTTCATAGTACTTGCAGATCATCTTGTTTTTTTTTAACTCCGGTCCTGTAGGCTCTTTTCTGCGAGAATAACTTTCGGATATTCTCCCTAGGCATCCGCCGTTCCGTCTCCCAATCCCGGAAGATGAATGTTCCAGGGTGATGGCTTGTAGCACAAAGATAAATGATACACCAGACATCCGAAGACACCTTCAAGACCTCTTGAGAAATTTGGAAGCTGCACAGCGAGAAGATAAAGACCTTCTCAGAATAATTCGAAACATGTCTTCTCCGGAGCACTTTGACCATCGTCGTTTCATAGTCTTCAACGATATGTTATATATGCGAAAATCACAATTTGATCCCGCATTGCTGTGTTTACCCAAGTCTTTGATCTCAGAAGTTATCTGGTTGTACCATTCGGCAATCGGTCATTTCGGAGTCTATAAGGCATGGTGTGCGTTGCGCAGAGAGGTTTACTTTAAGAACATGCACCGTCTCATCAAAGGGGAACTCCGTTCGTGCGAGACGTGCCAAATTACAAAGCACTGTGTGCTACCTGATCATCCGCAGAAAGCGATCATACCTGAAGGACCAAGTGACCAAGTAGCCCTGGAACTTTTTGGACCACTCCCCACTTCTATTGGTGGTGTGACATATTTATGTGTAGTGGTAGATGTTTTTACTAAGTATGTTACGTTGTACAGGTTGAAGTGGGCAACTACGGAAGCTTCTTTCAGAAGCCTTTTTATAATAGGCTTCTGAAAGATTATTTTCCAAATTTTTCCACGCCCAAGCGTATATTGACCGACCATGGCACACCGTTCTCTTCAGACCTATGGAATAAGACACTGAAAGACAGCAATATCCATGTCATCATGAACAGTGTGGTTCATGAAACGACAGGATTTACTCCCATGGAACTACAGCTTGGTCAGTTACCAGACCTTCTCATCTCATTCTATCGATATTCAGTCCCCCAACTGGTGGAGTCCAGTACGATGCCCATGTCAATTATTTTTGGCTCGCGAAAGTTTCTTTGCGAAGCCAAGCGCCGTGAGACAGCTAATCCTGGAAGATCTTATCAGATATACTCTTTAAATGATATGGTCCTATTACGTTCGAATCCTATATCTTCCGTATTTTCGTCCCAAACAAATAAATTCATGATTTTGTTCGAGGGCCCATTTCGGATCAAGCGATTGGTAGATGACCACGTGCACGCCTTGGAGTACGTAGATTCAGGTGAGGATCGCGGTTACTTTCATGCTGGTCACCTAAGACCATTCATCACGAGCATAACGGCAGGAGTGATCGAGTCAAGTACTCCTACTGCGGACTTCAGGTGAAAGATTGGCTGCCCGAAGATGAAGTATGCACTCAGCGTGAAATTTTCCACGATAATGTGAAACGCAAAAATCTAAATTCTGAAATGAAAAATCCTCAAAAACCTTCATTTGACTCATTCTATTGAATAAGAAAGAAGATGCATTGAGAGATAAATTGAATACATTTCAGACGGAATATACTACAGCGAACGAACTGGTGATATAACCCATCTGAAAAAAGACCAGACTAGTTTGGAAGATGAACTGAAGCACCATCTTCTGAAGGAGTCAGTGTAGTCTCTGCAATGGCTGCCGCAACACAATCGAGTAAGAAGTTGGTAAATGAACTGAAAATGCCGGCTCACAAAAATTTTCCAACCACTTCCAACCACTTAGGCAGAATTCTTTTATAACGGCAGGAGTGATCGAGTCAAGTACTCCTACTGCGGACTTCAGGTGAAAGATTGGCTGCCCGAAGATGAAGTATGCACTCAGCGTGAAATTTTCCACGATAATGTGAAACGCAAAAATCTAAATTCTGAAATGAAAAATCCTCAAAAATCTTCATTTGACTCATTGATGACAGTTATTGTTCCAAATTGGTTGCTAGGAAAATGAAATGAATGCGGTGTTCATGCCTTGGAAGCATGCAGCGTCGTGTGTTGATTTAGTTGTCAGTTGTGATAATTGTCCGATATGTAGAACACCCAGAGCGTCTGTTTTAAGAATTTTCGTATCATGATTCATTCATTAACAATTTTTATTGTAATAAATCAAGTTGAGTGAGTTTTCAACGAGTTATCGCATTTGTCGAATAGTAGTTGATTTGGTGTCCAATGATGACATTGTCACGCATGTGAGATGATGGTCGACGGATTCGAATTCCGTGTCTTATTATGACATCGTCGCGCATGTGAGACGATGCTCGACGGATCATGCTGTGTCAAATGAAACTTAGTTGAACAATTTGAAGTTCCTGCTTGAGGAAGCGAAAGAAGTGTTGCGGTTCAGTAAACCCTGATATGTGCAAGTCTTACAGGCAACTGTATATTATTTGACGAATAATGGAATTGAATTACACAGTAAAACAATCGAATATACAGCTTTCAAAATGAACGTAGAGAAATTAATCGATAAGCAATGAAACGAAACTTGCCTTGTAATTAGGTCGAACAACGAAATCAAATAACGCACTGAAATCCAAACAATAAAATTGAAATGGATTTTGGTCCAGGAATAAAATTCAGGGAATATCAATTTATTGATGAATGTAACCGTTACTGTGTGGTAGAAGATCATTGTTTTCGTACCACTTATATTTGTAAGTAACCTTACTGCAGTTTCCCCCTGTACGGGCATTTTCAAACGTACACTATGATTTGTGTGTATAATCTGTACGAGAACATCAGGTCAGTTTATAGTATTCGTTCGTAACGAAACTGCAGTAACGTTAGTTACAAATATAAGTGGTATAAAAACATACTGTCACATTATTGAAATCCAAATTCATTCGTAAATGCAACGATTCCTCTTCATTTTCATCGAATACTAGTCGAAATATCCGGAAGTATCCAATTCACATTGTATCAAGTGATATTAACTAACATTCATAATAATTGCTGAGACTGCTGTTCCAGCACTTCGGCTAATGTTGGCTTTTTACGATAGGAATTGGATTTCCTGACAAGGATCACCCGACTATCGAAAGAGAGAGAATGAAAGATGATTAGAAGTTAGTTGCTTGCTGGCGGTCCCCAAAGTGTGACACACTGTCAGAAATTATGATGATTCATTTGTAAGTACGATTGGGTCATTTTTACTTTCAATTAATAGATGTATTGATTACCTTTTCGTTTTAATTACCCACCTCCTTACGTCATGAACTGGGTTAATGTATTGGAGGAACAAAATTTTGGAGTAGAAGCCCCAATAAGTGAAAATTAGTAATTGGTTACCAAAAACACCCAGCTGGGGTCTTGACATTTGGTGGAGGCGTCGCGTCGGGCACTTAGTCTTTTATCACCGAATGTCCATTTGATCTATTCATTCCCATTCCCTGCGCATCAGTCTCATACTTCTATTGTTGTACGGATGGCAACATTGAAGGTCGAATCTAGTTGGGTCGTATGTCATGTGGTAAAAGTAGGTGTCACTGGGTTATAGAAATATGGACCGTTTGTAACCCGGAGGTGTTTCGTTCCTCTCCAGAGTTTCCGATTATTTGTTATGACTGTGAACCACAACTGCGGACTTTGGCTAGCTTCACCGGCTACACTACTCGTACTGGTAAAATGGTGGATGCATTTGGTCATCACTGATTCTGTGAATTGTGAATGTTTGTGTAGTTTTTTTGGCGTTCTCGAGGCTCATCTTGTGTCCATCAGCATTGCCTCGTGATCTTTGTGGCATTTCAATCTCTTTGTGTGGGGAATGTTTGAGGAGCACATATTTCTGATTTCAATTTTTGTGTCTCGTAAAATGCCCTTCTTTTGCCTCTTGCTCTATTGTTGTGGAATTGACGACTCTACTTTGTTGGGGATGGGTTTCTTCATCACTGCTGACCTCAGGATTGTGGCCTGGTCTGAGTCTTAAGTCTCATGACTTCCTGAATGAGGTACTTCCAGATGTAGCAATGCTTGGGTTTGCCCTTGCTTGCCTGCTTAAGCCCTGTGCATGAGTTTGGCATGTGGGTGATCTGTTGTTGCGCCAGTGTTGTCCGGGGATGCTATCAGGGGGCTTTTGAGTTGGTCGTCAGCCGCATATGAAATATAAATTGAAGGTAGGTGAGTTCTTATCACACTATATATATATATACACTATACACAGCAACCGTCAGATGCAGTCTGTCTGATTAATGAAGATAACTTCAATGAAAAATATTTTAAATGCTGTCAAACTAAACCAAGTAAAAACATAGTATGTGTGAAGTGTGGAAACGTCTTTCATTTATCATGTGCTGTGAAAAACAAAGTTCAATGTAAAAAGATTTGTGACTCAAGGATTATCTGCTGCGAATCTGAAATATCTTATAGAAGCAGCAGTCATCCAAATCAAGGTATGGATCAAAACCTGAAATTTGAAAACGAGATGCTGAAGAAATTACTTATTGAAAAAGAAGATAAATATGGAATTTTATTAGAAAACAACAAACTTCTGAAACGAACGAATGATCTCTTGGAAGAAAAACTAAAACAAACAAACAATATTCATGTAGAATCCAAAAAAGATCGAAACAAAAAACCTATAAGCCCGAAGGAGCAAAAACAAACATCATCATCTGCTGGTGAAACAAATACCTGTGCAAACAATAAAACGGTGTTGTCAGATTCACCTAATTCCTCGGAAATTGCGAAAACAAAAAGTAGCGCTTTGGAAATGTTCCAAGCTAATAAAATGAATGAAATCATAAACCTGGAACATGCTGCTGAAAGAGATGGATTCACAAAAGTTACACATAAAAAGAAAAAACCTATAAAAATAAATATCGGTGAAGGAAATGGAGCGGACGACTTTGGTGTCCAGAAGAAAGTTTGGCTCTACTTATATAGAATCAAACGACACATCACTGAGGACAAGATCAGCAAGTTCATCAAGAATCAAGAAATATTCAGGAATGCGGACATTATTGTCAAAGAACTAACAACAGATGAAAACCGAAATAAATGTTTCATGTTTGGAATTGATTATTGTCTGAAAGAAGAAATTTATAAGCCATCATCCTGGCCTCAATCAGTGGCTTATAAGCGATTCGACTTTCAAAAATATCATCAATATGAACGTAGAGGAGTGGATTTTTAGATGACTCCGCATCGACTGCTGAAGAGTTTCCCAGGGCAAACTCTTTGCAACAAGCAACGGCCAGTACAGACGGAAATAATAATCTTAATTTTATTCTATATTTAAATGTACAAAGTATTAACAATAAGCAGAACGTACTAGAGGTAGAACTGATCAATGAAAATCCATTGTTTATTTCGGTCACAGAAACATGGTTAAAAGAATTTGAAGTAAGTAATTTTCCAATTAATGGCTATCATTTGGTACATTCATATTGTCGCGAGATATACAAGGGTGGCGGAACTGCTCTGTGGGCGAAAAACGGACTGGAGGCTACTCCTTTGTGTGTCAGTAATTTGAATGTAGAGAAAGACTTTGAATGCTGTGGTTGTGAATACAAAAATATGACCTTCTGTCACAGAATTATAGCTATATATAGGTCGCCTACAGGAAACTTCCAAAACTTCTGTATAAAACTTCAAGAGCTATTAGATGAAATGTTCACGGTAAATGTTTGCTTATGGATTACAGGAGATTTCAATATAAATTTCAACACAATATCTCGTGAGAGGGAGGAAGTATTAGATATTTTTGCCCAATATGGACTTAATAGCATAGTAGAACAAGATACACGAGTAACTGCACATTCTTCCACAAGAATTGATAATATTTTTTCTAATATTGAGGCAGAGAGCATCGTCAAAGACACTGCTCTCTCAGATCATAGATATATTACAGTAAAGGTGAATCATAACTTGTATGTTGATAAAAAAAATATAAAGGTAGGTAGAAACTATAGCAGAAAGAACAAACAAAAATTTTCTCAACTACTGAAAAATGAAAACTGGGATGTAGTATACAATCAAAATACTTGTAATGACAAATATGAAAAATTTGAAAGCATTGTTCAAAATCACTTCTTTAATGCATTTCCAATACGAAAAACAAAATCAAAACCAGTTTGCAAGAGTTGGGTAACTGATGAAGCGAAACAGTCAAGTGCACAGCTTAAAGATTTATATATTCTTCAGAAAAAGTATCCAATACTAAGAGAACACTATCAAATCAGAAAACGTGATCACAAACAAATTTTGGAACAGTGTAAACGTAATCACTATGATAATTTAATTCTGAACTCCGAAAACAAAAGTAAAACTTCTTGGTCTATTATAAACGAACTGAAAGGCAAAACCAAGTCCAAATCTAATATTAAGCTGATACATGAAAATGAGGAAATCGCTTCACCTGTAACAGTAGCGAACACCTTTAATAATTTTTTTATTGATGCACCAAAGAAAATTATAAATAATGTACCAGATGTAGGTGGCAACGTCTCCCCTACTCAAAGAAATATCATGAATTCAATAGTGGTACTCCCATATACAGAATCAGAAATTAGGGATATGTTTAGCAAACTCAAAAACAAGCGTTCCTCTGGTCCTGATGATCTGCCTAACAATATCATTAAAGAATTTAAGGATAACTTAATTAAACCATTTTGTCATATCATAAACTCTTCTTTAGAAACAGGAATTTTCCCAGAGTCTTTAAAAGTAGCGAAGGTAATACCTTTATATAAAAAAAATGCGAAAAATTTGTCAGAAAATTATAGGCCGTTGTCTCTTACATCAGTATTTGCAAAATTATTTGAGTATTGTATGTTAGAGAGATTGTCCTCTTTCATTGTAAGATTTAATCTGATACCAGATGAACAACATGGATTTAGAAAATCTAAATCAACCACAACAGCAACAACAGAAACATATATAGACATATTAGCGGAATTAGACAAAAAAAGATGCCCAGTTGGAATATACTGTGACTTGAGCAAAGCGTTTGATTGTGTTCCTCACAATCGATTATTAGAAAAGCTTTGGATATATGGGATCAGAGGTAATACACATCAATGGTTTCGGTCTTATCTAGATGGTAGAAAGCAATATGTACAGATATCTTACAGTGAGGGCGATGGTCACAGCAGTATGCACTGCTCTGATTTGAAATCGGTAAATGTAGGGGTACCACAGGGAAGTGTCCTTGCCCCTATATTATTTTCTTTATATATAGCAGATATTGTTAAATACCTAGATAAATACAAGTTAACACTTTACGCGGATGATTTGTCAATCCTAGTAGCAAAAGACTCCATAGAAAGTACCCAACAAAATTGTGATGATTTAATGAGAAGAATTATACCTTGGTTCTCAACAAATAAATTATATGTCAATTCTAGCAAAACAAATTTTTCAATATTTCACTCCAGACAAAAAAAGATTGAAAACATAGAAATTGAAATGGGAGAAGTGAATCTGAAACAATGTGAAAACATAAAGTTTTTAGGCATAACTATGAATGATACACTAGACTGGGAAATTCATATCAGGAACACAATGTCTAAATTAAATAGCAAAATATATCAACTGAAATGCTTAAAAAAAGTTTTAAACCTGTCTGTGTTGAAAAATTTTTATTATGCTGAAATTCAGTCACGACTCACATATGGGATCTTATTATGGGGTTCAGCATCAGCAGCTCAGAAATTATTTACACTACAGAAAAAATGCCTTAGAACATTACTGAATAGGAGTCAGAGAGAATCATGTAGACCATTATTTGCCAAGCTGAAAATTATAGGCCGTTGTCTCTTACATCAGTATTTGCAAAATTATTTGAGTATTGTATGTTAGAGAGATTGTCCTCTTTCATTGTAAGATTTAATCTGATACCAGATGAACAACATGGATTTAGAAAATCTAAATCAACCACAACAGCAACAACAGAAACATATATAGACATATTAGCGGAATTAGACAAAAAAAGATGCCCAGTTGGAATATACTGTGACTTGAGCAAAGCGTTTGATTGTGTTCCTCACAATCGATTATTAGAAAAGCTTTGGATATATGGGATCAGAGGTAATACACATCAATGGTTTCGGTCTTATCTAGATGGTAGAAAGCAATATGTACAGATATCTTACAGTGAGGGCGATGGTCACAGCAGTATGCACTGCTCTGATTTGAAATCGGTAAATGTAGGGGTACCACAGGGAAGTGTCCTTGCCCCTATATTATTTTCTTTATATATAGCAGATATTGTTAAATACCTAGATAAATACAAGTTAACACTTTACGCGGATGATTTGTCAATCCTAGTAGCAAAAGACTCCATAGAAAGTACCCAACAAAATTGTGATGATTTAATGAGAAGAATTATACCTTGGTTCTCAACAAATAAATTATATGTCAATTCTAGCAAAACAAATTTTTCAATATTTCACTCCAGACAAAAAAAGATTGAAAACATAGAAATTAAAATGGGAGAAGTGAATCTGAAACAATGTGAAAACATAAAGTTTTTAGGCATAACTATGAATGATACACTAGACTGGGAAATTCATATCAGGAACACAATGTCTAAATTAAATAGCAAAATATATCAACTGAAATGCTTAAAAAGAGTTTTAAACCTATCTGTGTTGAAAAATTTTTATTATGCTGAAATTCAGTCACGACTCACATATGGGATCTTATTATGGGGTTCAGCATCAGCAGCTCAGAAATTATTTACACTACAGAAAAAATGCCTTAGAACATTACTGAATAGGAGTCAGAGAGAATCATGTAGACCATTATTTGCCAAGCTGAAAATACTTCCTCTCCCTTGCCTATATATTCTAGAAATATCGTGTTACATTTTTAAAAATAAAAAAAGCATAAGCTCTCATAGTGAAGACCACAGTTATTCAACGAGATTTAACCACCATCTGAAAACACCACAAAATAATCTGAATGTTACCCTGAAGGGACCCTTCTCCAATGGTGTGAGGATTTACAATAAGCTCCCGGCGACAATTAAGAAGGAGATTACTTGCTTCAAATTCAGAAAACATCTCAAAACGTTTCTGTTGTCAAAAATGTTTTACAACACCGAAGAATTTTTTGACAGCTAGATAGATATATTTTATATAATTCACTATTTTAAATTGTCAATTTAAATGTGACTTAACTATATGTAATGTGACGTGTTTTATACCACCTTCATTGTGGTCTTTAAAAACCAATAAATTTTACTTTACTTTTACTTTACTATGTTTGTGAATTGAATATAACATTATTTTAAAATCTATAATTGTGTTATAAAAAAAAATGAGAGAAAAAAGCTCTCTCCTGCCTCGCTGGATCTCCTTTTATAAATTGGTATCAGTGAATTGGTAAGAGTTTGTCATTTTCAAAAAAAAAACTTGCAAGTAATATATTATTGGCTTCCTCACAACTCAATGATACTTTCCAATTATAACTAACAAAAGAGTAGGTATGTTTTTATTCATCGAAAATTGTGTTTCATTTCACTAATTACTTCCTTCAGCGTTTACCAAAAACAGAAAATAACTGCTTCCTGAGTTCACCTACCCTAGGTCTTTATGCAAAGTGTTTTGAACAGCGAAATTATCCATACTGCGACGTGCAGGATTGGAATTTAGTGTTTCTCCCACTAATTTTTCTTGCAGATCTCGCTATTACACCTTCACCATCTTTACCATCCGACATCTGATTATGTTCCAGTTGTAAATATTTTTTTGTTATCAGTTCGATGATTCAAATTTGAATGAAGACCCAATATGCATTTAATTTATATTTGCATATGGTTTGCTACACTATTATAATGAGTATATTCAGAGTTTATATAGTTCATATTTTCCATTAGTTCATTTATAATAATATATTTATAGGTGTAGTTTTCAATACCATGTAGTGGGTTTATTCAGTTTATTTTTTTCATTCTCTATATTTTTCTAAATGTTTAGGTTTTCTGCAAAAATATCGTTGAGTTTGAATTGATCACCTAATTTTGATTGGAGTTGTGCCCTATTGGGGCTCCTAGTGCATTTTTGGGTCCGTTTTTATTTCTCTTTCTCCTTCTGAGATTCAAGTGGTCTCTTACTGCCCATTTGGGAGTGGACAGTTCACCAATCCATAAAAGTTACAATTTTTTCCCTATTTATGATAAATCCAATATTGGATTGTCCCCCAGAACCTCAAAAAACCCTCGATATTCAAGCATCTGATGAACACGCTGCCCTGACACCAGAGATTATCTTTACAGATCAAGAAAACACATATTTGCTATTGTATTTTTTCCAGAATCAGAATTTAAAACCCTTGTTATTAACATATGTGGTGAACACGCTACATCAATGATGAAAGCATTTGAACGATTTTGTTCCTATCTATGATATAAAAAAAACAGAAGAACACACAGTGCAATTTTCAGAATCAGTTATATTCACCGATATTTTGCTCACCGCGTACAATTAACCCCTTTTGAGCGTGTTTGCCTTTAGGTCGGTACTGACACTCTCTGCGATTCGGCATTCATATTCATTCGCAAAATATATTCCCCGCATGGCAATTGCTTCCCTTTTCGGTACGATTGAGTGTGTGTCCCTCGACACACCGCACGACTGGCCAGTCCATCGTCAACAGAGATTCATCTTCAAGATCTCAAGAGAAGGAAAGACGGAGTTTAAGGTAAGATCTTAAAAGTACGACCCGACTAATCAGTATCAACCACCTGTCCATTCCTTCTCTCCTAAAAAGAAATATGAAATGACCACTATTTTCATTAGGGCATATAAAAAATGGAACTGAAACATATTTACTCGATTGTATCCAACATTATTCCGTTATCATTGAAAAGAAACATTTTTCAATGAGAAAAATAAATCACCATTCACCATGAACTTTTTGTAAGAGTTATTCATTTTTCGGAAAAAAAAAAAATTGAAATGAACTTGAAAAAACAAAAAATAAAAGCTAAAATTTGATGACTGATTTCATTAGGAAGAATGAAATCATGGAATCTTAGGACGGCGCCTCCACCAAATGTCACGACCCCAGCTGGGTCTTTTTGATGGGGGGCCACAAGGATCACGAGGCAATGCTAATCGAGACAAGATGAGTCCCGAGCTCCCCAGAAAACTACACAAACATTGGCAGAATCAGTGATGACCAAATGCATCCACCATTTTACCAGTACTAATAGAATAGCCGGTGAAGCTAACCGTAGTCCGTAGTTGTGGTTCACAGTCATCAGAAATCATCGGAAACTCAGGGGAGACACGAAACACCCCCGTGTTACAAATTACAAACGCTGCATATTTCGCTAACCCTGTGACCTACTTTTACCACATGACATACGACTCGACTAGATTCGACCTTCAATGTTGCCATCCGTACATCAATAGAAGTATGAGACTGATGCACAGGGAATGGGAATGAATAGATCAAATGGACATTCGGTGATAAAAGACTAACTACCAGCGCAGGACTGAGGAACTTGTGTGTTGGAACGTTTCAGTGAACAAATATATTTCCGATTCAAATAAAATGAATTGACCTGTTCTCTTACTTGAAATAGATATGTATTAATATGAATTTTCATATCTTTCTTCAAAAGGTGGAGGCCACCTCATTTTGGTCGGCGGGCATGTGTCACATTATTGGCAGAAAACAATAAAATCCAAATTCATTTCCAAAAACACCGATTCCTCTTTATTTTCATCAAATATCAGGCGGCATATCCGAAAGTATCCAATTCATATTGTATCAAGAAATATTAATTTACATTCATAATAATTGATGATAGTGATGTTTTAGCACTTCGGCTAATATTGGCTTTTTACAATGGGAATTGGATTTGCTGACAAGGATTGATCACCTGGATATAGAAAGAGAGGGATTGAGAGATGTTTAGAAGTTAGTTGCTTGCTGGCGGTCGCCAAAGTGTGACACAGTTAAAAATTATGATGATTTAATGTAAGTACGATTGGGTCGTTTTAACTTTCAATTAATAGATGTATTGATTTCTCCCAACTGTTTCAATTACTCACCACCCCACCTCATGATCTGGGTTAATGAATTGAAGAAACAAAATTTGGAGTGAAGTTCCCAATAACTGAAAATTGGTAATTGGTTTCCAAAAAGTCCCAGCTGGTGTCGTGACAATACCAAGAAAGTTTCATTTCTAATTTTTCATCAAATAGTAAATATACAATATTGAAATCAAACAAAATTTGGAAGTGAAAAAATATGAAAAATTGTTGAACTTGAAACTTGGTTTCTACAACTTTTCATCTTCGTGGCCGTGGCTATGTACGTGCCTCACCAAGGCCGGTTTAGCAGGCGGTAGAAATACCGCCAGTGCGGAGGATGCTTCACAAAGTGAATACCCTCAGGCCGGAACAACTGGCCCGAGTGGATGCAGAGGTTCGTAGTGCCCTTACAGAAGAAAGAAGCCGACATCTGGCAGATCAACTGTGCCGTGTATGACGCTGTTCAGGCTCTTTCTGGGAGAGAAGGGGGTGACAGATCCTTCGACCCCTTCAAGAAGCATGAACAGCGCATACACAAGATGGAGGCTAAGATCAAGTCGGCGAGACAACACGCGTCTCATATCCAATGTGTGATGGACTACTTAGCGGCTAAAAGACCATTCACGCACGCCGAGCGGCAAATCGCTGCAAAACTGCGGAGATCCCATCAAACATATAATCGAGGAGTGCTGCACACCATCAAGCAGCATTGCCTCGAGAGGATACGAATGCTGGTGACTGCGAAAAAGTCACTAGTGATGCGGGCGAGGGCTTTCTCAGAGAACAAACAGTTCCGCGAGAAACCCTTTCGCCTTTTCCAATTGCCTCCGCGTGTTGTGGATAATCCACCGGCCGCTGATCGGGTGGAATCCTTTTGGAAAGGTATCAACGAGTATCCGCAACCACTCAATCGAGACACTCCAGCCCTGACGCAGTTTGAAGCTTTCTGTAGAAGGCTTCAACAGCCTGGGCCCGAAATACTGCGTCAACCGATAACCACGGGTGGAGTTCGGAGAGCTCTTGAGGGTTCGAAGAACTTTGCTGCTCCAGGCCCTGACGAGAAACCAACACCATTTGGCCAGAATATTCAGTTCGTGGTTGAATGGGGAGCAGCTGATTCCGGAATGGTTTGTCGAGGGGCGAACCGTGCTAATCCCGAAGAACGGTGATTTGTCGGATCCTAAGAATTACAGACCGATAGCATGCTTGAATACGTGTTACAAGATGTTTACACGTATCTTGTACATGTGTACTCTCCAAGCAGTTGACCCGGTGTTCGAACGGATATATGAGCAAAAAGGGTCAATACTAGATGCAGGGCCTGCCGACTGGCGCCCAAGACTTTGATGCATTTGCTGTCATCTTGTGCAGTTTATGCGGTCTCGGTCTATATCCATCGCCATAACGCGGCCTCACGAGTGCTATATAATGAAAGGTGTCGATTCTTTTTTGAACTCTTCATTTCCCACCCTCAGGCAAATACAAGCCAATAAGCCTGATATAGTCCTCTTCGACCACCGAAGTAAGAGGATATTCGTTATTGAGTTTTAGGCCCTTGCCGAAACGAAGAGGAAAAACGGACAAAGTACCAGGATTTACTTTACGAACTCTGCAGGTTCCACCCGGCCTATTCTGTCAAGTTAGTGGTTCTGATTATAGGTGTTCTCGGTGGTTCCAGACCAACGCTACTCTCGGAGTTCGAGATCATACCGGCATGCCGTAATGCGGCAGAGATCTTGGCCGGCCGCATGCAGAAGGCTGTTATTCTCGGTTCGTTGCGTCTGCTCAGGACTCACGATTCTCGGAGCCAGTGACCACTTACCCCGTGGTGCGGGGAGTGGTCATTGGTTAATTATAATAGTGCGTTCGCCCACTGGGTCGGAGCAGACCCGACTAGGCTTGTTCAGATGACAAATAAATAATAATAATCGATTTTATTGCTACATAAAAAATACAGAAAAGAAAATGGTACAAAGACAGATAATACAATGTAAGAGTAGCAAATGGCATCGTTCGCTTTTCTTCATTGTGACTATGATAGAATAGAGCTCTTCCACGCAACCAACGCAGATGACAAAAATTTCAGAATTAGGTTCGAATAACTTGGTAAAATTCAATGCTGTCTGAACCCAACCATGACTGTTCTTGAAAAATTCCGATCTGTCATTACGTCATGAGTGACTAAATAAACGATATAATATAAAGCATTCTCAAAAGTAGAAAAATATTCTAAATCTAAAGACGATTGTTACCTATACATATACTCATTAATCTGAGTGGTGCAAAAACTACCTACAATATTTTTTTGACTGTCATGGACTTCTGTTAACTACCAATTATTCTCAATTCAATTTCTCAACAATAAACTAAAAAGCGGGCTAAAAGGGATAGCCCCTTTGTTACCATCCATATTATTCTTGCATTTAGCTATTTTTAGACTCTCGAATGCATCGACTAGCCTTGTGTCATACACATTTTTTATCAGTCTAAGATTCCTTTTACGGATTCTGTCGAATTCATTGTCCAGAGCATGTTGGGCGACAATGGGCTTTTGCACACATGATATACGGAAGCAGAATGTAAAAATAGTATAAATAATGACAAAGGGCCTATTCCTCTCATCCCGATTTTTAGTTTATTGTTGTGAAAAAACTTTGCAGGTACTTTTTGCACTAGGTACCTCCGATTGTAAAGTAAATAAACAGTAAACAGTAGTAAACTTAGTTTTCAGTTTCGTGCCAAAAAATATTTTATATTCCGCTAGCTCTTGATAATTCATGGGGTACTGATTAGGTCCATTTTGTAATATTTTTATAATGAATGCAGTTACCCTTTTGTTATGAGCCTGCCGACTTCCCTTTTCCTAGGACCGTTTTCAAACAGAAAAAATTCCTTGACTAGGATGGTTTTTTCCGAGACTTACTACCTTCGAAAATTCGAAGCATATTCAAATTTGTATATTCCTTTCCCTGGTTCACACGGTGTTCTTTGAGTAATACATGGATTTCTCTTTCGTGAAAACCTGAAAAATCAGAGAAAGTAGAAATCAATAATGGAAAAATCCGAAAAATGTGAGTGATGAAAAAATTATATAAAATGGAAAAAATAATTCATTTCACTGATTCATACTCTCCTTCAATTAGATTTTTATATTTTCTTTACACAACTCGTTCAATTTCGTTATTTTCTGAATAATATAAATGTTTTACACATATACGGTTTTTCCTCATGTCATAGTAAAGAACATTCTCAACGATATCCAAACGAAATATGTAAATTTTCCCTTTCTGTATCACAAGCATTTGTCTTGGGCATGCATTCCCTTCTGTAACTTCAAAATTTAATTTTCTAGATACGAAGCAGAGATCAAACTCGAGACTGCATCAGATATCACATCAATCACAGAATCAATGATCACATCAATAACGACATCAAGCACTAACTCAGAGACTGAGTCAGTAAATGAACCAGACACAGAATCAACCAGATCTCCAAGAAGTTCTTCAACCAGTGGGGGAACATATATTTTAACTAATACTGCCCGTGCAAGTTCCAGAGAGCCACTCATTTTCAAAGGTAACGTGAATCTGTTGAAATTTCAAGTAACACTAGCTCATGAGTTGCATTTCAGTATATCATTAAATCTTCGAGAACTTCGTTTTCGTAAATTTGCTTACCAACATGAAAACTGCCCCATTTCTAGACGCTCATTCAACCAAAAGCTCACAACAGTATAACTGAAAAAATAAGAAAACTCGATTTTTATACAAGAAAGTTGAAAAATTCATGCGTGATTTTCACGATCTTTTCTTGATGATATTATTGAAGAAAGATTATGGAATTATCATTACCCATTTGTAATAGCATAATTTATGTTTGGATGATTCTGAGCATTCAAGTTTACAAATTCACATCTTTTTAGACTCAAACTCTTTTGAAGGCTCACTTTTTTATATGCTTTCATCTCGAAGTGTGCTGACTCACTTTTCGAGTATCATTTACATTTCATGAAATGTACATCACCAAACAAATCTTTTGGTTTTGAAATTGTCAGTAGTATTTCCTCATAAAGTATTTATATGAAGTTGATACATGAGCATGTGTACATTATTCGTATACGAATTGACCTGAGTTTCAGTTAAAATAAGAATGTCAAGTTTTTCGGTTTGCAGATGGTGAAGCACATTATTGATATTTTTATTCATACCACGAATATTACAATAATCAATTCTCAATACTCTCGATGAAGGTTCCCCCCGAGTACCTTCCATCCGGTAATCCGATTGGGAAGGTATTTTACTACCGGAGTTTTTTACTCTGGGAGACATTATCATCATTAAACAATCCAATAGTTGGGGAAAACCGGAAATATCAACCACATACTGAAACGTGAATCAACACTTCACAGCACATATAGTTGGTATGGTGGTATCTCACCGGGCGATGGTTAGACCATCTTCCACCTAGGTTATCCTTTTAGTCGCCCTCTACGACAGGCAGAGTCCATTCCAGGGTTATTCTAATCCGACCCCATACAGAGACATTCTCGAAGATAAAAAATATGAATGGGATATATGCTGGTATAATGCATACAGTGAATTTAATATGGTAAAATGGTTGTTCTTATCTCCAAATAGTGCCAGATGTCAAATCAAACGTCAAACTTGAAAAAGTCTCGTATTCTTCTCATTTCCAGATTCTATTCACGTACTCCACTATATGATGTTTCCGGATCATTCGATTCACCATAAGTAACAGTTTTATCACTGAATATTTGATCAAAACTATTGAAATTTTGAATTCTAATCACTACATCTTTTCCAATGATTCAAAATGGTATTTTCAGTAGGTATCAACTAAACGTTTTATGATGAAATATTACATATTTGACTTATCTTTCGGTCTGGTGTCTTCCAAACACAAATGTTTTTTTATGTTTTTTTTGAAATAATGTTTTTATTTCCATTCAGAACTAGCATATAGCGTTCGCCAAAAAATATAATGATTTGTTCAATATTATATTGATTATATGATTTCCCAGCAAATCGATTCCCCTATCCAAATCCACGTCTATATTATGTTAATATTGTCCATACCCCACCCCATCAGAGCAATATAAAACACACGTTTTGGTTTGTTTGTTATTTAGCTCATTTTCAGTTCTTGTAAAATATGTGGTTTGAGATGTTACTGAGTTCAGTAGGTTATGGAAGAAGTCGTTTCTCGTATGAAATGCACTTCTTTCACTCTTTCCTAATATGTTTTATGTTCATATATAACGGGTGAGTGAAATTCGACTCAATGCATGGTGACCTCGAAAACAGTAAGAGTTACGAAAAATATTAAACGAAGATAAAGTTTCAGATCTCTTAGAGACATATTGATCGAAAATTCTCATTCTAGAAAACTTTTTGATGAAATAATTTTCAATACTGGCAGGAATACAAATTCTGATATAATCAACTGAAATGTATGTAATGATAATTCACCTATCGATTATTTTTATAAATCTATACCTAATCTTGGAAGTTCATCTTCAAATATCATTAAACTTTTCCATAATGTACGAAATATCAAAATATGCCAAAACAAATATCAAAACTATAAAGAATGTGAATACTAAATTGAAAGAAAAAAAGTCAAATTTAATTATATATGTAAATACATATATGATATATGTATATGTAATTCATAACATTCCCTGTAATAATTGTAACTTGAATTATATTGGGACAACATCTAGGATTCTTAATGATATAATAAATTCACATAAAAGTGATATAAAACTCAATGAGAAATCATGTCCATTGGCACCACACTCTTTAGAAACAGGACGAATTACCAAATCACGCTAACAATAAAATTTTACGTACAGAAAAAATAATTCCAAACGATTTTTTCTTGAAATTGTCGAAATACATACCTTCGAATAGTATGGATAAAAAACTGACATTGTTAATAATCTCAGCAACATATATAGTAACTTACTGGATCTACACCAAAAACATAATTAAAATCGTATCAATCAACATCTCCCTGTAGAATTGATGATTATTCTATCAAATCATCATAGACATGAAAAATTACATTAATGTGAAGGTATGACATTTGTCGAACAAAAACAATGAATTATAGGCCCCGAAGAAGCTTTCCAGTAGAAGCGAAAGCTTGGCAAGGGTAACCAGAGTTTTGTGACTGAGAGATACCGTTTTCCTTCCCTTGTACACACACACACGCGCGCACACACACACACACACACACACAGCCTGCAGTCCACAGCAGTATCCACTAAATACATAAGAGTTCATATCGATATTGTATCAAAAATAAGAGTTACATTACAAATACAAATGGTAACAAATACATTATCAATGAGAGAGAAATATTTCTTATTTGTCTCCGAAAATTCAAAAATCTACAGGAGAACAGATCAGTGTCAGAATGAACTGAATCATAACATTGACACATCCTAGAGATTGGAAAATTTTGGCACAAATAAGTTCTATGGCAACAGATATAAAACATAAAACAATTGTCTACTTCTAGTATACCTCGCGGGAACGAAAAACGGGGTCGAGGCCAAAAGATCTGGGGAGTCAATCAAACCATTTACTATTTTATATAATATAAGGAGATCATTTTGCTTTCTTTTCTCAAGGGTAAGAAAATTGTATCGTTCGAGTAAACCACAAGTGTCAGAAAGTTGATAATATCCCGTCACTTTGAAATGAAGGTATCTAACAAATTCATTTTGGATTCTTTCAAGTCTTGTTATATGAATACAATACCTTGACCCGAAGTTCAGCCTACTATAAATAAGGGCAAAGTATATTGATTTGAGAGCTCTCACAGATCTAGAGTCTCGGCCTATACGAAAAACCTATCCCATTAACTTGTTACATTTTACAGCTATATAGTCAGTGTGTAAATTGAACGAAATTTGGAATCAAAAATTATACCTAAATCTTCAACATTATTTTTATAATTTATATTTTTGGTGAATGAAATTGCAGTACATTTTCTATTATTGATATACATACAGTTTAATTCACAATATGCCATCAGATAATTCAGATCTTGCTGGATTTTATCACCATCTTCAGTTTTTTCAATGTCAGTGAATAATTTTTAGTCATCAGCGTAAATCAAAAATTGACGGTTACTGAAACACTGGTTTATATCGTTGATGTAAATCGAGAATAATAAAGGTCCCAAATGGGACCCTTGAGGAATACCAGATGTTACATACGTTACACCCCAGAACCGAAACTATTTGTGACCTATTGCCAACTTAGGATGCTATCCACCTCATCAGATTGCCGTGTACCCCGATTTCAGCCAGATTCATCAACAAAATATTGTTGTTAATTTTATCAAAGGCTCTGCTGAGATCCGTGTACACGGAATCGACCTGTAGGCGAGAGTCCAAGCAGTAAGAAATGAACTCAGTATAAAATAATAAATTACTTTCAATTGAGCGGCCTGAAAAAAAATTCGTGCTGTTCTTGCAGAATAAAAGACCGTACACTTTCAAATAGGACATCATAAACTATGGATTCGAGCACTTTGCTGAAAATGCAAAAATTCTTATACCGCGGTAGTTCTCAACATTATTTTTATCACCGGAATTTTTAAATATAGGGATCAAATGACAATTCTTCCATACAGTGGGCAGTTCACTAGTCTGAAGTGACAAATTGTACAAAATATATAGTGGCATTGATGAAGATTTGGCGCAGTGTTTTATGAAATATGATGGTACACCATCGGGACTTTTTAACATCTAGAGTTTGGTGGTTAATATTACGTGGGCTATATATTAAAAGTATGTTTGTGAGGTTCGTACACTGATCGAAAATGGGGAGAAAATAATTCACATATATCTTTGGGACCTGTAATAATATTACCGTTGTAAAACATCTGTCCTGGAATATTACTGTTTCTTTTATTCCCAGAGGCGAAATGCCAAAATGTTTTTATGTTATCGTGAACACCCATACCAATAAAACCAACGTAGTTTTTATGATCTTTTTGAATAGAGTATTTACTTTTTTTTCTTGTGAAATTAATTTTTTTCTTTGATAAGGTTGATGGTACTCAACGAGTAATATTCGGGGTATTTGTGATATTTTCTGTGAACTTTGGGATTATATAATTCAATTATTTTGAATAATACACTGTAAACTCCTCGGTTGCATCTGACATTGTTTTTTGAGAAAAATGTGTCTGACAATCAATTTCTTTCAAAGTCATATATTTTTGTATAGTCTCCTTTTCTGAAATTGTGCTGGGCTCGTTGGCGTTCTAAGGGTTTATGAAGTTTACAAAATAAAATTCTATAGCGGAATGATGTTCTTCTAGTAACACTAATGGAAAATGAGCTTTCTTCTGGTGTTGACAGCTGGTTGATCTTTGCATGATATTAGATCGAGAATTCAATTATTGATATTAGTGATATGATTGAATTGCTTGAGCTCACGCGAGGAAAAGGAATCAATAATATTACACGATTTATTGTTCGCTTGAAGGCGATAAATAATTTGCACTAATATGTGACCACTGAACAGTGGGTAGGTTGAAGTCGCCGCAAACTAAAACAATGTCGTCCTCAAATTCATTGGCTTTCCTTTCGATATTATCTGTGAAGCACATTCTTGCAAAATCATCATCTGGTGGTAGATAAGCACAGCATATGTGTTACTTCTTATCTGATTTCAATAGCGTTACCCATAAATCTTCTGAATCACTGTTCCATGATGAGCGAAGCACTGCATGGAAGTCGCGTGACACCGCCATCAGCAATCCCCCACAGTCTTTTTCAGATGAACAAGTGTCCGCACGATCTCTTCTGAACACCTCATATTTGGTCAAGTCGAACAGCTCGTGATTAGAAATATCATTGTTCAGCCAGGTTCGAATTCCCCTGACGTTTTGATAGAAGATAAATAAACTGTCGGCCGTGATGAATACACAGATTAACGAAAAATATAGATCGATGATTACAGTTCGAGTACCTCATCTAGATTTCGAATAAGTTTTATTCTAGATTGTTCGTCCTTGCGCACAAAAATCTTTCCATTCCTAACCCATGTGACTTTGTAGCTTTTTTTCTTGGTTTCATCACGAACATGTTTGAGTAAAATTTCATATGCTGGGGTTAGATGCTCATTCAAGAATACCCCTGAAGAGACTCCTTCGATGTTAAGACCGGGTTTGTTATTTGACAGATCCTTTTATTGTTGTTTCTAGATGACGCTGAAACCTCGTACCGAATCAATTTGGAGATATATATATATATATATATATATATTTATATATATATATATATATATATATAAAACTTGGGAATTATATTTGGGACAGCAGCAAAAGCGAAAGTGTACCCTTATAACAATCTATTTCTAGTATTTCGACAAACGGTTGTTGTCATCATCAGGGAGCTACAAAATAATGTTGATGATAGAAAGTATGAAACAAAATTTTTTTTCCTTACCTACATTGTTAGTGAGGATGGTCGCATGAGAAATTTAGAAAAGTCAGATGACACATAGTAAATTTTTTTAACATTTTACTATGTGTGTGTCATCTGACTTTTCAAAATTTCTCATGCGACCATCCTCACTAACAATGTAAGTAAGGAAAAAAAATTGTTTCATACTTTCTATCATCAACATTATTTTATAGCTCCCTGATAATGACAACAACCGTTTATTGAAATATTGGAAATATATTGTTATAAGAGTACACTTTCGCTTTTGCTGCTGTCCCAAATATAATTCCCAAGTTTTGTTCTTAACTTGTCAGCAAAGACTTCCTCTCCTCTATACTTTGACAATTCGGTTCTCTTTCGGATACGGTGTATTAACTTAATTACTTTTATTACTTTTCGACTTGCTTGTCGTACTTTACTTGCGTGAAACCAGACTAGAATGACATTGATCTAGTTTCGGATCATTATATAGGTTCGTCTCTGCTGATAAAGCAAACCATGAAGAAAGGAAATGAATAATCGGTTTAAAATGAGTCGCACTAGCTTCAGGGTGACCTAATCAATATGATACGCAATTCTGGTACAATAGGGCCATTGTCTAGGGATATATAACTCCCCTCCCTAGAGAAAAGTTAAGGTGAAGTTGCATTGACTTCTCAGAAAATTGTTATCAATGCATCCTCGTTACATAAAATATGTGCAGTTTTTCTATAAATTGCAAATAAAAGCAAGTAATAAAATGGATTCCTCAAACTAAGTCACAATCGGGTATATGGTCACAATTTGGTTGAGAAATGGAGTATTTCGTTCTTCATCGAGATTGGTCGTTTTCGGGTTAATATTCGTAATATCCTCCTGAAGGATATAGCTCTGTTTATAGGTGGTGGAGAAGGTGGAGAATCACAAGATTCAATTGCTAGCTTTCGGCTCCTTCTCTTACAGTGGTAGTAACATAGCAGGATTATTATTATAATAATAATTGTGATGGAAAAACATGTAAACCATGAGATGTGTTGATTCACAAATGGTTCTTTGATTAATTCTTCAAGTAATTTCGAATTTTGATCAAGTTTATGTTTTTCAATTTCTAAATCGTCTAGATTCAAATTGTTTAACTTCAAAGGCTTCAGTTTTGGTATTTTCACCTGTGATGGAATGTCTTTGCAACATTCATATGGAATGTTCACTGGATGTGAATCAAAAGAGACATATGAGTCTTCTTGGATATCATTTGTAATAACTTGTATTTTGGTTATACCAATGAAAGCATTACAAGAGCGTTTCAGTTCTATAGTTGAATTTTGTTGAATTGTTTCTGTAAGTGTATTTTTATTCATGCAATTCACAGTAATATGCAATGGTTCTGTTATAATTACTAACCAAATATTTTTATCAAGTTCTTGGATATTATATCCTCGAGAGTAAATTACGAGGCTTTGACAATTATCAGGGATTGTTTTAGAATTTCTGAACAATTTCGCTTCACATGGGGCATATTCATTGACTGGGTACACATATAATCTATAACATAATATAAGCATTGGTTATAATGCTTATTCTTTGGGATCTGGTACAATAGTATAAAGCAGGGTGTCATCGTTTTTCGCGATGAATTTTGAGTTGATTGAAAGAATGTGATGTAGACCTGTTCTAGTATCTTTCATTGGAATTGGGAACAAGTGATACATCGTATATATTTTGGGGTCAATTACAGGTATTTTCAAAATGAAAACTAAACTTGATTGAGTTTGAAAAGCTTCTAATTCGATGATATTCAAGTATTGAGCTACCTTTGAGGTTTTCGATATGAGCGGTAAATTATTTCTTTGTAAGTTCTGTGAGATTTGTTGTAAAGAGCTCACTAGTTGTTCAGGTGTTATTATGGAAGAATGAATAATTCCTAGTCTAGCGAATGTTATTGAATTTAGGATATCATTCAAGTTATCTTGTATAAAAGAGTAGCTTTCTATTAATTCCTCAGCGATTTCCAAGAATATAACTTTCATTTCTATTTGTGAGAATTCGTCAGCGTATTCTTGGAATGTATCATGGATAATTTGAATATCTTTGTTGAAAGTTTCTTCATCTATTGAAGTTTTCGAATAGTTTAGTTGAAATTCTTGGAAACTGATGTTGTGACAGATATCTCTTCATAAAGTTTTCAAGCTCATGTTCATCATTGTTTAATTTGTTTATACAATTTGTATGATATTCGCCGTCTGAGGCATCTAAATTACCCGTAATTGCTTTGAATACTGTCCCTATATCGCCTTTAATTCCGCGTTTTTGTCTGTTAGTATCTAGACTGATTTCTTGAAATTTTTCATCAATATATTTTGAGATTTGAAGTAATAGTAATAATATGTGTTTTCACTTCAGCATATAATGTTTGTTTTTGATTTTCCATGTTATCAGGGCGGAAAATATTGATCAGAGAAATTGATATTTCATTATTATTCTCAAAGGAATTACTTGAAAGTTGTAACGAAAATAAAATTTTTCGTTACATTGTTATTGATCAGTGCGATTATTGTGTTATCATTCAGCACTTAACTCCATTTCTGACCGTAAGTATAGTTCTTCTATCACAAATTAGTCCTAAGATCTTTTCCTTTAGTCCGCATGCGCTGTAGATTCCGGCCTCACATTTCAGATCGCGGGTGGGTTCTACTGTGATAAATTGTATGTACCACGGAACCTTGAACTCGGGAGGAACGAACTGAATTGTCTTGTCTTGTCTGTTCCGATTTCTCAAAGAGAGTGTTTGTAAGCGCTGAGCGATCAAGAAAGAATTTCAGACACTATCGTTTATCTTATTTAAATTGATTGAATCATCTTCCCATTATTAGTTATACACGGATGTTATTATAGTGTGTTTCATTATTGGTCAGTGAAATAGTATATTTTTGTCAACTTTTGAGAAGTTGTGATTTTTAAGGTTAAAGGCCGTGTGTGAATCTAATAATCGGAATGTTTTTTTCTTCAAATTGAGTAGTGACATTCTACAAAATGTTTCCTTTTTGTTCCTTGTATTCTGCGTTTTCATATATTTCCAGGTTTTCATCCTCATCTGCCAGGAGGAATCAGAAGTTGGTGCCAGGAACAATCTAAACAGGATAATCTGTCTCTGTAGAACTGTCTGCAGCTTTCCATCAGCCTGAAGGATAAGGTGAGTAGAAATTTTATTTTGCTATTTTTTAGTGTTTCATTTTATCTGAGAATATTCTACTCATCTCATCTCAGGGTTGTTCCTGGTATTGAGATCATTCTGTATTCTGTGTCTCTTTATAAGAGAAATCTGTCAGTTGGAATATTAAGAAATCCTAAGTTAGGAATTTGTGGTTCTTCCAAATTTTAACAATTTCCACTATAAGACAGATATTTCTTATTTTTTTGTGAAAACGCCGAATTCTTGGGAAGCCTTCTCATGTCTGAATTCTTCTGATCGCTGGGCGATTAGTATCTACCTTCAGTAGATTTATGAGGCAAAATATTTTATTCAATATATTTTTCTTTAAAAATCATTAGAGCTTTGGTATGCTTTTGTAGAATCACTGGTTTCTAACTACTAGTATTGAATTCTTATATTTGTACTCATGAATACCTGTATTAAGAGTTTATAAAACCCTTCACTCTTTAAATTTCTATTCAATATCTGGATAAAAAGGCATCTGTACTTTTTCGGTACGCCCAAGAACGAGGTACTTGAATTTTAAATCGTAACTCCTGCTCATTTGTTCGATTTCCTTTCACGATCAACACCTGGCATCTGGGATTGAAGTTCAAAGAAACAAGGGAGACTCACCTCACTCCTGTCATCGTAACAAGAGAGCCTCACCTTCCTAGTCAGCACCAAGAGTCAGTAACAGGGAGATCAGGAGTTACCAAACTACAGTCTGTCGATAAGAAGCCTTCGTTTGTACCATTATTGTGACTATACAGGTACTGAAATTATCAGGTATCCATTAAAGGATTAAACTTTTTTATTTGATTTTTATTGCTCCCCTTATAGTTGCAACCCTATAAATACGGAGTAGTTGATAATTATATGGTATAATCATTAATTATAAACATTACTAAGATATTAATTATAAATATTACTAAGATTAATATAATTAACTGCTGCTTCTGGCGCTCTTCTCTGTGATCAGTAGAAGTCCAGATTACTCAGAATTACACTCTTTAAATTTGAAATAGTACTTCTGAGGAAATCCTTACTCACACCCTGTTACTCTAAAAATAAGTACTGAAAAGTAATTTTGTTATAAGTGGCGCTAGCCATCGTAGGGCTTTTTTTTTGAAATCTTGGACTTGTGATCTGTGAATTTTACCGACCTCAGAAGTTGCAACTGTAAGGAGCAAATTTCTGTGAATTTTGCTAGTAGTTCTACTTTTGAAATATTTTTATCTTTTACCCTGAATAGCGACTGTTTTTGCTGAAATTTCTTGAGAGTATTTTTATGATGGATCCTCACGATTTGAAGGTTGAAACGTTGTAAAGAGACTCAACTCACGCTTGACTCATTTATCGGGGAGACTTCAAAAATTGAGAACTGAAGATCAGGCTGAAGAAGCTGCTAAAAAGGATTTGCATTTACAACTCTTACAGTTAGAGGAATATTTTGCCTTAAAATTAGATTCTATAGTACCTTTAGCTTCTCTTCATCTGCCTCATTAGCGCCTCCTACAGTACCTTTTCAGGCTCCAAAGTATAACGCACCTTACAAATGGAACATTAATTTCACGGGTTCAAATCAGGAAGATTCTGTTCATTCTTTTTTGGAGAAAGTGGATTTGTTGAGACAGGCCAGAAACGTTTCTAAGGCGGATTTATTCGCGTCTGCTTGTGATTTTTTTCAAGGACAGGCTTTAACTTGGTATATGAATATTCGTTAGTAAACTCAAGAAAGATTTCCTTCCTCATAGATATGATGATGATTTGAAACGAGAGATAGATAGAAGAACTCAAGGTTCTCATGAGAGAGTTGCACTGTACATCTCTTCCATGGAAGGTTTATTTAACCGATTAACTGTTTTACCTGATGAAAAAGATAGAGTTAACCGAATTCGTCGTAATTTAATACCTTCTTACGTTTCTGCTCTTGCTCTCAGTGATATCGACACCATTGAGGATCTTTCAGATTTGTGCAAGAAATTAAAGGAATCCAAACTTTGGGCTGAGCGCTATACACCCCCTCCCACTCATAAGTCCTCATTATTAGAACCTAATTTGAGTTTTTGGATGAATCTGGAAATTCCCGTGCTCAGAAATCTTTCCGAGGGTCAAATGTTTCCACTATTAATACTGTTGAATGTTGGAATTGTTGTATGGATGGACATAGTCACATTCAGTGTAATAAACCGAAAAGAAAATTTTGTTTTTGCTGTGGAAAGAAAAATTTCCTCAAAACTAATTGCTTTACTTGTAATCCTCATTTGAGGCAGCAAAAAAAAACGGGCCAGGTGGTGGCATAAGTCTGGACGATGTCACCAGCAATCAGGTCTTATCAAGTCCAGGAACGTCCGGTCTTTCCAACCCACAAAATCCAAGTAACTTTTACTTCCGTTATCGAGTGGAACTCTTGGCTCAGGAAAGTCAAGAATTTTATAAGTCTAGTTTTGATGTCAGTCCCTTGTTCCTCAAGAAATTTAATGATAATAGGCCCTATTTGAAGGTAAAAATTTTTGATGAAATTATCGAAGCTCTTATTGATAGTGGTAGTTCTTCGTCGATTTTGGGTTCTTCAGGGTTTGCTCTTTTGCAAAAATTCAATTTGAATATTAAGTATGATTGTTTTTTAAATGTGACCACAGCTGATGGTCGAGGTCAGGATACTCTGGGTTATATTCAGGTACCAATTGAAGTAAAAGGGATGATTAAGTTACTGAAAATTTTAGTTATACCTTCCATCAGACATACCTTGATTCTAGGTGTTGATTTCCTGGAACTTTTCAGACTTGAAATGAATTTTAAAAATTTTTTTTATGATACGGGTGTTTGTACTGTCAATACCATTCAGTCTTCCTCTGATCTGACTTCTGATCAGAAGGCGGAGCTTCAAAAGGTGAAAGATTTATTTTCGAACATCTCTCCAACAGATCGAATTGGTGGAACACATTTGATAACTCATTCTATTATCACCAATGAAACAAAGCCAGCGTCAGTATCCGTTGAGTCCTGCTATGCAAAGCCATCTTAATAAGGAAATAGATGAAATGTTGAGAATGGATATCATCCAACCTTCTAAATCTCCATGGTGTAGTCCTTTATGTTTAGTACCAAAGGAGTCTGGTGAATTTAGAGTATGTTTTGATGGAAGAAAGCTGAATTAAGTAACTGTCAGTGATTCTTATCCTATGCCCCTGATTGATTCCATACTGAATAAGCTTCGAGGTGCTAAGTTTTTGAGTTCTGTAGACCTTCGTATGGCTTTCCATCATTTTCCTCTCGATGATGCTTCAAAAGCTTAGGGCTGCTTTTGCAGTATATGGACGAGGGTTGTTCGAATTCAACGTTCTTCCGTTTGGTCTGAACAACAGTCCCAAAACTATGGCTCGGTTGATGCATCATGTGATTGGTCCTTCTCTTGAACCTTACTGTTTTGTTTATCTAGATGATATTATCGTTGCGACGCCTGACTTCGAAACTCATCTACAGGTACTTCGAGAAGTTTATAGGAGATTGAAGAATGCTGGTTTTTACCATAAATTTGAAGAAATGTGAGTTTTGTCGCCCTTCCTTGGTTTATTTAGGGTTCGTGCTAGATCAACAGGGTCTTCGTACCGATCCAGACAAAGTCTCTGCTGTCATGGATTTTCCTACCCCTAAGACCACCACTGAAGTTCGACGGCTGTTGGGTTTAGTTGGATGGTACAGACGCTTTATCAAGGATTTCTCCAGTATTGCTACTCCTATTTCTGATTTGCTGCATAATAGGAAGAAAGGTCAACCCATTATATGGACCCCAGAAGCCGAGGTCGCTTTTAACGAAATCAAACATCGTTTACCTACAGTTCCTGTCTTATCGAGTTCTGATTTTTCTAAGCCATTTATCATTCAATGTGATTCCTCAGATACTGGGATGGGTGCAGTGCTGTACCAGGAATGTGATGGTCCCGATCATCCCATTGCTTATGCCAGCAAATCACTCGACAAAGCCCAGAGGAAATATACTACCACTGAAAAAGAACTGTTGGCGGTGATTTTTGGCATAGAAAAGTTTCGGAGTTATGTTGAAGGCACTCCATCCTTCACTGTTGAAAGTGATCACGCTTCTCTCATTTGGCTTGATAACCTTTCGAACCCTTCAGGACGTCTTGCACGATGGGCAGTTAGACTATCTCAGTTCAATTTCAAACTTGTGTATCGAAAAGGTTCACAGAATGTTGTAGCGGACGTCTTGTCCAGATCTGTGAACGAAGCAGCAGTATTGGATATGTCATCATTGAAACCTGATTCTTGGTACTTGAGAATGATAGATCGAGTGAATCGCAACCCTGAAGACTACCCTTCGTTTCGAGTCGAAAATGGTGTTCTGTTTAAACATATATGTTCTAAGATGAATATTATAAGTAATTCTCTCGAGTGGAAAATTGTAGTCCCAACTCCAAATAGGCTGGAACTTTTGAAGTTTTATCATGATGATATGACAGCTTCTCATTGAGGAATTTCCAAGACCCTAAATCGAATTTTAGAGCTGTATTATTGGCCAGGTATCCGGAAGGATGTTTATCGTTATGTAAAAAAATGTCCTGTCTGTGCAGCCAACAAAAGTTCCAACTTTCCAAGAGCTGGTTTGATGGGTTCTTACAGGAACATTAATTTTTCATTTCAGCTTATTTCTGCGGATCTTATTGGTCCTTTTCCAAGGTCGAAAAATGGAAATCGGTATGTGTTGGTAATTACTTTACTAAATTTGTTCTGGTACATCCTATGGCACAAGCCACTTCTAAAGGGATCATTAAATTTTTGGAAAATCAAGTATTTTTAATATTCGGTGTTCCTCAGATAATTGCATGTGACAATGGTAGCCAATTCATTAGTAAAAATTTTAAAAAATTCATTGAGAGTTATAAGGTGCAAAAGATTTGGTATAACGCCAGGTATCATCCTCAGGTCAATCATACGGAGAGGGGTGAATCGAGAAGTAGTGACTGCAACCCGTTCTCATATTCATGACAACCATAGAGATTGGGATCTTTCCATCTATAAAGTAGCTCATGCCATCCGTTCAGCTAAACATGATAGTCACGGATACACTCCCGATTTTCTGAATTTTGCTAGGAATGTCCGTGTTACAGGCGATTTTTATGGCAGAATTTCCGAAAATCCTGATAATTCAGTAAGCATTGGAGATAAGATGCAATTAATTGATGACTTGCAGGAAGTTCCCAACCTTCATGTTGATGTGAGAGATAAATTAAAGGAGGCTTACACTCGTAATGCCAAACACTATAATTTGAGGAAGAGATCTTTGAAATTTCATGTTGGTGATCAAGTTTGGAAGAAAAACTATACTTTATCTAGCGCACCTAATGACTATGCTGCAAAGTTAGCTCCCAAATACATTCCTGCCACAGATAGTAAAGTTTTATCTAATCTAGTTTATACTCTCAAAGATATGGATGGCAATGATTCAGGAAATTGGCACATAAAAGATCTGAAGAGTAACGAATGTGACTTTGACTCTGATGATTCCCATTCTGACACCGAAACGTCGCATTAGAACATGTATGTTTTGTGGTTCCTGTTGACGCAGTCTATTGCATCTCTTGCAGTTTTTTTGGTTCTTTGAGGATAATTGACACAATGTTTTTTTTTTGGTAATGTTCTCCAGGTTGGGTATAGCTTGGACGTTATTTTTGGGTTGACTAGGACGTTTCACTCCTGTCCCAAGTTTCCGTTCTGAATTATTGAATTTGAGCCATTGAATTCAGGTTAATGCCAGTTTTTGTGAATGGTGTATTCCTGTTCAGTAGGTCTAGTTTCAGAAGGACTTCGACATAGTGAGAGTGGTCCTATATCTTATGGATATTTTATTTTGAGTTTGAGGTGTTACATGAAAGAGTATTCGTGTGATAACCATTTGGTTTTTCTGATTGGAGCAATCAGGAAGAAAGTACTTGGAGACTGGGTCTCAGTACTCATAAGTGTTTGGATATCTTTTGTTGTTAGGCTTCGCTCATTGTGTCAATGATTCCTGTTTTAGAATTCCTAGGTGGAATTATATTTTATTTTTCATTTTGTTGCAAAAGGTTTCTCATACAGTGGTTGGCAGTCTTCCTGTGTCTTTATCTTTTCCACCCTACTCACCCACTCATAGCTCTGTGAGTGGGGGCTTAAGAATTCTCTCACCGGGGCATTCACCAGCCGGTAGGTAAAAGTCCTACAACTGGCCACTTCCAGGACTTATCAACTTTTTTCTGATAACCTTTCATCCAGGTTAGGAATTAGGATGTTTTTTGTTTGTTTGGTTGTGACTCCTCGAAAATGTGACGTTCACTAGTTGTTCCTATTAGGGGAATTCCTTTCTTTCGAGGATTGTCTGTTTGTCCAATGTCTTATTGTTCGGTTATTCTATACAAGGTGATAGGAGCTTCGGTACCGGATTCCTGGTATCGATTGTCCTCATTGATCTTTGCTTATCAGGACTTTCGATGCCAGATTTCTGATATGCGATGGCCTGTCATTCTGTATGGTTCGATTTGGAGCTTCGGTACCGGATTCCTGATATCGATCATCTTGTCCAATGTACTTGGCTGATAAAGATTTTCGATCCCAGATTTCTTATATGCGATGGCCTATCGTTCCGTTTGTGATGAGCTGGACATTCGACATCAGCTTTTTTCCTTTGTTTTTTTTTTGTAGTTTCGTTGATGTCTTGCGAGTGTGGGTGGTTTATGGTTTCGGTTTCTTCTCTTCTTTTTCTTCCTTCCTTCTATTTATCTTTAGCATAACTTCCTATCACCTTTATTAAGGGTATTTTTGGGTTAATTATTGTTGTAGGTGTGAGTGATTTAGATAGCAAACTTGGAGGTGGTTTCTATCTGGGTTTTTAACCTCCCATTCTTTTGTATTGAATGTTGTGTTTGCTAGGGTACCAAAACTTAAGGCGGATTGGTATCATGCATTTCAATGCCTACCCCATTGGTTTTGTTTTGTGGGAGACCTGGTGTGCGCGAGCATAGTTCAGTCCGGCAGCTTGACTTGTCGAGCAGAGTCCTTGGAAGGGTGAACTTGAGGGGTGTCGTGTGCGCTAGCGTGGAGGTCTAGGCCGGTCAACGTGTGAAGCTCGCCTAAGAGCGGTCGTGCGGCACTACTGGGGGATCCTGAGCTCCTTGGATTCGTCGAGACTGAGGATTTTTTCGCGATATCAGACTCAGGAGGATATCCGAATTTTTGTGCCGGAGTTTTCTTGTGGTTTAGCCACTTTCAGCCTGGTAGATCTCACCCCAATTGAAGTGGACAATTGGCTATCTCTGTCTTGTTTATATCTATTTTAACTTCATTTTCTTTTTTGTTTCCACTTGGGAATTCTTGTGGGGTTTCTGTTGCTGTTTTGTTGGTTGGGGTGGTGCTTCAACATTGAACTCAGGGACGAGTGGTATCAGATATTTCGATGGCGCAGCATTTTCATCTGGCAGCGAAAAGATCATCTGATCTGAGTTCGGTGGTGGATGGCCACTCTTAGCTTTCGCCTCGGGAGCAGGAAGCCAACAACAATTCACCAACACCAGTTTAACACAATGTTGTTGACTGTTTCATCATTGAAATCTAGTAGTTGTAACAACCAGTTCATAATTCTCCGATTCTGGTCCAGTTCCTTCTTCCCCAATTTTGTTATACCTTCGTTCCGTGAAGTCGATCTGTACTCGAGAAAAACTCGAAACCCAAGGTTTCGACTTTTTCTCTAAAACTCGAAACCCAAGGTTTCGACTTTTTCTCTACCGGGAAGGAATGGAGTGTAACGAAAATAAAATTTTTCGTTACATTGTTATTGATCAGTGCGATTATCGTGTTATCATTCAGAACTACACTCCATTTCTGACCGTAAGTATAGTTCTTCTATCACAAATTAGTACATTTCAGATCGCGAGTGGGTTCTACTGTGATGAATTGTATGTACCACGGAACCTTGAACTCGGGAGGAAAGAACTGAATTGTCAGTTGGCAGTCTTGTCTTTTCCGATCTCTCAAGGAGAGTGTTTGTAAGCGCTGATCGACCAAGAAAGAATTTCAGACAGTATCGTTTATCTTATTTAAATTAATTGAATCATCTTCCCATTATTAGTTATACACGGATGTTATTATAGTGTGTTTCATTATTGGTCAGTGAAATAGTATATTTTTGTCAACTTTTGAGAAGTTGTGATTTTTAAGGTTAAAGGCCGTGTGTGAATCTAATAATCGGAAGTTTTCTTTTCCGAACAGGTTCCTTGGAATATTTTGTTTTTCAAATTGAGTAGTGACATTCCACAAAATTTTTCCTTTTTGTTCCTTGGATTCTGCGTTTTCATATATTCCCAGGTTTTCATCCTCATCTGCCAGGAGGAATCAGAAGTTGGTCCCAGGAACAATCTAAACAGGATAATCTGTCTCTGTAGAACTGTCTGCAGCTTTCCATCAGCCTGAAGGATAAGGTGAGTAGAAATTCTATTTTGCTTTTTTTTAGTGTTTCATTTTATCTGAGAATGTTCTACTCATCTCATCTCAGGGTTGTTCCTGGTATTGAGATCATTTTGTATTCTGTGTCTCTTTATGAGAGAAATATCTGTCAGTTGGAATATTAAGAAATCCTAAGTTAGGAATTTGTGGTTCTTCCAAATTTAAAAATTTCCACTATAAGACAGATATTTCTAATTTTTTTGTGAAAACGCCGAATTCTTGGGAAGCCTTCTCATGTCTGAATTCTTCTGATCGCTGGGCGATTAGTATCTACCTTCGGTAGATTTATGAGGCAAAATATTTTATTCAATATATTTTTGTATGAAAATCATAGAGCTTTGGTATGCTTTTGTAGAATCACTGGTTTCTAACTACTAGTATTGAATTTTTATATTTGTACTCATGAATACCTGTATTAAGAGTTTATTAAACTCTTCACTCTGTAAATTTCTATTCAATATCTGGATAAAAAGGCACTCTGTACTTTTTCGGTACACCCAAGAGCGAGGTACTTGAATTTTGAATCTTAACTCCTGCTAATTTGTTCGATTTCCTTTCACGCTTAACACCTGGCATCTGGGATTGGAGTTCAAAGAAACAAGGGAGACTCACCTTACTACTATCATCGTAACAAGGGAGCCTCACCCTTCTAGCCAGAACACGGTCTCTAGAGAAACACTTGTTGCCTCCGTAATAAGGGAGACTCACCTTACCCCTGTCATCGTAACAAGGGAGCCTCACCTTCCTAGTCAGCACCAAGAGTCAGTAACAGGGAGATCAGGAGTTACCAAACTACAGTCAGTCGATAAGAAGCCTTCTTTTGTACCATTATTGTGACTATCCAGATACTGAAGTTATCAGGTATCCATTAAAGGATTAAATTTTTTATTTGATTTTTATTGCTCCCCTTATAGTTGCAACCCTATAAATACGAAGTAGTTGATAATTATATGGAATAATCATTAATTATAAACATTACTAAGATATTAATTATAAATATTACTAAGATTACTATAATTACCTGCTGCTTCTGGCGCCCCTCTCCGTGATCAGTAGAAGTCCAGATTACTCAGAATTACACTCTTCAAATTTGAAATAGTACTTCTGAGGAAACCCTTACTCACACCCTGTTGCTCTAAAAATAAGTACTGAAAAGTAATTTTGTTATAAAGTAAGGTATTTTTATTCACCAATAATTTTCATTTGGTGTTGGAGCATATTCCAAGGGTGTTGTTGATAGGGCTAGTCCTATATTGGCTTGCCATTATCCGGAAAAGCAGGGATAATCTGAAAAGATATCATTTGATTACCTTGAATATGGTCACATTTTGTCAAAATTATATTTCGACTCTTCTTCATTAATTACGATGGCTGAGTTTCGGAATATTTCTTTTATTTTAAATGGTCCTTTGAATTTTTCTTGTAACTTATTTCCGATTTGAGATTCTTTGATATAGACAAGATCTCCTATCCTATTCGTATCGGTTTTCTGAGATACGTTCGTCATAACGTTCTTTAGATTTTTGTTTGTTGTCTTGCATCTTCTTTTTTGCTGTCTTATAATAATAAGATATGCGATTACTTAAGTCTCTTATATTATAAAGAGTCTCGGAAGGTCTACCGGATGTGTGTCCAAATATTAACTCATAGGGAGTAAATCCGTGAGTTTTGTTTTGTGAATTATAATATGCAATTACCGAGTAGGGTAAAATCGTGAAGGGGTGTTCTTCTGGGTGGTTAAAAGTATATATTTTTATTATTTCTAATGAAGTAGCGTGAAATCTTTCTAACGATCCGTTAGACTGTGGATGATCTACGCTTGAATGTGTCAATTTAATATCGTAAAGTGTACACAGGTCTTTCAACATAGCTGAGTTAAATTCTCTACCTGCGTCACAATGTATCCTCAGTGGGGTAACGTAGTGTTGGAAAAATAGTAGTAATGTGTTGACAATTGCTTGAGAGGATTTATTTGGGATCAGGTATACTTGTACGAATTCAGTTAGTTCATCATCAATACTTAACGCGTAGTTTTTGGTGGGAACTTCAAGTAGATCGATATTTATTCGTTCAAAAGGACCTTTAGGGGCTTCTGTTGTAACCATAGGACCACTTGAATGTTTCCTACATATTTTTGATTTTTGACATGTCTCACATTTTTTTATGAAATCTTCGACGTTTTTAGTCATTCCTGACCATTGATATTTACTACGTATTCTTTTGATTGTTTTGTTCATTCCGCAGTGAAGGTTGGCCTTTCCATTATGGAGGTAGTCTAGAATCATTGGTATTTGATCTTCTTGAAAGGTTGTGACAATATTTCGACAAATTTTGAATTTGATGGTATCATCTTCTGCGAAGATGTAGGAGAGCATTTCTTGTATGGGTAAATCTCAGTTGTTTTCGACATGATAAATCTCATTGGGTTTGAATTATTTTTGAGACAAGTAGAAAGCGTTAAACATATAAATTTATATGTTCTTTTTGTCAAAGGGGATAGGTACAATAAAATATTTCCTATCTTTTATTGATCTGCTCGCAATTCATTTTGTTGATTTCGAAATGGATATCGTCGTCTTCAATTAGATCGTCTAATATAATAGTCTCGTGTAGATTTGTACTATTATTCTGTTTTGCATGAAACTTAATGTTTTTATATGTTTTTCATCTAGAAGCTGATCATTTGTTATTTCAAATTTTGAATAATCTTTGATTCTGTTTGGAAAAGATGAAGAAATGTTCTGAATTCTTCGTTTAGCGTTTCAGGGGCAATTTCTATTTCTGGTTCTGAGATTTCAGAGACTGGGTTGTCAGTATCAGAGTCTGACGTTTCGTTATTAGTGTTTGCCATGATACTCGGAATTTCGAAATTTCTTTGATTCGTGATAAAGCATCAGCGTTCTAATTTATTTTGCCAGGCTTATATAGGATTTCATAGTCGTATTCTTGTAATTCCAATCGCCAGCGTGCTAATCTGCTTCCTGGATCTTTGATAGATAATAACCAAGCCAGGGGCCTCTGATCTGTTATCAGTTTGAATCGTCTTCCGTATGAATATGGTCTGAAGTGCTTTACTGACCATAATATGGCTAGAAGCTCGCGCTCTATGGTGGAATATTTTGTTTCTGCAGGGGCTAAATTTCTTGAAGCATAAGCAATTGGAAGGTCTGTTCCAATAAGTCCTTGTGATAATACGGATCCTATAGCGTATGAACTAGCATCTGTTGTTAATAAAAATTCATCATTGAAGTAGGGATATCCCAATATTGGAGAGTTCATTAATTTTTCTGAGAGTTCTTCAAATTAGTTTTTACAATCGTTATCAGAATTGAATTTAGTATCTTTTTGTAAAACTTTTGCTAAAGGTTTTGAGATTTTGGCATAGTTATAAATAAAGAGTCTATAGTAACCTGTGAGTCCTAGGAAAGATTTTATTCCTTTCACGTTCGTAGGCTGAGGAAATTTTTGAATGCATTTCACCTTTTCTGCGTTTGGTTGTAGACCGTCTTTTGTAATTTTGTGTCCTAGATAAGCGACTTCTGTCCGTAAGAACTCGTCCATATACACTAAGCATCGTTCACCTTTTAATCCTAATAATATCTTATCCATTAGTCTACAAAATACGGGTGGGCTATTTTTCATCCCGAAGAGCATATATTTATTTCTATTTGGGAAAAACCACTTGCCAAATCTAGGGTTCTGAAACAAGTACAGCTCCCTAACTGATCGAGATTGTCTGAAATGTTCGGAAGAGGGTATTCATCGTTCACAGTGCTCTCATTTAGTTTTCGATAATCGATTACTATTCTCCACTTTTGTTTGCCAGAGGCGTCCATTTTTTTGGGGACGACCCATACAGGGAAAGACCAAGGAGAAGTAGATAGTCTTATAATTCCTTGTTTTTGCATTTTATCTATTTGAGTTTTGACTTCTTGCTTATGAATATGCGGATACCTATACGATTTTGTAAATATTGGTTTCGCATCGCCTGTATTGATTGAATGCTTTATTTTGTTTGTGAAAGTTGGAACATCACCGTCTAAATAGAAGATGTCGGCAGATTGTAAACAAAGTCCTTCGATTCTTTGTCTATCGTCTTCGTTTAGATGGTACAATCTCAATGTTTTTTTTATTTCAAAAACTCTGTCGTAGTTTGGGTTTTCGTTGTCTATATTGATATTATTTATCTGTACGCTTTCAATAAGGGTGATTTCTTCAAGTTGGATGTCAGAGAAATCTACAGTTTTCGTTATGGTATTTGGATTTATTACTGAAGTTAGAAATTCTCCTTCGTTGTTGATTTTCACTAGAGCATTAGGTAAACGTACCTTTTCTATCGCCTGAGCTATCAGTATAGCCTCAGTATTTTTTAAATTCTTAGTTCACAAATTTGTTCGGTTCTTGGTGAAAGAGTAACTTCATTAGAGAAATTATCATTATAGAGTTCAATATGTTGTAGGGGAACTGAACAGTTTGTTTCTTCGTCTCCTAATTTATGAAGATCAACAGTTTTGAAATTTGTCACAAGTTTTGATGTCAATTATGCAATCATAATGTCGCAACTCAGTACTCGCTTGGCTTATTACGAGAGGATTTTTCGCTGTTTCACCCAACTGTCATCCATCCACAATAATGAAAACGACTTATTTCGAAACTTGATTGAATTTTTATTATAAAAAATGAAGAAAAATACTTTGAACATCGAATAGTCGAAAAAATATAAAGAAACACTAAAACTTACATTATGCTGCTTCCTAGCAGGATCGTTGATAAGGAGATGTGCTGCATTCCGAAAAAATGCTCTGGAGACCGTTTCTGAAGTGATCAATGAATACTGACTGATTTCTGAATAATGGATACTGAATCTTGACCTCCCTCAATATTTATAAAGATTCATCTGCTGAGGTTGCAACTTTGCTCCGGTCACCGTACTAATGTGAAATGCCTAGCGCGCATCCGTGCAAGTTTGCGAATTTCGAGATTGTTTTATATTCCCATATCCTGTAATCGTATCAATTTGATGTCTATGAACTTGGATTATTAAGGATGGAATTCTGAATACTGGGTGTTTTTGTTCTGAAATATTGAAGTTGAGGTTGAAACATCTTTCAATTCATGTATTTACTTGAATGGATTTTGAATTATTTAATGACGGTTCTCCATATTTGACAATAATGTTCTAAAAAGGATCCTAGAAGTCCGTCGAATTGAATATCTAAATTGTAGATATACACTTTATGTGGATTGCATGTTGCAAAGGGTGTAATGGTTGATTCGTCATTGTTTGATTTTTGATCGTTTAGAAATGTCATTAATATAATAAACATTCCTATTGTCTATGGACATTAGAGGTCGGTTTATATACATTTTTGTTCTTGGCTGACGTTCAATTGGTTGACGTTTGATTGGTTGGCGTTGACGTTCAATTGGTTGACGTTCGATTGGTTGGCGTTGTATATTTTTTTGTTTGAAGGACAAGTTTGGGTGTATATTTGTAAAGTTTGAATTTTCCTTTCGATTGGTATATCGGAAGGTTGCGTTGGGGTGCCTATACGAAAATTTTCAATTGGAATGTTGTCATTTCCATGTGTATTGGATACATTGTCATTTTCACTTGCGGAATATTCAGTATCAGTGTTTGGATATTCGAGAGGGTAACACTGAGTTTCATCATAGTAAGGGTTATTGTTTGAGTACTGGTTTTGGTCATAATTAAAATTATTATAATCCGTTTCGTTGTTTTCAGGAAAATGATCAGTATTTCCTGCACTATTATACAAATCGTAGTCTGCTTGGTCGAAGTCGATTACATGTGCTCTTGGATTCGGATTTTGCTGAATTACTGATGGTCTTGACTGATTTGTCCTATATTGTTGACTCGGATGTGGGTTAGGACGAGATTGTCGATGATTCGCATAGTTTTGAGGATTATCATTCTAATTAGTATAAGAGCTTTGTTGTTGGTAATTGTTTCGTTGGGTATTTGCAATAGGTTGCTGCCTGTTATTGAAGGCTGGAAATTGGGGATGGTTCATTTTTTGAAACAATGGTTGAGGTTTTTGAAATTGTTGCCCCGGTGATATATTTTTATTGTTATTATTTTTATAATCGTGGATTACTCGCTCTTATGATTTGTCATAGCTTTGGTTCAATGCCAGTTAATGTGTTCAGGCTCATGGAATCGATTATTTCCGTTTGTGCTTCTTTCTGTGGTTGGGTTAAAGCTTGTTTGTCGATGGCTGAATTTGATTCAGCTACATGCGTTTGAATTCGTGAAACGCATTTGTTCCCTGCGTTGTAAGTTTTGAATTAAAGAACTGAATTCAGATCACGCGTATCACCAGAATGTGTTTCTAGAAGATCTTGAATTGCTATTCAAGTTTCTGGGTTACGTGAATTTACTATTTCTGCTGCTTTGCCTCTAAGTTTGTTCTTAATATGCAATGTCACAAGAATTTTCTGATCGACGACTGCCATTCTTTGAGCTGTTGAACATGCTCTTAGAGGAGTTGACAAAAATATGAGGTTTCCGTCGTATTCAGGTACAATGGAGAAAATTTCAACAAGTTTGTATGGTTCAACTTCTGCCATTGTTGATTTGGAATAATCATTGTGATTGATGTTTCAGTCTTTCTTTTTCAAATAATCGTATTATTTGATTTGATTGGAAAATACACTCGAAAGTTGTTCATGTGAGGTAAGTGAGTTATGGGATGTAAGATATCAGAACAGTTCTATTCAATATAATCAATATCAATGAGATGAAGATAAAATCGAGATGACGACTAACCGAAGTACGGTATTCATGAAGTTTATGACTTGATCTGGGCGTAGAAGATGAAATCCTACTCTGTTAACCAGGAGTCCAGTTCTGCAGTGTTTTGAGAACCGTCAGAGAGACCGTCTTTTTGGGGAAGATGTGGTTTGCTGGGTGTAGAAGATGGAATCCTAGCTCTGTTAACCGGAAGTCCAGTTCTTCTTTCTTGAGAACCGTCAGAGAGACCGTCTTCTTAGGAATGGGATGTGGTTCCAGCGTTGATTTTTCCAATGTTGTCAGAGAGACCGTCTTCGTAGGGGGTTGTCGATTCTTTTTGACGTTGAAGGCTTGGTAACCACCGTCCTGAGTTTTCAGTAACGTTGAGTCAATCCGCACGACTGCGCCAATTTGTTGTATCGTAGCCCTAACGATTGTGTTTTCAAAAACAAACAAAAAAGTTACGAAGGAAGTTTCTTTATTTCCACTTGTTTCTTCCTGGATCTATACTGGGGTCGCCCGAAAACTAGTGGTTCACTTTGGTTTTGCTTTGCTCTTTGGCTTTGCACTTTTGTACTCTTTACTTTAACAATTCGGTTCACTTTTGGGGACTGTGTATTCAATTAATTACTTTTATTACTTTTCGACTTGCTTGTCGTACTTTACTTGCGTGAAACCAGACTAGAAGGACATTGATCTAGTTTCGGATCATTATATAGGTTCGTCTCTGCTGATAAAGCAAACCATGAAGAAAGGAAATGAAAAAGCGGTTCAAAATGAGTCGCACTAGCTTCAGGGTGACCTAATTAATATGATACGCAATTATGGTAGGTACAATAGACCCATCGTCTAGGGATATATATATAGGTATATATATATATGTATATATATAGAGGAGAGGAAGTCTTTGCTGACAAGTTAAGAACAAAACTTGGGAATTATATTTGGGACAGCAGCAAAAGCGAAAGTGTACTCTTATAACAATATATTTCCAATATTTCGACAATCGGTTATTGGCATCATCAGGGAGCTACAGAATAATGATTATGAATGAAAGTATGGAACAGAATTTTCCTTACTTACATTGTTAGTGAGGATGGTCGCTGAATGAGATGGTTAAAAAGAGTCAGTTGTGTATCCTTCCCAACTAACACCTCTGTCAGTCGAAAACCGCCGAAGGTTCTCGATTGAATAATAACAACTAACAATAGAATTTGAGATAAATGACTTCCGAAATTTGCGATGGAGAACTCAGGATCTTTGATAGCTCAGTGGCAGAGCATCCGTCTAGAAAACGGAAGGTCGTGGGTTCGAATCCCGCTCGAAGAAGTTAATTTTTCTCAAATTCTTATGATTTGTCTGAATGCCGCTATAATTTAATTCCATTGTTAATCACGCAGACACTAATACTTCTATCGTATTGTTTTTTTTATTGATACCAAAATTATCAGGTTGACGTTCCTTAACGCCGTTCTCGCATCAACTGTTTGGGTAAATATCAATAAATAAGGGATTAAGAAAGATGATTTTGCGCCCTTCAACATGATGTGTCACTCTACTCCACTCTCCATTTGAAATTTCAGGGTTGCGAAACACCCTCTCACTAGGGGGCTAAATCCATAGGTTAAATAATCAGTTCCCCTGACAAGCAAACTCTACGTGTTCGAGAATTTTTGCTTTGAAATACAAACAAAAGAAGAAAGCAAGGTGTACACTTCTCTTTGATCCACACTGTATAGAGGCGCAATAGAGAGTTGAACGTTCCCTTCATTTCGATAATCAGATTGATCGAGTAGAGGCTTGGTAAATATATCCTTTTCATTCGAATGGAGATGGGTTTGCAATGATCTTTGAAGCCAGGATCGGCGATGATTCCGACTGCTTTTTTTGTCAACTGGAAATGTTTACCACTCCAGTAGAATTAGCCCAAGAAAGAAAACCATAGCTTATGGGAGCATGGAACAGAGAAAAATGAGTTCTTTTTGTCGTGATAAAGCTGACAATATTTTTCCTTTGACGAAGGATAAAAAATGTGGTACACAATTAACTTTAAAGCTAATCTTGTCGCTATTTAGTTTGAGATCATTTGTTGAAAACCAATTTTCCGCCCCATCATCACAAGTTCAAATTGTAAAGAATATCCATTTAAACTTACGACTTGAAAACGATTTGACAGATATGGTTGCACAAGAGAAAGTGTAACTTCCCTTACTCCGTAATAGTTCAATTTTTCTTGTAGTATTCCGCCACATTTCAGGCGAAGAGATTGTTTGCGATAAATATGACATATACAGTGTGCTTCATCGAACTACCATCAGAACTTTGAGGTGGAGGGGGGGGAGTTTTCAAAACATGTATCGCATGAAAGTTTTATATATCAGCACCTTTCAAATTTATTTACCAATATACAGAGTACTGATCGAAAGCGTTATGTTTCGAACAATCCAACATCATATTAAGGTATGCTCTCCAAATAAAGTCTGGTTTCTGATAACCATCGATCAAAAGCCATTACAAAGGAAGATTATGATAATTTTTATTATCGGTTTTAACGCCTAGCGTTATCTGGTGATAAATGGCCAGAATTATCCATAATACGTATTATCAGGGTGAAGTTGAGCGGCAGTATCTCATCAAAAAATAATTTAATTTCTTCTTTCGTCTCATTGGGTTCGATGATTTTTTTGAATTCTGGATATATTTGAATCCTTAGTAATATATTTTACATTATCTTATACGTGCAGCATGGTCGTCACTTATTGACCATGTGGTATTTATGAGAATTCCATTCAAGATGCAACTTATTCTCTGTATACTCTCAAATGGAATCACACTTTCTCTCAATCATCGACACGATTGAATGCTTAAAAATAAAGTGTGTTTTTTATGTATTTGTAATAGGTTTGTTTATTGCGTGTAATAGAATTATTTACATCATCGAGATGAAGTCTTTTCAAAAATCAGTCATAAATAAGATGCATCTTCTATTCATATTATAGTTTGGTGAGTATTGTATTGTTTGGTATATGCCTACGTAACCCTATATTTCAGAAAATACTCTTCAGAGATAGTTCACACATGGAGTCATATAGGGTGTTCCATGCGGAAAATTGTAAAGAAAATAGTTTCAGAGCTCTGATTCACCCAATATAAGATAAGAGCTTCCGTTCAAATTGTTAGGTGACAAAGAATGATCTTCATTTTTGAAACTTCTTCATGACAAAATGAACTCTGACTGCTATTTTACATCATCCTGAGCATAACTTCTGAATATTATTCCAGAGTACTTTCCAGGAAAAAATCAAGAAAGCCGAATGTGGAAAGCACTGTTGTTCTATTTGAAAAAATCTTATACGATACCCTGTCGATCGGTACTCGCTAAATAATTTCAAAAGTCTGAATGCAATGATACCTCCAACGTTCTAAAAATTATTCTAGTGGAAGTTCGATGTGACGCACATTGTATATGGCGAACATGACAGTTTATCGATTTGATTGTTATACTTTTTTTACAGAGAAATTCATTACGCCAGCTGAATTATTCACTATTTTCATGCAAACTCATAATGTTCTTATGGTTGATATTAGAACACCAGAGGATTTCAGAGATTCAAGAATTCACATAGAAGGTGGAAAATTGATAAATATACCTGGAGATATGGTCTCACCTGGGTAATAACCGTATATGATATTCAGTCCACACATTAATTAATTCATTTTATGTTCAGCCTATCTGCAAATACTCTGGGTCTTCGCCTCAATCCCGAAGTTAAAGAAATTTGGGATACACGGGATTCATTTGATGTAATCGTGCTGATGGATTATGATACATTGAATCACACTTTTCCTGGTTCTAAGCTGGAGCATTTGAGGAGCTTTATAGTTGAGGTAATGTTTCTTGCATACAGTTTATCGATGAAGTTTTTAAAATAGATTTCTCAAATTTCCACTTGAACGCCGAGTCTCAATACTTCTCGCAAAATGCAACTACAAGATAATCGAAATGCACAGTTAATCAGTAATATGTTTTGTTTGGTATGGTACCGAAATTTCGAAACCGTACAAAGACCCACTAGATTTGACTTGTCCAGGGTATTCGCGGCTGAGCTTCAGTGGAGGTGGGGGATCCGTTAAGTTACCACTGTGAATATTCCGGTTCTCAAATGGCCGCCACAAAAATATATTTTCCCTCAAATACACATAGGAAGTCTTCCCTAAACCTCAATTTACCAAAAAGTAAAAAAAAAGTACGCTAGTATGGCTCAGAGGAGTTTATTTATCATCGATATCAACAAATATGAAGAATAATTATTCGATATCTGTTTTCCTAAGGGACACTCAGCTCATTGAACTCAAGCAAAAAATGCAAGCTAGGTGTGAGCACAAGACGCAAGGTAAGTAGATAAATAAAGCCGACACGAGTTCAAGATGGCGGCCAAAACCACGGGAGATTTGTAATCTGGTTCCCAAGCTTGCGCCATCGCTCAGCTTGGGCGTGTCACGTAGTCCGACCGTCACGACCATGGAACACGAACATTCTAACCTAACCGTAGAACATAAGAACGCCGTCTATGAACTAACCTTTCCGTGTGGATTGAACCCTAGCCGCCGACGTGAACGCCTGGTACTCAGCCAGCTATACCAACGAGCCCTCTTGAAAGATGGCTGCCAATGATGTGCCATTATTGTAAAAAAAATGCGTCCAAGAAAATTATAAAATGTTATGACTGCGGTATAATATATATAAAAGTTGTGCAACTCGTGTTGTTTGCTGTGAAAAAACATTTGTTTGATGAAAAAAAAAAGCTAACGAAAGTTCTATGGAAGAGCTAATGAAGGTACAAGAGAATTGGTTTTGGGGTTGAGCCACCATTAGAACACCAAGTAGAAACACTGACAATTGAAAATCGAAATCTCAAAATTCTTTTGAAAGAAGCTGAATCCAAATTCAATTCATTGAATGACAATATCAAATTACTTCACGAAAACAAAGCGCTTCTTGAAGAAAAAGTCTACATGCTGAAAAAAGAGCTGATACGCGATGAAGCAGATGAGATTAGAGGGAACAAAAAAACTGTAACTTCCCAGCCTAGTGTGAAACAACAAACAGCAAAAAACTTAAATTTGCTTTCACGTATATGGTACAAAACGAGTAAACAAACAAATGAGTCAGGAGATTCCCAATCAACTTCGAACATTAAAGATAGTGGTGTTTCCAAAACTTATGTTGAGGAAATGACTGCTCGAACAGATCTGATGAGTAAAGTCATTAATTTGTCCAGTGAAAGAGAATCGAAAATTTTGAACAGTTGATATACAAGGTGACAGCAATCCAGGTACATCTGAAACCCCACTGACTGCACAGTGAACCCAAGTGAAACGTAATCAGACAAAGTACCACAATACTAGGAATGATAGAGACTGTTACGGTTTCATTTTGCACCGTAACACATTCTTTCTTGTTTTGGGAAGATACGCATAGTAGGCCTCGTCGATTGACCGCATACGCATCTATATACTACCTCACTTCCACATGATATCTTTTATCACACTTTTTCGAGTTTCAGAGTACTTGTTAGCGCTTCAGTTGCCTAAACGTAAACATTGCTTCAGTTAAAATGATTTGGCAACACCGTGTGCTGTCAGTCGATGAATATCCTACACATTTAAGGCATGGTCCAACGACTTCAGCGTTTTTCGTAGTTACTACTGTTCCGTTACCCGAACAGAAGACCGTAATCTATTCCTCTCTTCTACTGTTTACTCCATCGCAAACTCCTTAAAGTTATTATGTTCCTAGAACCTAATCACACTACTCCTTTTGTAACATTCGGTCATTTATGTGCAATAATATCAGAAATTGTCACCTGTCAGTTGTTTTGGTTCCTACAAGAGACTAGGACAGAACACTGGGAAGTTGCGTCCTCATATAGTGTAGTCTGAGATCAGTTGGTAACAATGAATTTTACAAGTTGTCAGATGAATGTGTAAATACCATCGGTCTAATTCTTATTGTCCAGATTTTATGTCATTTATGTGCAATAATATCAGAAATTGTCACCTGTCAGTTGTTTTGGTTCCGACAAGAGACTAGGACAGAACACTGGGAAGTTGCGTCCTCATATAGTGTAGTCTGAGATCAGTTGGTAACAATGAATTTTACAAGTTGTCAGATGAATGTGTAAATACCATCGGTCTAATTCTTATTGTCCAGATTTTACATAGAACCAAACATCAGATAACGATTTAATATCGTAACACTCGTATTCTCACTATTGAGGCATCCCATGATTGTTTTTGTAACTTCCTGATGTTCTGCGGATCGCGGAACCCCTTCTTGTATTTTGACACTGTTGGCATGAAGGACATCTGACAGCTTCCGTAGTCATTGATATTGGCCACGTTTACACCGTCGCTTGGTAAGCTGACTAATGACTTTATTTTAACCAAATCGTCTTGGTCATCTTGGTGTAAACAGTACACTTAGTCAGGTGACCAGCTTGGTTTGGTACCCAAAATTGTTACGTACCAGACCAAAATAGTTAAGTGACCAAGATGGTGTAAACACCTACGGCATTGACTATCCGCAAGTTGCAAAATTTGGTTTGAATCTTTGCTAAGCATAAGTCCGAGCTCTGTGTATTTCGTTGTTTTATCATTTTATTATCATTTTCCCTACCTGTTTTATTCTCAACTCCTGATATTTTCTCATATTCCTTCTATGAAGCCTTATAATTTTTGATAATCTCGCCTTTCTTTCACAATTCATCATTTGCCAATGTACTACAATTGCCCTTACTCTCAAATCCAAATCTAATGTTAATTATTTCTGATTTTAATCCATGAATTATTTGATGTTTTCATGTCAAAAGACATGAGTTACAGCAGAGTTGCAAACCTGTTTATACTTCTGTCATGTTCTTTGGTATGCTTACCAAATAAGAACCATACTGTTCACTAATTGAAGATGGTGTAAACAGGCAGTGACTTATTGACTTAGTCTGAATTTGGTATGGTCAACTTGGTCAGAATACCAAATTAGCGCACGGTATAAACGTGGCCATTGACATATCGATATTCTCAGAAAGGAGAGTTGAAGGCTGAGTTTTTTTTTGAGAGTCTACCAAGTTTCTGCTTAACCAATTTCTTTTGGATTATCCATTGATATTTATTCAATCACATAACGGATTTGGGATATTCCATTTCTCAAGAGTTCTTCATTCGTCTGCGATTGTTTGCGCTGTGTATTTCAGGAAGAACTTCTTGTCTGCTCTGCAGGATTTATTTGGGTTAGGTAAGCTCGCCTCTGTGTGGACATCTCTCGATGATGCTCATACCTTTCTTGTTATGCATTTTAGGACTTGCCTTGCCACTCTCACTGGAATAAGAGATTGATTATCGAACGGCCGAACAAGCCATCAAGGTCGTATATTTACCCTCACGCTGAATTGAGGTTAGTAAGCTTATTGGTGGCCCCAACGATGGCACAAAGGCACCATCATTCCATATAAGTGTAAACAGAAGTCAGACTGGTGATGTTTGTTTTAGGGTCCTTCCGGCTCACTCCTTCTGCCTCACTTCTTCAAGCTCACGTCCTATTTATCGGCCAACGTTCAGGACTATCTTCGTGACCCTACCTTGGTCTCTATTTACCACTTTGTGTGTTGTCAGACCCCCAGTGTTCATGCAGCAACTATACAAAGACTGACCTGTCTGTCGACTAGGAAGACAGAGATTGGCACCGCTAGTTCAAGAGAGTCAGCGTTAAGCAATATCACGAAGTATCCCAGTATCAGATAAGTTTAGATATTAAGCGGAGACTGCCTATCAGGCTCATTCACATCAAGTATTTTATTGATAACTATAATGTACGCTATCAACGTGACGTCACATGAATAGCCCTATAGCTAAGATCTAAGTTACAAATATCAATTTAATTTATCCAAATATAGTCACCTGAATATCCTCATTTGGGGTGTTGTGACCGAAATCTATTTGAATGCTGATTACTGGTAGTTGAGTCAGTCTTCTGTCTGCATAGTTGATATTGTTATACAGTTACACATCTATTTGTTACTGGTGGTATAAGCCATATAAAGCTGTGTGGCACTGGTGTAATTCCATAATATATTTTATTAGTAAGGTGCAAGTCTATTTCTTTAGTCTGGTCCAAGTTATTCAGGTACTGAAGAAATTATATATCTACCAGGTATTATTCCAATATCTTTGTTTTATATATATATATATATATATATATTTGAATTCATATTATTATTATTATAATTAGTGCAGTGGGTTGTCCCTTTCCATCAGGGTGGTTTCGGATTTTCACTGGCAATAAATCCGTGGCGCACCAGAAAAGTAACCCAAAGTGTTTCATTGATAACGAAACCTGATTTTGTTGTCGAACCCACACTCAACTGAGCTGCTGGGACAGTTAGAGGCGGGTATCCTCTTATGCACATTCACTGCTCATGCTCCTTCTCTAAATTCGCCCCTAACAAGACAAATTGGATGTTGGACAGGACAATAAACTACTCATTGGAAGTGACCAAACTCATCATGATTCTGAAGTTACGGTTTCAAGGAAAGTTTGGTTATTTGTTACCAGATATAAGAAAACATACAACAATACACAATTGAGCCAGTTTTCAACGACAAAATTTCCGGGAAGAGATTTCACGTGTGAAAAAGTTCATTACTCCAATGACTACAACTCTTTCAAAGTCGGTGCAGATATATCCCTGCAAGATGGACTATTTCAAGCAAGCAGTTGGCCAGCTGGCATCGAAGTCCGTCGTTTTCTTTTTCGTCGGAAATATAGACACTACCCTAAATGAATTTGACTTTAGAGTTTTCACCATCAACATGCAGTGCTTGCGTAACAAGTTATTAGAGATTGAGGCCCTCAGACTTCAAGACACTTTTTTATTTTTCAGTGAGCACTGGATGCTGGGTGATGAATTACTTAATTCAAAATTAGATAATTATACACTTATCAGCTATTTCTCTAGGACGAAAAAATTACACGGAGGCGTGGCAATTTATGGGAGACAGGATATGGCAAGCTATTGTTATCCCCGATTTTCTCTGTTCCCAAAGAATTTTAAATATACCAGAGGCAAGTCATGTACAGATAACATAATCACTAACGTAGATAGTTGTTTACCCTTCATCTCTAACTTGGCGATTTCTGATCACGAAGGAATTAGGCTTTCTTGAATCAATGTATGATGAGAAAACAAAACAACCTTACGTCACAAGACCCATCTTAAAGAAAATATTGTGTATACTTAAGAAAACTTACTATGAGGATTTTCGAAATAAATATAAAAACGCCATAAAAAAAGGCAAAAATTGAAGCGAATGAAAATTATATACTGGGCTCTAGTAATTCACATAAGGCCATGTGGGAGGTCATCAAAGGTTCAACTTCAAATTCTACATCCAAAACAGATATATCACCTGATCGGTTTGATACCTATTTTGTGAATATAGCAGAGAAAATCTTTGATGATCTTCCTAAAATAAAGAGTACTTACAAGGATTATCTGAAATTGAAGTCTATAAATGCTAGTAATGTTTTTGAATTTGAGGAAGTGTCTATTGTTGGAATTCGTGATATCTTTTACAATTTGAAGAACAAACATTGCAGAGATGTTTATGGCATGAATACTCAAATCTTGAGGTATATAGGAAATTACACTGCAGTGCCCCTCACGAAACTCTTCACTTCATGTCTAAGATCCTCAATATATCCAGAATCATTCAAGTTAACAAAAATTCTTTCTCTCCATAAAAAAGGTTCACATAATAGTTGCAATAATTTAAGGCCAATTGCTATTATTCCCACTTTAATCAAAATATTTGAAAAATCTCTGAAAACGAGAAAGGTGGGTTATTTTTATTCTTTTAATTTGTTCAATATATCTCAATATGGATTTAGGAAGTCATATTCTACAACAGATGTCATAAATAAATTGATCCCGATAATTGAAGAAGGTTTCGACAGTAGTTAGTACATAGGTAGTATCTTTTTTGTGACTTGACAAAGGCTTTTGATTGCGTGTCCCATATATACTATTACAGTCCTTCAAATACTAACTTTGCCTTCATACATATATGAATGCCTTATATTTGCTCACACACATAAATAATCTTTTACGACGCACAGCGATCTGCATAGTTATGACACTAGACAAAAGAACTTAATATGTGTTGATTATCGTCGACTAAATAAGACACAAACATGTGTGCAGTATCTTGCCTCGAAAATGTTCAATAGATTGCCAACCTCCATTAAAGATCTCGGTCTACCATGTTTCAAAAAAATTATGAAAAAGTACTTAAGGAGGTTCGATACTCACAGACATATGCACAGAACCGAATGAAACTTGGTATACAAATTACCCAATGAATATAGAATGATGTACGATTTTTTTTATATTTCTTAATGAATGATTTTTTGAGTAGATGGTTGTTGGAATCCGGTATTTTAACATGGGCTCTTATGGGAGGAGTCCAATTTCTCATACATTTTTCGTGACTGCAGATTGAAAAATGCAGGGAACAAAATGAATTTAGCATGAGTGGATAGCCCAACAATCAACGATCATTTGCCACCCAATTTGATTTTACCTTACCGATCATTTTGAAGAATAATTAATGAAATTATGAGAAAAGTGTAGGTGATTCGAAAGTGTTGGCAACAGCGCTACGCTCAAACCGAACAGCTGCTCGGCGGCGCGAATAACCATGGCCGGCGCTAGGGGTCAGGTAGGTGAGTCGGTCGCCTCAGGGGCGGCATTTTCAGCCCAAAGCAAAAGAGAAGAGGAAAATGGAGAAACACAAATATGTAAAATATATTATTATACTTCATATGATGGTGGGAATAATAATGATGAGTCGGGACATCCGAAATGTTTTTCAGTTTTTATTGAATTAGAAAGCAAGAATATCTATTAGAACATTATTTCTTTCATTATCGGTCAGGCGCTGAACCCATTGCAGCTACACCCTGCACCTGTTTCATTGCATCACTGCCGATTTTTGTTATCATCAAACATTACGTTCGAGTTCAAGTTGCGCTCTAGTCTTTCAAAATTCAGAAACCACACATAGAGCACGAAGAGTTTGGATTAATTCAAAAGCGCAATCACCTTCACAATAGGATTATGGCAAATATTCAATGGAGAACCACTACTTCCAGAGATAATACCCCGACGATCATTTAATTATAACTGATGAATATTCAGAATATCTGTGCAAAGTTTCTACAGACCTCAATATGCAAATGCTTTGACTTTGACATTTGAGACAGAAAAATTACCTGTATACTGGTTTTGGGGTCTTTGACCATCGTCAGTACAGGGTAGATTCTCACAGACGATGATAATCGTCTGTGTTCTACCGAAAATAATAATAATAATAAAACCAATCAGAGGAAATGGGCACGCAATGGGCGAAGCCCATTACACAGTGCCATCTTATAGCCAGATGCACACTCATTAGTTGTATTTCAATAGCCGTCGGGATATCATCTCGGAGAGTAGTTGTTTTCTGTTGAATATTCGCTAATTTGCCACAATCATATTTTATTGTTGTTCTTTCGGAATCCTTTCAGTTTATTTTGTGTTTTCAAGGTCCACAACCATTTATTTTTTGTCAATCATTTGTTTTTCGTAACGCAATGCTAATTTTCCTTCTGCGAATAACATAACCTTTCTATGAGTTCTCTTCTGACTTGAGACGCAGCGTTGTAAATAGAAATTGTCGACATCAATCAATACATTAATGAGATGTGAATATTTTTCAGAAAGAAGAAAATGTAATTGAAACAAGTGAAAGGTTCAAACTTTTTATTGATTAATACTTGACTAAACTTGACGGATTTTTGTATTCTTCTACACTTTTCACTGTTGTCACCTTCAGGCATTTTTGACAGCGTATGCAGAAAATAGATGCTAGACCATGATGAGTTTCTCCTTCGATAATTTGTAATAATGAAAATTCTTTGCAATGTAGGCATTGCATTTGCTGGGCCATGTATTCCAGCGAGACAATCCTGTTACCTCTTACATTTGACATGGGATCATCTGTCATTTTTCTACATCTACTTTTACCATTCATGACACGTTGTTGTATTGCGCGGTGTACTTTTTCTTTAACAAATTTGCCTTTCCAGCGAAAACTATTTTTAGTATTCTCAGACATATTCATTTACTACGCGAATAATCGTTTTTGGATTGTAACGCTACAAAAAAAGCCGCATCTGCTCTCAGACCGGGCGCAGGACAGCGTTGCCAAATATTTTCTCGCCAGCTCGCGCTCTGTTACTCTGTCCTTCTTTTGCACCCCCACCAAGTCCCGACTATCGAATAGAAAATGTTTTTATTCTTATGATGATTATTTCAAAAACGATTTTGGTGATATTTCAGACTATCTTGTTTAATATTAACCAAATTTTATTGATGTTTATGTATTTGTGTATTTTTGAATTGTTTAAAATTCTAGTCGATATGCTAGCCTATACCTGACTTGTGTAAACAAATCCTGTAAATCACCAATAAAGTATCTATTAGTGAAGAAGTGAATGCAATGATACCCCGCGCGCATGGAGGTCGTCTTCGATGACCGACAAGGGGCCACTTTTCGGGTATTGGGGTGTTGAGTGTCGATTGAAAATTCGGTTCTAATTTCGGTGGTAGGATTCGATCGGCTATTGAATATTCGATCAAAAACTCAATTATTGAGTGATTTTCGGCTATTGAGCGGCACTGCAGATGAAAATTCGACTATTGAGCGGCACTACAGATTTAAATATATGTCGCTTGTTTGGATAAATATTAAAATCAAGGCTGGAAATATAAATATATTCTTCTGCGAGACCTCTGCAGCATGGAATGATAATAATACGATCGACTATCGCAAGGCAGTCGATACAACATCACATGAGTTGTTGTTGTACTTACTCGAGTGCCTTGCGGTACCCGATCAAATAGTGAGATGCATCGAACAACTGATGCCGCTCTGTAGGACCTGCTTCACCATAACATCAGGTGAAAGCAGGGTCCAAACAGAGCCGGTCATCATTAGAAGAGGTGTATTTAAGGGAGATTCTCTAGGCCCCCTTCTCTTCTGCATCTCACTAATGTCATTGCCCGTTGCGCTCAGGAAACCCCCGGGGATATAACTGCGGCACCCCTGGAAACCGAAGGCATAAGGTCACTCATATTTTTTATATGGATGACTTCAAGCTCTATGCCTCTGAGGAAAAGGATCTACAGCAATCCCTCAGGGTGGTGCAGGAGTTCACGCATGCTGTCGGTATGGAATTTGGGATTGACAAATGTGCACTGGTTCATCTCAAAAGAGGACGATGCGAGGATTTCGCTGAGGATGTCCAACTCGTAGACGGAAGCATTCTACATCATTTGAATGCCAGAGAGACATACACCTTCTTGGGTGTGGAACAACGCCACACCCACAAGGTAGACTCTGTGAAAAATGCTCTCCGTGGCAAGTATAGGCAGAAACTACGGCAGATCTGGTCCTCAGAACTGTCTGGAAAAAATCTGCCACCAACATGCTTGCCATTCTGATTCTACTCTACTCCTTCGGAGTAGTCGAATGGACTCAGGAAGAGTTGCGGCAACTTTACGTAAAGACTCGCAAAATGATGCATATGCACAGAAGCATGCATCCCAAATCGTCCGTTCTGGATGGAGTCATCAGGAGTTTGGATCCCCTACACTGCATGGTCCGAGATCATGAACATGCAGGAATCGGAGCCTTTTTATTCGAGGCAGCAAGGCGCGCTGCTTATGAAAATGGTATAGTCTTCGACACTGAGCGGGTAAACCAACTCTCTGTCACCGATTTGGAGCTCGCACGGAGAAAAGCTCACATCAAGTCTGCAGAGAATGCTAAAATGCTGCAGCTGCATACAGACAAGCCCATGCATGGAGTCTTCTTTAAGAACATCGAGGACCATGGCTTGTCTGTTAAGCTGACATTTGCCTTCCTCAGGTCAGGTGAGCTGAAATCAGAGACTGAAGATTTCATCATGGCGTGCCACGACGGTGTCTTCAACATCTTAGTCTACCGGAGCCGCGTGATGGGTATAGAGGTCCCTGGTACCAGATGCATAGCCTGCCGACAAGCGCCCGAGACTTTGATGCATTTGCTGTCATCTTGTGCAGGTTATGCGGTCTCGGCCTATATCCATCGCCATAACGCAGCCTTACGAGTGCAATGCTATTTTCTTCGACACTCGTATGAAATGGACAGGACACCGGTGATGCCTTACGCTCCAGGGGATATTGAGTCCGTTGTGGAGAATAAAAGGTGCCGAATTTTTTGGAACTTTTCATTCCCCTCCATCAAGCTAATAAGCCTAATATAGTCCTCTTCGACCACAGAAGTAAGACGATATTCGTTACTGAGTTTTCGGCCCCTGCCGAGACGAATATCGTCCGAAAAGAGGAGGAAAAACGGACAAAGTACCGAGGTGTTCTCGGTGGTTCCAGACTAACGCTACTCTCGGAGCTCAAGATCATACCGGCATGCCGTAATGTGGCAGAGATCTTGGCCGGCCGCATGCAAAAGGCCGTTATTCTCGGTTCGTTGCATCTGCTCAGGACTCACGATTCTCGGAGCCAATGACCACTTACCTCGCGGTGCGGGGAGTGGTCATTGGTTAATTATACTAGCGCGTCCGCCCACTGGGTCGGAACAGTGGAGAGTACGGACCCGACTAGGCTTGTTTAGACGACAAATAATAATAATAATAATAATAATACTCGTATGAAATAGACAGGACACCGGTGCTGCCTTACGCTCCAGGGGATATTGAGTCCGTTGTGGAAAATGAAAGGTGCCGAATTTTCTGGAACTTTTCATTTCCCACCCTCAGGCAAATACAGGCCAATAAGCCTGATATAGTCCTCTTCGACCACCGAATTAAGACGATATTCGTTATTGAGTTTTCGGCCCCTGCCGAAACGAATATCGTCCGAAAAGAGGAGGAAAAACGGACAAAGTACCAGGATTTACTTTACGAACTCCGCAGGCTCCACCCAGACTATTCTGTCAAGTTAGTGGTTCTGATTATAGGTGTTCTCGGTGGTTCCAGATCAACGCTACTCTCGGAGCTCAAGATCATACCGGCATGCCGTAATGCGGCAGAGATCTTGGCCGGCCGCATGCAGAAGGCCGTTATTCTCGGTTCGTTGCGTCTGCTCAGGACTCACGATTCTCGGAGCCAGTGACCACTTACCCCGCGGTGCGGGGAGTGGTCATTGGTTAATTATACTAGCGCGTCTGCCCACTGGGTCGGAGCAGTGGGGAGTACGGACCCGACTAGGCTTGTTTAGACGACAAATACATAATAATAATAATAATAATACGTTTATTATATACCCATAAAGAATACAAAAAAAAATACATATTAATAATTCATCAATTAGAATTGAAAGGGCATATAAATGGCATTTTGGTTCAGATGTCAGAGGATAAACCTCCGAGTCTGCTCTTCCACCAAAGCCAACGATTTTGAACCTTAAAAAATTTTTTTTTTGATGATGAGCACCCGTGAACTTAAAATAAATATAAAAAATTATACTAGAAGTAAGAGCGAACGAGAGAGAGAGCGAGCAAAAAAGAGAAGGAGAGCGAGAGCGAGAGCGAGAGCGAGAGCGAGAGCGAGAGCGAGAGCGAGAGCGAGAGCGAGAGCGAGAGCGAGAGCGAGAGAGAGCGAGAGAGAGCGAGAGAGAGAGAGAGAGAGAGAGAGAGGGGAGAGAGAGAGAGGAAGGGAGAGAGGGGTGGAGGAAGAGAGAAAGAGAACAAAAGAGGAGCATTTCTACACACATAACCTTTCTAATTACTCTGCATACCAAATAGATACTGCTTAAATTTGTTTTTGAAAGCATTTGGAGTCAGATTGAAACTAAAAAAGTGAAGTTTAGTCAGCTCATTCACGATTTTAGCGCATTTGTAGGAGAAAGAACCCTTGAATACTTCCCTATAGTGAGAGGGTATGTTGAGAATATTTTGACGTCTGATATTCAAATTATGAACATCGGTACGATAACTCAACTTTTCGTGTAAGTAAGGGGGGCACTTGAACTTTAGTAGTTTGAAGCAGAAGCACGCAAAATGTAATTTACGTCGGTTAAACATATCAAGCCAATGACATTCAGTTAATTTGTGAGAAATCCTGTGACTGCGCTTTATGCCATATATAAGTCGGAGACACGAGTTTTGTAGTTTTTGTATACGTTTTATATCCACATTATCAAGACAGGATCCATAGACAACGTCACAATGATCCAGATGAGATAATACCAGGGATTCACACAGCATTTTTTTCAAATCTCGATCCAGTGATAACCGGTGACTGTAAATCATTTTCAAAGTACAGTAGGCTAATTGCAGTTTTTTTGAGATGTGCTGCTTAAACTTGAGTTTACTATCGATAATAAGACCCAAACTTTTTCCAGATTCAAGGAATGGAATTTTTCATTCCCAATTTCTAATTGTAAAGTATCCAGTAGAGATTCGCGAGTGGAATCTTTGCTGAAAAGTAATGCATACGACTTACTTGGGTTTATTTTCAATGAATGGTCTTTAGAAGTATTGTACAAAGAACTCAGATCATTATTAATTTTTTGGACCGACTCGATTAAATTACCAGCTCTGAATGAATAATATATCTGAGTGTCATCAGCATAAAAATGATAATTACAATAACGCAACGACTTTTGGAAATTGGAAGTGTACATAGTGTACAATAGAGGCCCCAGAATACTCCCTTGAGGAACACCCGATGTCACTTCAATTGGAGAAGAAATTTTCTCGTCAATCTTAACTTGTTGAGACCTATCAGTTAAGAAAGATTTCAAAAAGATTTCCGCACTATTTGTGAAACCAAGGAAATGAGCTATTGAAATAAGGATTTTATGGTTTATCCTATCGAAAGCTTTTGTATAATCAAGTAAAATCAATACGCTCGTTTGATTTTGATCCGTAGCTCTCAGTAAATCATCGACAATATCAGCAAGTGCTGTTGCACAACTGTGACCTTGTCTAAACCCTGACTGCTTTATAGGTAAAATATCATATGTACTCAGATGCGTTGTGATTTGGATTTCCATTATTTTTTCTAATATTTTGGAAAATGTAGGTAGTACGCTTATGGATCGAAGATGATTAAATTCCAGGGGTTTATTGATTTTGGGTAACGGAATGACATTGGCGTTCTTCCATACTTTAGGAAAGTAGGATTGAACAATGCATTGGTTAATTATATGTGTAACTAAAGGTATAATAAAGGGGCAATACAAATGAATGATAGTTATATTTATATTATCTGTTCCGGTTGCTTTAGATTTTATGTCCAAAACGATCTTAGATACAGTTTCCTCATTGACAGGTTTGAATGAAAAAAACTCATCAATATTGGCTTTAACATTTGTGGAATAATAATTATAGGCAGCATCATTCACTACAGGGTGTTGAGTAGGGAGACCGGCAAAAAACTTATTGGCTGCTTCAACATCACTCAAGTGAGCAGGAATGTCTTTCTTTTTATTTTTAGTAACATTGAGTTTTTTCAGTTCGTTCCACAGTTCTTTGGAATTAGAGTTGTTGAATTTTTGTCGTAGATAAACCTTTTTTTCCGTTTTTATAGCTGAAGTAGTGAAATTCCGAATTTGTTTATAGTATGACCAATGTTCCAGAGTACGGGATTTTTTATATTTATTTAGTGCTTTGTCGCGTAGGCTTTGCAGAAGCTTGATATTATCAGTAATCCAAGGTGCATATGGCCTTTTTCTCGGAAAAAATGTGAGAACTGGCGCATGAATATCGATTAGGAAATTGATATTGTGGTTCAAGATAGCAATTTTTTCATCAATATTTACAGTTTCATAAATTGAATTCCAATCCATAGAAACAAGATCGTTTTGGAAAGCCTCTAAGTCAATACGATTAAAAGGTCTATAAGATATTTTCCTTTTAGGTCCATTTGATAGAGGAAGAAAATCAAAAGTACATTTAATGAGAAAGTGATCAGAAATATTATTACCAATCACCTGGGGTAGACATTTATCTGAAGATATATTAGTGAATAATAAATCAAGAAGTGTGGCAGTAGTATCAGTAACGCGAGTGGGTTCCGTGATATGTTGATTGAAATTGAATGCCTCAAGTATACCAGTTAACTGTATGCAGGGATTAGAGTTTATGTTCAACATATTAATATTGAAGTCACCGAAACATTTGATAAATTCATAGTTAGGGAAAATTTCAGTTAGAATGTCTTCAAAGATACTAAAAAAAGACTGATGATTAGAATTAGGAGGACGGTATACGTTACCAATTGCGATTTTATATTTTTGGAATGTCACTTCTATCCATATGTATTCAATGTACTCAGAACACTCGCTCATCAAAATTTTATAATTCAAGTGATGCCCAATATACACACCAACCCCCCCACCACGGGAAGGACGATCTTGTCGGATGAAATTATATTCTTGCAGACTTACACGATCGCTGGTTATGCCATCATGTAGCCAAGTTTCAGTAACACCAATAATATCGTATTTTTCCGAGTTACTGTGATCCGAAAATGACTCGAAATTTGATATCAAGGATCTCACATTTATATGTGATACAGTAAAAGTCATCTAGAAATGTAAAAAATATTGAAATAGAATAGTTATAATGATTATAGGCAGGTTTAGCTGGGATTGTCTAGAAATTCTCTTTGTGGGTAAAAAGTGAGTAGAAAGAATATATGAGGTATATTTGAAAGATGGAAAAGTAGGCGAAGAGTAAGAGAAGTAGAAAAAAGGAAAGTTAAAGTCGATACAATAGAAAACAATAGAAAATCAATCTATAAATTGAAATGGCTAGTGACATAGCGCTACTATCTCCTACATAAATTATTGAATACAAAGTTAAGGATAACCGAAAAAAAAAAATTTCTTTTAGAAAAAATTTGTTGAGCCAAACCAAAAAAAAAACGCTATTTTTTTCTTTATGCCAGTTATGCAAAATATAATTATTAACATGTTGTAATGGGATAACTATACCCACACAAAAATTTGTTTAGCGAAAACGGAATATTAGTCCAAGATTCTACCTGCAAGTACATACATAGTGTACACGATAAAATAAATAATAATATATAAATAATGAATGACAGTGGTACAATATCAGAATTTTGTTATAAACTATTTTCACAAAAGCGCTATATTTCCAATGAGAATAATATCAAGAGAGTACAAAGTATAGACATGCATTTTAATATAAATAAATTTGAAAACTGAGCCTAAGAATAGAATTATGCTATTCTCTATGTAAGAGGGTGAGCAAGTAGGTAAGCACCATACAATACTGAACAATAAGATTATAATGTACAAGAGTCTAAGTTTGAAATAGTGACTCAAAACAGCAATAATTAAAGAGAAGAAAGAAAAACTAATGATCGGAACTGCCAGAAATTATAAACCCTATATATCTGATAGAGAAGTATAAATAAAATTCATTTTTTGCTGTGATTTCCATCTAAGATTCTCTGAATATCTGTTACGCACCTAATTCGTTGTATTTTCCCATTGTGTTTCGCGTAAATGTTTCTTTTGCGACACCAAACATCTTTTTTATCGAAGACACTTGTTGCACTGCTCATAAGATTCAATCGCAGCTTAGTAAGATCTTCATGCACCGAAATTCCAGTAGACTTGAAACATTTTCTATTTTTCAAAACACTGTCACGCACAGAGTTGTCAACAAAACGAACCAAAACAGCTGGTGGCTTGGGATTCTCGGTGTTTTTGTTTTTATGCGGGACTCGGTGGCATTTTTTTATACTCCGGCTAGTTATGTTTTTCAATTGCATGTTATCTCTTAGCAGGTTTATAATGATATCACTAATATTCTCCTGGGGATTTTCTTGAATTCCAAAAAATCGAAGATTTTTGTTACGAGAATACTGTTCGATGAAGTCTAGTTCATCTCTAAGATTATGAGTCATGGTTTTCAGCTCGACTACTTCCTCCTGAAGTTTTGTGAGAGATGATTTCTGTTCTTCCAGAATTAGATCATATTTTAAAGATATCCTAGACACCACTTGTTCAACCATATCTTGAAAATATTCCTGCTTGAAGAGGTTATTTGTTTTGCTTTCCACAATCGATGCGATTTCGTCAAGGTCTCGTCTCGTTAAACCCATTATCGGAATGTACTTTTTGTGTCGCAACCACAAAAACTATATAATGATAATTTTACGGCTTGATTACACTGAATATTACTTTCACTACTGGATGAAAGACTTTCGCAGAACTAGCACACTGAAATAATACTTTGTATGGTTTAAAATAGAAATAACTTGGGAGACGTAGCACAGCGTGTATTCACTCGGCGGCCATCTTGCAAATATCAATAATATCAATAATAAAGATAATTTATTGCACATATTACACAAATGGTATAACAGCCAGTCAAAACTGAAACAAGAGTCGGTTATTCATCGGTTTACATATTTTGGAGGTTTGTATTTAGGTAGTCCTCGATAGAGTAGGGTTCCAATTCAATGAGGAGTTTCAGTAGTGATTTTTTCACTGCTTGAAAAGTTTCTTCGGATTTCATAGCTGGAGGTGATTGAATATTTTTATCGATGAATGCAGGGTTTCTTTTTCAGTTAGGGATAGTTGATGAGATGGAACATTGAGATTTTTTATATGGATGGGATAATTTATGTTCATCATAGTAATCTCTGTTATTTTAAAGAAATTTTATGCATTCATAAACATATAAAGCGGGTATTGTGAGAAGCTGCATTGATCTGAAATGCCCCTTCCCTACACCTCCATCACTGGAGGTGTGATAGCCAGCTAGTTAGACAAACTCAGACCTAGACGCAAGGTCACTCAGTCTTGAAAATGGCTCCTAATGGGAGCCGAAACGTAGACAAGTAAATCTTTCCAGACGCGGATCAACCGGAAGTTCCAGCCAGCACATTTCTGACCGCGGAAGCCTAGCCGATCAAATATATATATATATATATATATATATATATATATATATATATATATATATATATATATATATATATATATACCCACTAAGAAATTTTTCATTACAATAACGTTTTCTAAATATCAACTTATTACAATGTAATGTTGTCCAACTGGGGTTTATGATATTGTATCAATGTCATAGAAACTGCTTATGTACCCCCAAGGAAACGTTGTCTTGAAACATTTCGAAAATTTCATCAGAAAAACATTTTTAGGATGTTTATTCATTGTTAATGTAATATCATCTTTTTATCTAGCAAACGTTACAAAATAGATGTTTTCTAGAGGTCCTACAAACATTTGAACAATGTGTCTAACTCATAGAAGAAACATAACTTACTATGTCAGGCAACATTGCTATTGCACTTGACGGTACATTATTTTGATGAATGTGTAATGTGATCATGACCTCAAATTAATATTATAGAGATGTCAAAAATATATCTTTTCAATGAAATTAATTCATTTATAGAGGGTTTATGTAATAATACCTGATGACTAGGCCCAAGCCCAAAATTAATAACCAAGAGTTAATACAAGCAAATCGATGAACAAGTTTATGCCATGTCTCAATTCAGAGTATGAGTTACAACTGCATAAACGAAATGATTTGCTTGTTGAACACCTGGTTATTAATTTTGGACTTAAGCTTAGTTATCAAGTATTCCTACATGGCCCGCTGTTACAAAATGTCTCAAATATTTGCTCCATAACGTATCTGGAAGCCACCATATTGGTTCATTTCAATTCATTTGACAAGTATCTGGAATGCCTAATAGTCACCACTATAGGTTAGGTTTTCTTACATTAGTTGATGAATCAGAAGCAGTTGTAAACATATTTTTATTACTAATAATACAACAGAAATGTAACACAAAATGAAAACAGCACAAAGTTTTCAGAACAGGAACATAAATTAATATTCAGAAAAGTTTGAAAACTCAACCAGTTATCACACTGAATATCTTTGGCATCATCTCTAGGATAACTGTAATACAGAAAAATATTACATTCTCAAGATCATTGTAAAGTGTCCATTAATAACAATTTCCAGGAGTTTCAAAAATATATCTAACCTTTTTATAGAGGCTGTTAAGAGGGTCAACAATTTATTTTGATAGACGCTGTTTCGCCAAACGCAGCCAGTCCATGACAGCATGCTCAAATTCCTTATCTGTTGTGGTTCTATAATTCATTTTCACAGCTTCTGGAATGGAGTTATATTTATTGTTAATGAAAATAAAATAAAAATCAGTGAATACAATATTATTTCAGCCATACGACCATGCCACAGTTATGCATCCTTTATTTTATTATTTGTAGTAATAGCAGAAGACAGTTTCAAATAAGCTTTATGGATATATTCACGAAAATGTGTAATGCTGAAAAATTTAAGAGATAATCTCATTCGTAATCTATAGATAACTTAAAACATTTCTCTCGCTATGGAAATCGGAAATGATTTTCTTATAGCATTACATTTTAGTGAATATTTCCAGAAAATTATAGATTCGCAAGTGAGGCCACGTAATATTTTTACCTTCACAAATGAATATGCCCATCAATATATTTTCTCAGTTCTCGTTTGGAATACTGGAATATAATTCACTTAACTAGGTTGGGTGAAGTGAATAAAAGTGAACATTAGTCCCCACTATAGATCCGTCCTTGTCATATCTTAAGAACACAGATAAGTTTGTCCCAAAAATTTTGAGTACCTATACGAGCATTTGCTCAAACTTTATTCACTCCTCCCATTATTTACAGTATGGAGATCTTAAAACAATGCCCCTGGTCTCAGAATATTACCCCCAATAATCCGTTCTCTAATATCATTCTGCACACTTACTTCTTAATATGCTCATAATCGTTGTGTCTGCAACTTTTAAATTATTTTTCTGCTCTGTCCATGAACATAGCATGGCCAGTTCATCTTTTAGAAGAACATGTAAAGATCTTCTGGTGAAATTCTTGTAATCTGATCCTCCAACCAACAATAATTTGTTGCACTGTACATCTGAACATTCTTCTTTATTAGCCATTTCAGATATTTTTCGGAATAGCCCCCAGTCTTTCGATTCTTGAAAACCTGAAAAAATAGTACTTTCAAAAGATCAGGACTCATTATTTTTAAGCACCAATGTACACATCATTTCACCCCCTCAATAAATTTATCCGAACATATTCGTATTTTGGATTGAAAACTCGATTTGAAACTTTTGAAATGTTAGGTTAGGGGAATTTACCAGTACATATACCAGGATATATAACTGTACCAAGCAATTATAATATTGCATTTCAAGCAAATTTGCCAACTATACATTGCCTTGTTTTTCGTGCAACCACAGTACCATATTAACAAAAACCCAACACAATAAAAATATATTTCTTACCTTTTCGGGAATTTTTCTTTCCATTGCGTTTAATACTAATAGACCTCTCAAAACTACAATCACAAAATATATCTTGACCAGTATCACCTCGTAAAATTCTCGTGTTCTCGACTCGACATATCAGATACAAGATAAAAAATTAAAAAAGCAGACCGCAAAACAACGACACAAGGTACGAAACACTGTCAAACGTCTAACTTCATTTTTAATATTCTGTCTGGGAAACCTCAGATTGGGTATCCTTTTTTGACATATATCACTAGATAGAGACAGAATTGCACCAACAATACATGTGTACAACCTCGACAAAAAAAGTATTTCGTATTCACATTATATTGATATGAAGGAATAACATTTAACGAAATATAATATCAACGAGACGCATACATTTTAAATACATTGAAACAACAAAGATGCAACATTAGTCAAATACTTCATTTCAATCTATATTTAACATTATTTATACATGCGTAAAGAAACATCAGTCAGAAGTTTTATAAGTAGGTATATCAGATATTCATAAACAAAACATTTCTAAATGAAGTTATTACAATATAGATGGTATGTTTGTGAATAATATTAGAAAACATACAAAAAGAAAACGTTGAAACTTGTTTTTTAGATGTATGTTTCTCAGTGGGTATATATATATATATATATACTGCTGGAACTTCCGGTTCCAACTCCCATTTCGGAGCCATTTTCAAGACTGGGTGACCTTGCGTCTAGATCTGAGTTGTTTTACCAACTGGGTTTCATCACTGGAGATCGAGGATTGAAGGGTAAAGTAAGACAACTCAGCTTGCCAAAAATCTTCCAATTAGTCCTTTGGTTATAGTTATTCGCATTTGAAAATTCTTTCGAACTGGGCTATGTAGTTCTTTGATGAGTTGCAACTTCTCTTTTGAATGATGGTTAGACATGATTGAAATGCGAGTTTTGATGTCGACTCTTATAAACACTTGACCTGTGTTCTTCACTCAAAAATGGGTTCATTTCACGAGAAAACCTTTCTATTCTTATGCAAATTTCCATGCAATGATATGCAATCGGAATAATATAGAAAATGGTGAGTGGAATTTATCACGGCCAAGTCACTTTGCAATCAAATATCTTCAAACGTGAAAGTTAACCAACAATTATTCATGACTATGAAACGCTCGAGGAAAAACCTTTCATTTCAAGTCATGACGAAATTTGAAACATATCGACCCCCTTCAGTTTTTGGAAGACGCATTTTTCCTATTCAAATCACGCATTTTTCCTATTCAAATCACGCATTCAAAACTGTTTGAAGTTTTCAAAGCGAATACAAAATTTTGCTAGGAATTCGTCAAGGCTAGTCGTGGCAATGAGATTTTGGATATTGATTATTTCAATACACGAAACGAAATTATCGATCCAACCACAAATTTGGAAGGATGGTTCAGGAAATATGTAATTGACAAACAACATTTTGAAAAAATTGAGCGAGTTTCGGGGTGGGCTTTGAAATCTATTTTTCATTTGGAGGTTTATTTCAATAAATTCGAAGTGGGCAATGGTTCATCCTTCATTGGATTACCCACTGAAATTGCTAAAAAATAGTCTTTTATCAATGTAATGAATTCGAATGGTGACATGTGTTTTGTCTGGAGCGTTCTTTCAGCACTTTATCCTGTGGATAAAAATGCTGAAAGAGTTTCGCAGTACAAACAACATCTTTCTGAATTGAATATAAAAGGATTGGATTTTCCCATGAAAATGCAAAATATCGGGAAATTCAATTGTTTATTCGTTGGTATTTGGGGAGAAATCCTCTTGTCAACCTGTGCCCGTCAGACTTACAAGTGCTGAAATGGAAAAACATATCTTGTGCTCATACAAAATATATATATTTTCCAAAACGAAAACATGATGATGAATAAGTTGATAATGGGGAGGAAGACGAGGAGATTGAAATTAAATACCACTTTGTTTGGATCAAAAATGTATCTAGATTGCTATCGAAACAAACTACAAAACGCGGATATGCGTCATTTGCGATAGATTTTTGAATTATATTTCTACTCAACAGAAATCATGCACGCATGAGGTATATTGTAAAGGTAGGACAAGGACTAAAATACGTTTTCCAACCAGATACAGTCATATTCAGTTCAAGGATTTTATGACAAAGGAAAAGCTTCCATTCACGATATATGCTGATTTTGAGTCGCTTTTTACACCGCATGTAGATGAAGAAAGTAAAAAGACGTACAAATACCAAGAACACGAGGCATTTAGTGTAGTATTCTATTTCAAGTGTAATTACGATGACAGTTTGTCCCATTTCAAATCATATCTAGACCGAGATTGTATAGAGTGGTTCGTGGATGAAATTGAAAATATAGAAAAATTCGTCAAGTCCAAACTGAATCACATTGTTCCCATTGATGAAAATATTGATATGACAAACATAGCTTGGGACAAGTGTCATATTTGTGAAAAAAAGTTTTATGAAGATGATATAATTGTAAGGGACCAGTGTCATTTTTCGCGTTGGTGGAGGGGATGGAGTCATCCAGCGTGAAATTTTAATTTTAGGAAGAGTCGCGTCATTTTGTGATTCACGATCTTGTCAAATTCAAATCAATCACTTTGATACCGATAAATGAGGAGAAATATATTGTCGGGAAGGAAGGTAGGAATTTGGTCCTTCCTTGGGGTTGAATTAGCTGAGATGGTCTTTGTGATAACCAGGATGAAATCAGTTGGTAAAAACACAAATATTAACTTTATTGATTACACATTCACTCAAATTGACAATAATTTAATAAAACCTATACTTACAAAATAAAAACCCAACAACACTGAATATACTTGCCCTATTGGGCAGAATCGTATTACTGACTACATCTGAGAATTTCTTACAACAATCGAGAGGCTGTTTTCAATTCCCCGATCAAAGGTTTATTAATCAATCCCCGAATCAGAGTCACGACCCTTTTTTTGTTACACATTCGATTTACTGCGTGTGATGTTTGCCAAAACATTTAGACGTGCATCAAACCATTGTCAACGAATGCGTATATATAAGTCAATGTCGCGACCTGATTCCGAAAAGTTTTTTTTTTTGCCTTCTAAACGACAATATCAGCTTTACAGTGTACGATGAATGGGTTTCATCGACTCCTATCGGTTTTTGGGATCTGGTTTAGATACTTCAGCCAGCTACTTGGCAAAGTATCCTATACTGGAAAAAAAAAGATTCCATTCAGATGATGAGAAATTGAACCTTTCGAAGCGAATAGGAGTCTTTTGCTATGATTTCGTAGATTCCTATGAGAAATTTCAATGTAAAGAGCTACCCTCTATGGAAAGCTTCTATAGTAGAATACATAATGATATTTCTGAAAGTGATTATCAGCATGCTCAAAATGTATGGAACACATTCAAAATTATATATAGGCATCATTTATATATAAAAAAAGATATTTTGCTTTCGGTAGATGTTCCCGAGGAATTTTGCTCAAACTGTCAAAGTACTTACTGTTTAAATCCAACACATTTTTACACTTTACCTGGATATACATGGGCTTGTGGGTTGAAATATACAGGGTGTAAATTAGAAGTAATCAAATATTATGATATGATATTAATGATCGAAGCTGGTATACGGGTGATGTCAGTCAATGCTGTCACAGACATGCTGTAGCCAACAAGTTCATGTCGAATTATGATCCGAGTGAGGCTGCGAAGCATTTACTTTATTTGGATGTGTATAACCTCTATGGATGGGCCATGTGTCAATATCTGCCATACGATGGATTTTAATGGAATGATACTTATATAGATGTCACATCGCTACTTCTTAGAGGTTGATTCACACCACCCCGAATATTCGCACGCTGAATATAAAGACATGCCTTTTTGTCCAAAACATTGGGTACCACCCGGTTCTACATTGCCATAACTCATGCCAACTCTGTATAACAAAGAAGAGTATCGAAATTCAATCAAAAACCGTGATTGAAGCCCTACAATTGAACTAAATACTAAGCTCAGAGCTGTGGCCACCAATGATTTCACCAAAAATGTATTCGAATTGATGGTCAACAGTTTATTTGGGGAAACTATGGAAAGTGCCCGGAAACATCGAGTGGTGAAATTAGTGAACAAATGGAACGGTACATATGGCGCTAAAAATTTAATATCCAGTCCAAATTTCAAGAGTAGAACAATTTTCGCAGATAATCTCATAGCTATTGAACTGAATAAGACTGATATGTTTCAACAAACCCATTCATGTAGGCATGGCAGTTTTAGATATTAGTAAAACATCCGTGTATAATGCTGAATAAATTCGATTTAGATCGATTACAATTAATTCACACAGATATGGAAGGTTTATTATATGAAATCGAATGTGATGATGTGTATGAGCAAATGATCAAATCTGACTTACATATGTTTGATACATCAGACTATCCTGAAAACAATCGATGGAACATTCCACGAATGAATAAAAGAGTGCACGGTTTAATGACGGATGAACTGAATGGTAAAATCATGACCAAATTCGTTGGTTTACTATCGAAGATGTATGCATTCACATATAATCGGGAAAAATGCGTTACAAAATCGAAAGGTGTCAAGTCAAATTTAGTCAAAAACACGCTGACCTTCAAGGATTATTTGGATTGTCTTAATCGATCGCTTGCACGTAGTTTATACACAAATCGGCAAACATAAATCGGATTGAGTGCCTCAGACGATAAAAAGTATTTGATTGGACATTCTACTCTACCGTGGGGACACTCCCACCATTCCCCTAAAATAGACCATCCATTTTTGTTGAGATGTTTGAATTCCATGTGAAAGCTCTTGTTGTATTCACGGAAACTATTAACCAGAATCAAAGAGGTCATATGGGTGGTTTGGGAAATTTCGGTAGGATTTTTGTCGATGAATACATTTGCCATAATTTTTATGAAAATGAATCATCATTGGATCGAAATCCTGTCTATCACATACTTGCTACAATGAATTGTGTAATAAACTTTGTACACATTGTAAGGAGCATATTCATAGAATACTCAATATTATTGTACAACCTGAAACAGAACTTTTTTAATAAAACACACAATGTTCAATTCTGAAGATGTGAATTTATTGAAATCCTCTACAACCTTATTCTCATAATAAAATGAACTTTCATGCGATAACTTTCTACACCAGAGGTAACATTACAAAATGCCGTTAAAAATTCATCGAAATGATGAATGTGTTCATGATGATATTTTTTCAGTAGTGAAGCAAGAGTTCTCAAAACATAATAATATCCAACTGAAGCTCAGCTGAAGATCTGTTGATATTTTCTCCATAATCAAATTATTCATGTGCAATATATTTCTAACGTCCGACTCCAATAAGTAGAATACAGCTGCACCCTTTGTTATGCGCAATAGCTTGGTCTCTTCAGCGATCAGCATTTCGAGTGCGACATCTATACCACTTCGAAGAAAATAGTCGTCACATGGTGGCTCATTGAAATTGAAATCTTCCAATACAGAAATGAACTCAATCCATTCATCATCATCGAAGTGAATTCTATTTTCGGCACAGGACAAACTAACGATACGTACTCCACATTAAAACTTCTTGCTGGACTTATAGCACATTCCAAATTGAATGTTAACGAAGATTGATTGAACTGGTACCTGCTACTGTAGATTCGTTCTTCCTCTTCAATTGCAGCTTTTTCATAGGATTCATGAATTCTATCCAATTCATAAGCGTAATTAGGACTGAAATCCATTTTTAATGTAGACACGTCCGAACTTCAGGAGCACTGACTTCATAACTTTTTTTGTTAGAAATGAAAATGGCCATAACAACCGCCAATTTATATGATTATGGTCCGATTTTAATTTGATTTTTGGAGCAGAAGATTATATTAATGTCTAAATTCATATATCAAAATGGGAACTAGTTCTGTGATATAGAGATTGGTATGTGAACGTTTTTGTTGTCGTTAATCATATATTTTTGTTGAAATTCAAAAATTCAAGTTATTTGTCATTATCGTCCAATTCTATTCAAAATTGGTATGCGGAAAGTTTAGGGGTCGGCTAATATATTTTTTCAGTAAAAATTTATGAAATCAAAAGGTGACCTCCAAGATGGCGAGTTTTATGATGATGGTCCTACTATTCCAAGTTTGTTATTAGGGCATTCACACAAGTTCACAAAATTTTTTGTTGATTCATGATGAAGTTATGGAGTAATGTTCTCCAATGTAATAGCTGGGATATTAAAAAAATAGAAAAAGAAATTGCCGAGAAGTTATCATCTATATAATGCACCTGACTAAAATTGGGGTTTCCATAGTTTTTTCAACAAAAGAATGCATACCTGAGGCAGGAAAAGAAAATTGTATCAAATCAGTATGGAAATGATTTCACTCAATCTCGATATCTCTTGAGTTTACAACCAAAGTGTTTTCGATAAATATATTTTTTGAGAGCTAATGGTTGAAATTTACTCCTTTCTTGCAAAATCCCATATGGAGTTTTCAGAATCCACAGAAGATCATCTATAACGTTTTGTTTCAGATTTGACAACATTTCACTTATTGAAATTCGTTTAACTTCAATGACTTTCTTGAACATATAAATATATCTGACTCATAAGGCACCTCCCAAAATCCAATGAAGATATCAGAGCAAAATCTTCAACACTTTCATTTGGAAAACATATCTTAGCATAAACATGCTGTTAAAAATTCGCCTATTATATTACCACAGGGACAATTCCTCACCAGCATATTCTGAGGAAAAGAACAGTAAAATATATCATTGCATTAACCATGGTGATATATTGTATGGACAGAAACGTCGGAAAATTTTGAAGATAATTTTCTGTGAATAAAAGAAAGGAAGCTACTGAAGATTGTATTAAAAGAATTATGAGATCCCTGCAAAAAAAACCGACTTAGTTATAGCATGTTTTGTGCTATCACACTCAAATACCCCGATCTTTGAAATCGTATTTTTCAAAACAAAAATTCGGATGTTCTTGGATATTCAGTATTGAAATGCAATGACTCAGACCTGAATGAGTGGATTAATCTAACAACATCTTACCTATGTTATTTCATCAAGAATATTTCAACAATTCGGATGAAATATTTGCGAGGAAAATAAACATCCTCAAGCGGGATTCAAACGCACGTCTTCCATCAACGAGATGGATGCTTTTACCACTGAGCTGCTATCGAGGACCCTGAACTCAACAGGCATCTATATATATATATATATATATATATATATATATGTAGAAATTGATGTTTTCACGGATCTTCGTTATACAAGATGAATTTTTCTGGGTTTTTATCCGTTAGGTATTTTCTGATTTGTTCGACGTTTCGAATTCCATTTTGAATTCATTTTCAAGAACTGTGAGACGAATATCTGTCCATACCGTCCTGGTCAATCACTCCCCTTACGAAGCAACCAAGCAAGAGCTAGCAAAGACTTCAATTGTCTGTTCTCCACGGAAACTGGTATTTATAATGACTCTCCTCAGTCATTATCCGACTGCGTCCGATATTAAGGCTGCATCCTGCCCATCCAGGTATTATGTAGAAATTGATGTTTTCACGGATCTTCGATATGCAAGATGAATTTTTCTGGGTTTTTATCCGTTAGGTATTTTCTGATTTGTTCGACGTTTCGAATTCCATTTTGAATTCATTTTCAAGAACTGTGAGACGAATATCTGTCCATACCGTCCTGGTCAATCACTCCCCTTACGAAGCAACCAAGCAAGAGCTAGCAAAGACTTCAATTGTCTGTTCTCCACGGAAACTGGTATTTATAATGACTCTCCTCAGTCATTATCCGACTGCGTCCGATATTAAGGCTGCATCCTGCCCATCCAGGTATTATGTAGAAATTGATGTTTTCACGGATCTTCGTTTTTCAGATGTCTTGAAAAAGAAAATAATAAAGATTTTCGATAGCTCGACAATTTAATAAAGAGTTTCACTATTTCAGGCCAAACTCAATTTGTGACTGCAACCCCAAGGTTAATTTTCATTGAATGGGGATTTTCCAAATTTACACGGTTTTTCAACTAGTCCAGTCAAGAGACTGCCCTTCTCTCTCTCTTTCACTCTCTCTCTCTCTCTCTCTCTATCTCTCTCTCTCTATATATATATATATATATATGTATATATATATATATATGTATATATATATATATATATATATATATATATATATCGAACTGTTCGATCTAAGGAGTAGGCAGATTGAGACCTCAGAAAGAACTCGTGACGAGACCTGGGGAGTAGGCAGATTGAGACCTCAGCGTGAAGTCACATACCTCTTGAAAATGGCTCCAAAATCGGAGCCGAAACGTCGAGAACAAAACTCCAGACGCGGTTCAACCCGAACTCAACAACAACACACAACTGACCGCGGAAACCTATCCGAACACACATATATATATATATATATATATATATATATATATATATATATATATATATATATATATATATTGACTCGGTTGCGAGGCCTAAGTCTCCTTAACCCCCAGCTCTCACCAGACTGTCTTCACTTTGTGAAGATGAGAGAAATTTAAAATTAAATGCACCATTTGGGGATACTGTAGCTTGGTGGAGGAGAGGAGAGGGGTATACATTTTGTGAATGATTTGAGGACCATCAACCGTCACTACTCTTGGGATAACAAGAAGACTTGGATATACATAAATAGTATCTATAAATCAGGTTAATTCGTACTTTCTGTGGAGATTATTTTCAAATTCTCGGAAAATTGTTTCAAAATCAGAAGTACCTTAGCATCCGTTTCTCATTTCAATAATCATTTTCTGCAATGCAGATAGCCGATGAATCAGTAGTTGAAAACTATACAGCTTTCACAGAGTTTCATAGCGATTCATTGCACTAGGCCTATTCATCCGAACTGCGGTCTCAGAATTTATCAAATTAGTATACTCTCAAGTCATTCGCTAAGCAAAATTTGGAGAATTGATGGTTGTGCACACATTTGAACAGGTTATTCGTTGGTCGACATAATAATAATAATTACAAATCATTCAACAGCCAGTCATAACTAAAACCAGAGTCGGTTGTCGAATGATAATCATTAGTATGCATATTTTGGAGATTTGTATTCAGTTAATTCTCGATATAGTAGGGTTCTAATTTACCAAGGGGTTTCAATAAGAAGAAATGATGCCATATCTGGCTCTAGAGTAGAAACCAACAAAATGAATTGTTGAAGCAATCGTATTGTTTGCATTTTTCATGAGAATTATCAGTCCATAACACTTTCGGCTAATTTTACCAGCTAGATAAATAATCGATATGATGAGTAAATTTCAATGTTCCATCTGATACTTGATCTGTTCGAAGAAGACAACTTCCTGCTGATCCAGCAGGATGTTTCTGGGTGTCTCAAGTTATTGAACAGTTTTTCAAGAAAATGTCATTTTATAGAGGCGTGTGAAGGAGTCTGGAGTCGCTTAACCAAGTTTGAGCATCCTTCATCAGCTGAGGAAGGGTTGATTTCATTATCAGGAGAGTGCTGTCATCAGCGTAATTCTTGATCATTGTATTATCTCAAGCAGTAACAGCAAAGTCGTTGATGGTAAACAAAACATAACAAGAAACCCAGAATACTGCCATGTAGTATTTCCCCGGTGAACACATAACGTGTTTGAAACATTTCAAGTGAATCACGTGAGGAAATACTTGGAACATTGAAAATAGTAGTATTGGTTCGAGTTTGAAGGCCGTCGTATTTTGGAATTTCTTCCTGACGTTTCGCTGGCGCGAGTGGCTAGCTTCTTCGGAGGCTCATACATTTCGAGTTTGACTCTGATGACTGGGTATTAGGACTTCGTGAAGCGTATTTATATTGATTCTAATAGTACGGCAATCAATATTGTTACGATATATCCTTGGGTTCGTTGATCAAAACTCCAAACCACACTGAACTACTTCAATGACAACTCTCTATCACAATACAATACAACACAATCACTTTAAGTGCCCCGCTAACTTTCCAATGCTCTGTACTAAAACATTCTGATAACCTCTCTTTAATAAAAATTCTCACGTAGCGGCGAGTGGCTCCCTTAATTATACCCGCTCACACTCAAGGAGGATCCTCCAAACAAATCCCGATGGTCGAACATCCCACACTCGACGAGACATCTCTTGTAAACGATCTTCCGTCGAACCGCCACACTAATTTGCGTTTATAAGCGACAGGGTCGGCACGAGGAACTTCTGTAACATTATCCCCCTCTCAATTTTGATCGTCCTGATCAAACAATACGTCATTATCCCCATTGTAACGTTTCAGTCTTTCTAGGTGAATGACCTTCATTTTTGCTCTGGGGCTGCGTGGAATCCCGCACACCACGTCATTTATTCTCTTGAATAGGGTCCTTTCCAGCATGGTGATAGTTTGGAAGAAATTCCTATCTACGATGAGGGTTGTACAGCCACACCCGATCGCCGTCTTTGAATCCACCAGTATTTGCCTTGGGATCTTATCGAGCCTTCATCCTGTCACTAGTAATATTCAATCTTCTTCTCGCAATTTCGTGAATCCTTATCAAGCTGTCGCGCAGTTCATCTGCATAATCCTCACCAAGGCAAACGAATATCGAAGATGATACTGGCTGGAGTGAGCTTTGTGGGATCGTGCACAGCTGCCCGGTGGGCCATCAAGAATAGTTGAAGATGTCGATCACAGTCTTTTCGATGCTCTTCTACTACTTTGGAAAGATGTTCTTCCATAGTCCTGTTGAACCTCTCGACCATGGCATCAGATTGAAGGTGGAGGGCAGTTAGAATAGAATACTTTATTTGCTCAAGATAACAAATTATCCTAGAGATCAATTACCCTAACACCAAACTGATATTTTTGCACTCGACGCGCGTTTCGCTAACAAGGTTAGCATCTTCAGGAGAAGAAAATTTTCTTCTGAAGATGCTAACCTTGTTAGCGAAAAGCGTGTCGAGTGCAAAAATATCAGTTTGGTGTTAGGGTAATTGATCTCTAGGAAAAGTTTTCAACTTTTACACCAGAGGTTCCAGAACTCATCGTTTATAACAAATTATGTTTTAGCATCGTCTTGAAAAATTGTTCCTTTGTTTGCATATATGTAAGACCTTGAAAAATGAAAATACAATCACATTTGTGGTATTCATACAATCATTATGTATAGGTATTTATAAATGAAAGTAAAGATATTACAGATGAAAACTTAGTACTGAGGAGAGATCGGCTCCCATGAATTCTTCAATGATCTAGATGTAAAGTGCTAGGTTTTATTCATTTTTATTTTGGAATTTGTTGTTTGGAGATCCCTCATCTGTGTTGGGAGTTTATTGAAGAGTCTTATAGAAACATTAATGAAGCTTTCGAGTTGATGAGAGCCTATGTTGGGGAGATATCAATTATAGTTCCTATATCTTGTGTTATGTGAGTGTCTTTTGTTTGTTGAATTTGCTCTCTTCTGCTTCGATGTAATGAAGGCAATGATGAACAAATAAGACTGAGTGCGTTAGAATGTTGAGTTTTTTGGAGATCGGTCTACATGATTCAGTGTAAGGAGTATTTGTGATTGCTCTGATAGCCTTTTTTTGGTATGATAATGAACTTTCTCCAGTCTGTGGCGTTTCCCCATAGTAGTATTCCGTAGGAGATTCGGCTCTGAAATATACCCATATAGACAACTCTGCATGTTTCTGTGGTAGCTGTTTGTGAGAGTTTTCTCAATAAAAATGTAATACTAGCAAGATTTCCAGATTGTGCTTGAATGTGGTGTTTCCAAGTTAGTTTTGTGTCAAGAAAAAGTCCAGGGAAGTTTATGTTATCTATATCCCCATTGAAATCTCTAAGGGTGAAATCTAAGAGTGACTGTTTTGCTCAAATAGACTAAGCTGGTTGGAATTGACCCATGGCTTCATTTCTTCACTTATATTTTGCGTTATAGTTTCTGATTTTAATAGATCATGGTGAGTGCTAAAGACAGTTGTGTCGTCCGCATAAAGAATGGATTTTGCACTGTTGATATTACTTGAAAAACCATTCACATATTCTGGTCTTGCTAATTCCCATCGATTAACAAACTTTCCTGAATGGATTCGATTCGAAATTTCTTGATAGGAAATTGGCACTCCGAACTCATTGACCAACCAACCCATTGACTGAAATGATCCATGACAACGAGGATGTATTTGTTGCCATCATTCGTAACCGGGAACGGCCCAGCTACATCGATGGCGATTCGCTCGAAGGGGGCACCAACATTGTATTGTTTCATCTCGCCCCTTGATCTTGTTCTAGGACCTTTGCTTGCTTCGCATCTTGGGCATTTTCGACACCATCTCTCGACATCTTCTCGACATTGGACCCAGTAAAACCTTTACCGTATTTTATCCAAGGTCTTTTTAACTCCTAGATGTCCACCTGATTTACTACCATGAATCTCTAACAATACATCCTTTATTCTCGACATAGACACAACCAGTTGTGAACTTACTTTCTTGCCATCGGCTGACTCCCATAATGGAGCTGAACAAAGTCTTCTAGACAAGGCATCTGCGTTGTTATGCAATTGTCCTGGTAGATGTTTTATCCTGAAGTGATTCTGGTTCAACTTCTCGATCCACCTAGCTACTTGTCCTTCAGAAACCTTTATTTCGAGTAACCACTCCAGAGCTGCATGATCTGTCCCTATGAGGAACTCTCCTTCGTACAGCCTTGATTATTGCCATTAGCTCTTTTCTCGTTACGCAATAATTTCTTTCTGACTCGGTGAGTACTTTGTTGTAGAACTCAATTTCCTGCCCATCTTTTTCTTGTGATAGTACGGCTCCAATACCATTATTACTGGCATCTGTGTCGAAAACAAACAAGCCTTGTTGACGTTGGAAACTCAAAATGGGACTGGAACTTAGAGCAACTTTCAGTTTCCCAAATGCTCGTTCACTTTCGTTGGACCAGACGAATTTGACTCGATCTTCTGTCAACTTATGTAGGGGTGCCGCAATATCAGCAGCAAATCTTTCTACGAACCGACGGTAGTAGGTGCATAGACATAGGAAACTCCTCACTTCACGTTTGTTTCTTGGTCTCGACTGTTTGGATACCGTCTGATCCAAACGGCATAACAGTAAACTGGTTGAGTCCACTCCCAGTCGAGAATGCAGTCTTCTTCTTATCGTCTTCATGTATGTCCTCTTGCCAGTATCCGGTCTTCAGATCTAATCTTGAGAACCAACGGAAACCTGTCAAAGTTGTTGATGTGTCATCTATTATTGGTACAGGGTAGCTGTCCTTCCTGGTGACATCATTCAATTTCCTGTAATCGACACAGAATCTCGTAGATCCATCTTTCTTGGAAACCAACACAACAGGAGCAGACCAAGGGCTCGATGATTCTTCAATCACACCGTCCTTCATCATATTGTCGACAAGCTCTTACACCTCCTGTTGCTTAGCGAATTGAATTCTTCTTGGTGGTTGCCGAATCGGATGAGCTTGGCAAGTATCGATTCTGTGTTTGATCAAGTTAGTTCTTCCTGCTGTTGTCGAATCAAAAATGTCACTTTCATTTTTGTTCTGGGCCTACGTTGAACCTTGTACACCACATCATTCATCCTACGACGAGGGTTGTACAGCCACACTCGATCTCCTTCTTGAAATCCGCCAGTATTTGTCTTCCGATAGTACCGCCTTAATCCTGTCAATACGCTCTACCATCTCTTGTGGTTTAGTGAATGGAACTCTTCTTGATTGCTGCCAATTCGGTTGGATTTGGCCAATATTGACTTTTTGTTTGACCAAGTCAACCCTTTCAGTTGTTTTCAACTCGGAAATGTCACTTGTACCTCCAACACGATACCTGGAGGCTCTCACAGGGATGACTTGTTTTGTCTCCACCCGGACTCCATTCACCGTAGCTCGAACTACTTTCTTCGATGACGCAGGAATTCTCGCAGTTTTCGATAATCGCGGTTTCGCAGGCATCTTTCTCTGTCCTGGGGTTGTAGGGACGAATTCTTCTCCTCCAAGCTTCATAATCTTCTTCTCGTTGTCGAATGAAAACCCATAGTCACTGATCAAATCCATTCCGAGTATAACTTCATCTAATATTTCTGCGACGCACACTGTACTTGTGCTTGTAAGAATGAGTGTAATATCAGTCTTTCTTCGAATAGGTGCAGTTTCACCAGTGCAGTTTCCTGGCGTCTTCCTTCGGTTCTTCGTTCAGGTCTTCTTTCAGTTCTTTTCTCAGATCCACCCTCAGTTTTCCTTTTAGTTTTTCCATGCGTACTTCGGTTTTATGTAACACATGCTTGGATGTTCTAGAACGTTCTAGAAGTCTAATTTCCATTGTTTTTCTGTTATAACATTCATTCTTTTACTCTTCTCTTACCTTCCTCTGTTCTTCTAGAATTTTCTGGATAGCTTCTCGTTCTTACTTTTCAATTTCTCGCTTTCCCTCCTGCCGCCGATTTTTTTGCAATTTTGCTTCCTCTAGCCTTCGCTTTTCATCTTCCAGTAGTCGTCTTTCCAAATCCGCAAATTGGTTTTGGATAAATTTTAACGTGTCCTCCATCGTATCGTATGATGTACTTCTCGTATTCACCATAAATTGTTTTTATTTATCAGCGAAATTCCACTTCCGACACCACTGTTACGATTTTTCCTTGGGTTCGTTTATTAAAACTCCAAACAACACTAAAATACTTTTTTTACAACTCTTTATCACAATACAATACAACACAATCACTTGAATTGCTCCGCTACCTTTTCAATCGCTCGGTACTTAAACCCTGATAAACTCTCTGAATAACTATCTCTGCTAATAACTAACTCCAAATAACTAACTGTCCCGCGATGAAGTGTCTCCCGTATACATAACTGCGTACGCCTATGTAAAATCTTCGAGAAGGGCCTAGATGATGTGTATCGAATCCTTCACGCGGATCAGCAGTTCCTGGAAAAGTGACGTTTGCTCTCCGACCCCTGCGTTTACGATCGACAGGGCCGGCGCTAAGAGATTCTTGGTGTTCATCATCAACGTCAACTTGATCGACTTTTATGAAATTGGGGTATTTACTGGGACTTTCTTCATCACAAATATTTTTTATCGATATCCATAAATTTGGAGGTGTATCACATTTTTTTCAATGTGTAGTTTATAAAAGAGAATTTTTTGTTTTTTCATAATAGATGTGAATTTGTTTTTATACTTTTTATATTCCTCAAGTGAAGCATGATTGTATGGCTCTTTTTTATTTTCTTGTAAAGATCATTTTTCTTTTTTGCAGAATTTATTAGTCCAGGTGTTTTCCAATCTTTTCTCTTTCGTTCATAACTCTTGACTTTCAGAAACTCGATCTTTTTTCAACATTAAATTTGATTTTGTTTATTATTTCAACTGCCATTCAACTGAGGATCTTGAATTTCTTAAAAATTATCGAAATTTTCAAGTTGAAATTGATTAAATAATTTTTAATGATCTGAAAATGTTTTATGATCCTCTTCATCATCGTTTTTTCTATTTTCCTTTAAGTTAATTTCTAAACAAATTGGTAAATGATCTGTGATTTCATAACCATATATAATCGGCTTGAAATTATCGATATTTTCTCTGCTTTTCAAGAAAATGTGATCTGAGCACGATTTCTGGTTGGTTCATTTGTAAGTGATACAAAACCTTTTTCACTCATGTTATTACAATATTCATGAATTAGTGAATCATTAGAGATAATATTCAGATTCATACCACCTATATAGATCCCATTTTTTTTTTGTGAAAGTGGAGAGTGATTCTTCAAGATTCGAGTTGAGAATTTTGGGGCACGTAATCGGAGGACTATATATTGCAATGATATTAAATACTTTAGATACAGAAAGAAATATTTTTATATGGATAACTTTCAGCTCTCCTTTACTTGAAATATTCTGAGAAAATTTGAATTTTTCATCCACATATGAAACAATACCTTAATTTAACCATATTCAGGACGATGTTGCTATATGAAATAATAACTTGTAGCACTATGCCGTCATTTTTCATTAATACTGTTGACCATAAACAAGGGATAACTGAATGTTTTAGCGAAAAAAAAGTTATTGACTTCCAATCGCATCATATCCTTGTCCGTAACTCCCAATTGTTTGGTGGAAAAATTCAGTCCGTTGAACCTCTGAAAAGTGACAGCATAGTAGCATAGTGCTGTAATTTATAGTTTCATATAGCAGCAACGTCCTGAACATGACTCATGCTGGATCATATGTCTTTCTGAAAAGTGTTTTTTACCACCTCAATATGGTGTAAAATCCAGAAACGTCACATTTCCCACTCATTTAGTCAATGAAACCGTTATCAATGATGAGACGTGTATCAAGTTTGTAGAAAAGCATAACAAAATTTGGTGTATATTTTCGATGTGGATAACGTCACGTATTATAATTTCATATTTTTATTTCGTTATTATCAATAACAGTATTTCAATTATTCTAAGGAACAGGAAGTGTTACTACGTCGAGTTCTTCCTACGGCGAATTATTCCTACGTCGAATTCTTCCTACGGCGAGTTCTTCCTGCGTCGAATTCTTTCTACGGCGAGTTCTTCCTGCGGCTAACTTTCCACTATGAAGTGTATGGATCATCATCGGAAACGTTCGTTTCTCAATGACGTCAGAGGAGGGAATGACATTCGCCGTAGAAAGAATTCCACGTAGGAATACGCACCCATAAATTTGAATAGAATGGACATTTTTCGATAGCCCAAAGTTCAAAGTGCTTGTTTTTGAAAACAATGCGAGATTTTTTCCGATTATAAATATGAAGACCCAATTTAAATCACTCTCTTACTGTTATTCTTAGTCTTATGATCTTATTTCACTACATGTTCTATTTCTGTCAGTTTTGTAGTCTCAGTGTTACATATCTCTCAGTCAGTAGCCCAATAACCATTTCAGTAAGAAATGAATTCTCAGTCAATATTTTACGATTGAAGTGTCGTGTGGAAATGTTATGTAGAAAGGTTAATTGAACTGTTTTTAACAAGAATTATTTCGAGATTAATTGGGCAACTAATATGATTCAAATCAAAACTCCACCACCTAACTTCATTTATGAAAAAACGTATTTTTCGAAAATTATCTATAGGTAACTAATTTTGGATACTTGAACTCTTCCTTCTCCATGCTGTTCTTTTGGTCGATGAATGTCTCGCATAACTGTTGTCACCAATTAGACATTACAATAAGAATTTTTCCACTTAGCCGAGTATTGTCCATTCAGGTTTTTGATATTACACTAATAGTGATTCTTGGGTGTTTACGCTCTTTGATTACACTAATAGTTCGATACCTTTTATTTTTCCAATTCAGAAAAATTATAATGTACCCCAAAAACATCTACATGCAATTTTACAGATCGTCCGCGATCTTAAATCATTTGATTTTGAAAACAAATTTACAATTTCCTGACCCAAAAACACCTTGATTTGTTATTTTCAATAGAATTGGATCATAAATCACAGAACTCATCTTGAATTTTTACCCAAAATTCATAGTCTCCGACCTTATAAGCCTTAGATACTAAATTGTTGTTCTAAAATTGTTCGTTTCCGTTGACCAGCTGACGAACGTCAACCCTCAGAAGTCGAAACTTGTGCGAGCAATGGATCAACGAGGCCTTACCTTTTAACGTGCGATTACCCAGCACGGTGGCCCGGCGAGGATTCGAACCCCGGCCTTCCGCTTGATAGGCAGATATGCTAACCACTACACTACCGAGACCACATATACTAATACTATACTGATTTTGAATGGAATCGAACCATAAATTACAAAACTCCTCCGCAATTTTTTCGAAAATATTCATGATCCTCGAGCCCGAAAATCCCTACATATTAATTTCAAATAGAATCGTATATTGATTCACAAAACTTGTCCGTCGTCTTGTTTTTTTTTTATTAATAGTGGAAGTGGTTCAAAATTAACCGAAATAATGTGAAGTTAAATAACAACTTGTAATAATAAAATCATTGTAACTAAAATCATTCATTAATATATATTTCTAAATTTTTTGAAACTCATATTTTCCGCACGCCCTCGTATCCAGTCCAGAGGATAATGTATACAATTCTTTCAGTCCCCTTGAACATATTCTACTCTGCGAGAGAGATGCATATCATGGTTGCCTAGAAATCTGTTGTGTTTAATTCACCGACCTATAATGAAACTGGATAAGCACTCCCATACAGGAAAATTAAGCCAACTAGTATATGACATTTGGGAGCAAACCACATGCGCGTTTATGATATTTAAAACAGAGGCGTCTCCTAAGGGTTAAGGGACATTTTCAATATTGATAATAATCTCGTAAATTTTGGTGACATTTAAAAAACCATTTCAAAACGTATATGGTACTGCACGTGGAGTCACAAAATATACTCGTTCTGAATGATTTAGATTTCAAATTGGATGTATTTCATGGGAATTCTGGAAGGAAATATTTGGAATAGACGCTGCCGATTCCAAATTTGAAAGAAAGAAACACAAATAATAGTCAGCCCAAAACCAAAACTTTGTCATCATAAAGTAAATTCATCAAGTGAGTGTTTAAAAACCACTCTGATTGCACTTCAAGCTTCAATTAGAAATGCTGAATAGTATCATAGCCAAAGTAATTTGAAATAGGTAGGTACTTATTTTTCCAAACGATTCAAGCATACTTTGATCAATCAAGTGGATAAATTGATTGTTTTTATTCACTTGTGATTGCATTAACGAATTCTCCATTCATTTTTTTGAACCAAAGTTCAACCTCTATCTTCACAATTACTAATTTTGAACTTATAAAAAATCGTTTTCTGAGTCATTTCAATCTGCAATGCAAATAGAAATGTATTATCCACATGCATAATTCAGTCCCCTCAAAGCTCCACCGCTTGTATGCTACAGATTATGCATATGAATGAAATATATCTTCGATCACTCAAAGCATTAATAACTATTATGAATTAGAGATTATCTCATCTCTCATCCATATTTGCTTGTGGATATTGCTTTGTTGTTTTCAAAGCAATCGGTATTTTTAGTCTATAGCAATGAAATTAGCACGCTTTTCTCGAAAAGTCAGTAAAATCACAAAAAATTAATGAACCTTGTACTTGAACTTCTCAATTTTCGAAAATAATGTCACACTGAACACACTAATACTATAGTTTCTATAATACACGATACACACTGATAAAAATGGCTTCCTGACGTAATGACTTTGACATTGGGGAGCAATGTTGATGCGCACTTTCAATTTGGCGTATTTCTAGCCCAGAACAAAACGTTCACTGCTCATCCAGTTTTATTATAAGTCGGTGGTTTGATTAGGAATGAGGGCATCTCCATATCCTTTTTCACTCTGAAGGATACATAACACTTCCTTTCATTTTCTTCTTTCCTAGTTATTGGTCGTCACTTCCTTCAGGTGCATTTGGTCGGCTCACTCATTGTGGACACTTGCGTCACGAGAGTACTAACAACAAACAACTGTGACAATTTTATGTTCCATGTCATCACCTTTGATCATTGCTAACATATGACAAATAATTTTTGACAAGACAATGCTCAATCATTTACCTTCTCTCAACTCAGTATTTTCTCTGTGAAAAATGGGATGAAGATTTCCAATTTCAACAATTTCATTCATTCAGTCGCAATGACGCATGGAAATAAAAAATTGATTTGACAAGTAAGTTCCTATTCAGAGTGTTCAGTTTCTGTGATCCACCAATATTATTACTTGCATGAACCAGCTCCGCTTATCGCGTACCTGGTTATCATTCCATATCATTCAACAATCAATCAGAATAGGACGCTGGGATGCCAGTAGTTAAAAGCCAGCTTGTGAACTCGGCGTTAGAAGCCAAACAACCAGACAATTCAATCAGGGTTGCCAATATTCGGGCTTTATTGGCATTTTAAGCTCAATCAGACTTCATTCTAGACAAAAGAACAAAGTAATAGATTTTTGCATATTTCGTAAAAGGTAGCGTAACAAAAACAATTTTAAATCTGTTACAATTGTAATCGGAGGATCAAAACTGCGTTCATCTACTCGTTTCCGTGGGTAATTTCTTCAACAGCGGGTCTACTTTCTACAAAACAACCACAGAAAGAATCAAAACGTTCACATTTATGCACAAGCACTATTTGAATTTCCCGCGCGTAAATATACTTCTGTGACGTGACGTGCTGGCGACCGTGTGTATTCTATAATTTTCTAACGTGAAATTCAGATATTGAATATATTGTGCAAAAATTACCGGATTCATTTTTTGGTATCACAAGAATTAGCCACACGATGAACTACAGAAAATTCACAGGAATTTTTCGCATTTTAACAAACAATTTCTATTATTCTATTGTTTGTATATTCCTGTGATATTGTATTGGGCATATATGAAAATGTGCAATATAACAGACAGAAGTAGGCATATATTTTTTTGCAATGATGTGTTTCAAAATTCCTGGGAAAATCATTGAAAATGTCTCACAGCTGTTACAAAAATGTTTTCAAACAATAAAGCTATCTATCAAATAATGTGGCAACTTTCTTTTTTCATTTATTTATCGAAAATACATCTTCCAAACAGGACAAGTTCTGATATAAAGAAGTTGAATTGAATGTAAATATATATATATATATATATATATATATATATATAATTGGGTGATTCTTGACTGACAATAATATATATAGAAGGAATAAATCTTGGAGTTGCAGTCTTGTACTGGTCTTAAAGTGAACTCTTTGCCATTTTGTCAAGCTTTCGGAAAATATTTATTTCCTTCCTCAGGACAACTACAAAAAGAGAATACAATAAATGAAGAAAAACGATTGAATCTACTTACATAACTTGAGTAAAATAAGAAATATTAGCACGAAAAAGGAATATAAAATGATGTAGAAATGTTGGACAGACAATGTAAAGATAAAATTTGAAGTATATGTCATATTCAATTTTATTAGGAAATATCAAGTATCTATACTGGGTGTATTAGCATTACTATAATGTTTCGACTTGTCTCTGTTCAATTTTGATATATAAGTGTAAATTTCACTGAGATTATTGAGATCAGTTCTCTTATTCAAGCTCTTACCCTCTTCATTAATTTGTAACATCTCTAAAAACGTTCTTTTGAACAAGTTATTCTCTATTTCAAGTATTTTTACATTATCAAAACCCATTCTATGGTCCAATTGATGACATGTTGTGCCAATGCACAGGAATTAATATTTCTTTTACAATCACTTTTATGTGAAATTATCCTGCCCTTCAAGAGTCTACACGTTTGACCAAATTTTATCTTTACATTGTCTGTCCAACATTTTTACATCATTTTATATTCCTTTTTCGTGCTAATCTTTCTTATTTTACTCAAGTTATGTAAGTAGATTCAATCGTTTTCCTTCATTTATTGTATTCTCTTTTTGTAGTTGTTCTGAGGAAGGAAATAAATAATTTCCGAAAGCTTGACGAAATGGCAAAGAGTCTACTTCAAGACCAGTACAAGACTGCAACTCCAAGATTTATTCCTTCTATATATATATATATATATATATATATATATATATATATATATATATATATATATATATATATATATATATATATATATATATATATATGAAGTCGATATCCTGGGAGTTGATCCGTTGGTTTGTCGGTATTGAGTTCCGACGTCGTTTCGCCAACATCTCAGTTGTTATTTTCAAGAATGTTACTGCTCCTACTTGGTGCTAGCAACTGTTGTTCGAAAAACTTCTGCCAGGGAAGGAGATTTTTAGATGAATTATTAGTTCCAATCATTATGGACGACCAAAATAACAACCAGAACTTCATACCATGTTAGATGAAGAAAGACAACCGGCAAGAAAAGTGGAATGTTCGATATGTGGAAAAATTTTCAAAATTCTTGGTTTGAAAATCCATATGAGAAAAACCCATACTCTCGATGCATCCTCCAATTTTGGATGAGAAGATTAATTATTCAAGTAATAACTTGGAGGAGATTACCGACTGGAAAATTGATGAAATACCATTTCATATCTATTTATCGGAACTGAGAAGAGGAAGGCACACTATCAAACATATTCCAAAATCTGCAAGATTGCTTTCTGCAATCAACCCCACAAAATCAATTAACGAGTGTACTCGAACAAATTCATGTACCTCCTGGATAAATTTATTAATGTTTGCCCATAAGAGCTTTGATATACAACGAACTGAAAGTAATCGTAAGGTTTCACTAACAACACTCATCAAGAGAAATCTGAATAGTCCTAATTGTATGACGACTCCTTATACCTTCGACGAACGATCTTCCAAACATAAAGATTAAAACGACAATCTCAGAACACAAGTCCTGTCGAAAGTTTCTGATGGTGATATAACATTAGCTGTTAGAATCCTATGTTCCACTGATAGTCCTGCTGAATTCAACACCGCAAAATTGGAAGACTTACGAAAGAAACATCCGGGCCCACAAAATATCAACAGCTCCAGACAAAGAACAGCCACACCTCTTAGTCCTCTAATGGTCACTAGTACCGATGTTCTTAAAGCCGTTTGATCTTATCGAACTAGCTCTTCTGCAGGACTTGATTCTTTGAGAGCATCCCATATTCAAGATATGCTCAGCTATACTTCTGGTATTTGTGGTGAACAACTTCTGAATTCTTTGACGAACCTCTGCAACCTTATTCTTTCTGGAAAGGTTGATGAAGAAATACGCCCCACTCTGTTTGGTGCTTCCTTATGTGCTCTCACCAAAAAAACTGGCGGAATACGCCCCATTGCTGCAGGAATTTTGTATAGGCGTTTAGTAGCAAAACTTGCTTGTATGCACTCACGAAGTACGCTTGGAGATCTATTTCGACCCAACCAATTTGGATTTGGTACCAACGGTGGTTGTGAAGCAGTTGCTCATGCATCTCGACGTTACATCAACCAGAATAACAACCCAGTTGGAACAGTTTTTCTGAAACTCGATTTCAAGAATGCATTCAATACAATCGTCAGAACATGTATGCTGGACTCGGTAATCAACATCATACCAGAAATATACCCTTTCCTAGATCAGTGTTATAGCAAACCATCGTACTCAATGTTTGGTGAAATCATAATGTCCGAACGTGGGGTACATACAACAAGGGGATCCGTTTGGACCACCATTATTTTGCCTTTCTATTCATGACTTCATATATGAAATATCTACCGAATTCAATAGTTGGTATCTAGACGATGGGTCAATTGGCGACAGAGCACATACAGTATTGGAGAATTTTCGGAATATAGTGGACCATTCGAACAACTTTGGACTTGAACTAAATTTTGATAAATGTGAACTCATTTTTCTTGATAAACCAGACCCTTCCATCATTGACCAATTCAACTTCATAGCTCCTGGAATACGTATTATGGAAAACCCTGACTGGTTTATGCTCGGTGCCACTTTGTCAGATGCTGCTTTGGAAAAATATTAAGAAGAAAAATTACAGTCACTTCATTTAATGTCATCACGATTATGTTATTTACCTGCACACGTCGCATTTCATCTTTTGAAAAATTCTTTGGCCATTCCGAAACTGTCCTATATATTGCGATGCAGCCCTACCTGGCATGACGAACAAGGATTACGGAATATTGATGATGAATTGAAAAGGATGCTAGAACTCATTACTAATAACCGAATTGAAGGTCAGGCTTGGTTACAGGCAACCCTTCCAGTTAGCAGAGGTGGATTAGGCATTTGTTCAGGTGTTTCACTTGCCTTGCCTCCATTCCTTTCATCATTCTGCAGTGTTTTCAATCTGATCGAAACCATCTTACAACAGCCAAAACTTTTAACTGATTGTATTTTTGATCAGGGAAAATCTCTTCGGGAATCCAAAACTGGTCAGAAAGTAGAAATTGAAGAAATGAAAACCCAAAGAGCATGGGATATACCATTATTGGATCAAGTATCTGACACTCTAATGAAGGCAGCTCTCAGATCTCAAGAGAGTAAGGCTCGTCTCATTGCAGTTTCTGTAAAAAATCTGATGCTTGGTTGAGTGCTCCTTCTGTTTCTTCACTTGGAACCCTTCTCGATGACTCTTTCTGAATTGCCATTGGTTTAAGGCTTGGTTCACCACTTTGCGTTCAACACACTTGCAAATGTGGTACACATGTAGATATATCAGGTTATCATGGGTTGAATTGCAAGTTTAGCGCTGGACCTTCATCTCACCATCATGCAATGAATGACTTGATCAAAAGGGCATAGGCTTCAGCAGAAATCCCTGCTATCTTAGAACCCATAGGTACAAGTCGAGACGACGGAAAACGTCCAGACGGTATGACACTTGCTCCCTGGAAGAATGGTAGATCAGTTGTTTGGGACTTCACCTGTGTTGATACTTTAGCAGCTTGTTATCTCACTTCTACTCCCATGAAAGCCGGTGCTGCAGCCTCGTTGGGAGAGAGTTTCAAGTTGAAGAAATATGAGAATTTGGGAAATAATTATATCTTCTGCCCAGTTGCTATTGAAACTTTTGGTGTTTTCGGCAGTGAAGCATTGGCATTTATAAAGGAAATTGGTAAAAAGATAATTGATGAAACTCACGATTCCAGAGCTACACTTTTCCTCATGCAGAGAATCAGTCTTGCCATCCAAAGAGGGAATTCAGCTTCAATCTTTGGTACTCTTCCGGATACCCGAAAACTTGATGAAATTTTCATGTTTCCAGGATTCCAATTTCAAGAAACAAAATTTGAAAAGCCATTTTTGAAAATTTCTACGAAAGTAGAGAGTGAGGAGGTATTATTGAATGTGACTAGTGACAACACACACCCAGATCCATCGACATTTCCAGAGATCCATAGTTCAACCCCATATCCAGTCAACTCAAAATCGAATTCCAGTTCCTTGTCACACCTTTCCTTCGACAGAGATCATCACTGTAGGAGAGACCACTCGGAAGAGGACAGTAGTGGGAAGACACTCGGCCTGATTGGACTTAAGAATATCGGAAACACTTGTTTCATGAACAGTGTCATTCAATGTTCATCTAACACGAGATGGTTGTTATATGAAGGAGGATGAATACATAAAGAACATCAATACCTTGAATGAAAAGGGCGCTGTAATTGAGGTTTTCGCAGGGGTCGTCAAGGAGTTATGGTCAGAAGATTCTTCTGACACAGTTGTAAACACATTTTACTTGAAGAACCAAATTCAACGATTCGCTCCTCGTTTCTTGGGTAATGCACAACAAGATGCCCATGAATTTTTGAGATACCTGCTTGAGGGATTGCACGAAGATGTCAATGGAGCCATAAAAAAACACAAACAAATCCCAACAGAAATCGACACTAAGAAAATGCAGAATTCATGGTTAGACAATTCCAACATACTGGACAACTTCGTCGGACAATTAAAATCGACGGTGAAATGCACATATTGTGGTTACTGTTCTGTGTCCATTGAGCCGTTTTGGGATCTTTCTTTGCCTATTCCACAAATAACTGGTGAACTCAGATAATCGCATTGTTTAGATTTTTTTACGAGAAACTTTGGATGGAAATGAGAAGCCGACATGATCTAAGTGTGAAAAAAACGAAAGTGCTTGAAATCTTTGGCAATCCATAAGTTTTCCAGGGTGTTAGTGATCCATCTTAAACGATTTTCTCTAAAAGACGGGTCGAAAGCAAAATCAAATGTCACCGTAGATTTCCCTTTGGAAGGTCTGGACATGAGCATTTACGCAACAGATAATGTAGCCCCCAGTTGCTACAATCTTTATGCATTCTCCAATCACAACGGCACTACATACAATGGACATTACACGGCTTGCTGTCGACATCCTCATGTTGGAAAGTGGTATGAATACAATGATTCCCAAGTGGCACCAATCTCCTCCAAATCTCTTGTGACTTCCGATGCGTATATTTTGTTTTATGAACAAGAAGAATCTTTTCCTTTAGATGTTATTTGATTTTTTTTATTCTTATTTATTGTCAATCATATATTGGAATTGTTGTTATACTATCTAGATTATTATTGAAATTATTGAATGAATATTTGGCATCACTTCCACATGGTACGGACTTCATCATTTGTCACTGTTCATTGTTTTTTGAAGGGACGCGACGGTCCGTTTTCAGTTTATTGCAGCGTCGATTTTTTTTTTTGAAATGCAGACCTATATTTCCACATCAGATATTTGGGAGCCATATCCATCACATAAACAACCATATGTTGCAACAGACCTATTTATCGACGTTTCTATTAGAAACAAATCATCAATATCTGGGTATGCGATATCTCGCTGGAGACACCAGAAAGAATTTGAGAGCAAACACCAACTTACTCAAATATTGGACAACGCGAATCTGGAGTCAAAACACGGCTCTCTCCGTTCGTTATTTACGGCTGATCCATTATTTTATAAAGTACAACAAATGAAAAATACTCGTTTATTAATAACATGTCATCTTCACACCTCCTTCAATCTTCTGAACAGCCAATATTTTCCTGTTTCATTGATTTGAGATTCCGCGCGGAAATATTGTGCCCTTTGCCCAGCGTAGGAAAAACATAACTGAACATTTTCATTGCACTTGACGGTACATTATTTTGATGAATGTGTAACATGATCATGACTTCAAATTAAGATTATAGAGATGTCAATAATATCTTTTTAATGAACATAATATTTATATCTGGGTTCATGCATCAATACCTAATAACTAAGCCCAAAAGTATTAAAAACCAAGAGTTCAACACACACAGATCAATGAACAAATTTATGCCATAGTAAGGTCTCAGTTTGTAGTATATGAGGTACAACTGCAACAACATGTTGATATTAATTCGCTAGTTCTGAACTTTGATTAATATTTTCAGAGTTGGGCTTAGATATTAGGTATTGTTGCATGAACCGCCATCACAAAATGCCCCAAATATTAGCCCTAAAACTAACCAATACTTTTTCACTCAACTAGAACTGCATTTCACCAATAGTGCGTTAGCATCGCAGGAGCTTGAAATACTCAGTGGAGATACTTCAACCTCCTCAAGATGAAAATACTAGCGAAATGTAGGTCATGTACAGTAAAAAAACTGGTTTCTAGGTTAGTCACCAGTTGTTGAGGTTAGGTTTTAGTTGTATATGTTGAGAAATCAGAAATTCCGTGAAAAAATACTTTTATTATTGAATTCAGTAATATGTACATGAACAATACTATTTAGTATCGAATCTGATGATTCATTAACAGAAAATCAGAATAGAAACAAGACAGAAAGTTCTTGGAACAGAAACATATAATCTAATTCAGGAAATGTTCGAAAACTTAATTATCACACAGTTTCTTGAGCATCTTTGCTCTGATTGCTTGATTATTGAGATCATAAAAACTTCAGATCGCTTTTGTAGATGGCGATCAGTCATATACCATATGAAGCTTAATTTTCACTAGAGAGAGATGTGCAACCGAATATTCTACTACTGTTTATTATTTGTCTACTGCGATTTTGACAGTCCTGACAGCCAATCAAATGCGTTTCAGAAAACATGCATGTAAGTTACGTGGAAACCTACCGTTAACAACCTGTCAATCAAATTTGCATTCTGGTAAAAAAACATGCTGGTGTATTGAAAGTGATAGACTGTCTCGGAATTTGGATACACACATCAGTTATGCTACGGTTCAAAATACGTATCACATCGATATTTCCTTTATTTGAACAAGTTTTCAATCTCATTGAAAAGAGCTATAGATGTTTTACTCCTCGATATAATACTTTCGCTAAGCTGAACAAATAAAATTAGCTACGACGCTGTTATTTCTTTGGGGCGATTTATTTTTTACTTACCTTAGGTACTGAATGAAGACGAATATCTGGATCCCCAGATTTTGACTGTCCATCCAAAATACAAAATCTTCTACACATCGTGCAAAAGTACGTGTAATAACTTCAAAACTTATTCTACCCATAATGACTTTTAAACACTGGAATGCGAAGAAAGAATTTCATATAGTTTTCATTGACAACAATAAACCTGAAAGTTACGTCAATCTGACAAAACCGAGATTTGACAGATGTTTTAGAATGCTCATATAACGCCCCCTAAACAAAAATTAGAAAGCTTTTGTAATCGTCGATTGTTTTTGGCCAAGAAATTCTAAACAATATCGAATCACTAGATACACCAGGGTTTCCTAGGCATCTTAGTGTTAGTGTTCTACATAAATGATTGGAAAGAGTTTCCTTCGTAACCCAAGTCACTTCATTACGAATGTCAAAGCACCATTTATTTGTGTTCAAAATTATTCGCTATTTTTTCAAACCTATCTGACGAATGAATAGTATGTTTACATCGAAGGAAAAGCCACATTCCTGGACTCTGTGTGTTGCTAGCAATCTTCACAGTCGTCCAGGAATGTTCAGCTTTTCCTACCTGGTAAAAAATATACTATTTTATAGGAACCTTAGGAGGTTCCTACAATGTCAAAAGTTCAAATGTGTTTTTTTCCCTGAAAATAAAAAAGAGCTGAAACGAATTATTCCCTCTATTATCTGTTCTAAGGAAACATTGGGATATTTGCCCCAATACGCGACGTAGGTAAATGATAGCAAAAAATTCACCAATTTATTAATTTTTTTCCCTAAGGGCAAGAGAAGAGAGAAACCTATTGAATAGACGTAATTGAGAATTACAAATATACATTTATGTAACTCATTTCTCAACATTCAAACTGAAAACATATTCATAATATTCGTAAAAATTATGATAATTATGAATGGAACAAGGGTTGAGTAACTTTATATTCATAATTTCTTGTTGAAAGTTTCGGAAGCATACTGTAACGTTTTTTTTGTTCAGAGTATAACGCGATCTATTTTATGGAATTCCCTGTATACATGTCATAATCGATCACGATCCTAGTGATGCTCTCTACTGATAGGTGCCACCAGCCAACAATGAATTCGAGCCTAATATTCATAATTTATAATGATATCTATACCTAGAACATTCCAGGTTCTACCCGTCTCTATTAGATGGCACACGACTTCACTCTTCCGAATCTCAAACTCCATTTCTGTCCTCTGAAAATATTTTTCAATATTGTGGATAGTTACCCAGGTGATGTGATATGATAAGCGGCTTCGCCTCTCTGCGTTCATGCATTATTTCTTAATTGGATTTGTTATGCTGTATGGTTATTGCTTTTTCATCACTTTGTAGATCATTTAATAGTAGGTTTTATACCTATTTGGAATAGAAACCTTCCTTTATTGGGATAAGTTTTTTTAGTCCCTAGTTTTTTTTATTTCATTTGCTTAAAAAAAAGAGATTTGGCCCATTTTTCAATCTTGTGAAAATTTATTCATAATTCTCTCGTAGGGTTTCTTTTGGAGAGTAACAACAAATTCATCTGAGAAAAGCTCCGACTTCGAAATTTGTTATATAATAAATTTGATTGACTCCGGTCTCCGAATCACCTTTCGTCAGCCGAATCCGAAGTTCTGGTACTAATTGGCAGATTCAGATTTCTACATTTCCTGAGAACTCCTCTACTCTACATTCATGTAACAGTGGAACATTTTTTCACACGAGAGCACTGCTACAAGATGTCGTCGTCGCTTTAGGACATTACCCAGAACTCCAAACATCATCATCCATCGTGGGAAATTAAGGCCAGATTTTCGATATTTTCTGATTCATTATTTTTTTTATTTGATTTATTTCTCCATAACTGATTACGGAAAATTATTGGCACTGATTATTAATTAAAAATTATTGCTTTGAAGAATCAATCTTGTTTTTTTACAACGAGTCATTATATAAGACTCACACTTGTTACGCTGAACATGTTTGTTATATGCAAAGTACGGACAATGTCTCACATATATCAAATTACAAGCGATAACAACTTGTCGTGAAAATGCTGATGGTGCAGCATCAGCAAGTGGTCGCAGTTCATTTCCCACAATGCTAATGCTGATACTATATTCCGAACCTTATAAATAGGTCCTGCGTGACCATGAGAGTCAGTAGTTGAGTAGTACTCATATTTTAAAAACAATTATTCATTGTTGAACAAGTATCTGAAATAAATTAGTTCAAGTCTATCCAGTGTTTTCCACGGTGTTAGCAGCCACCATTGTATCATTTTTTAAAAAGTCGAAGAGAGAAATCCAGATATAACAATTGGCGCAGTCGCTGTAGGATTCCTGAACGCTGCTAGAACAAGAAAACCTTCTTACTGGTAGCGGTGGATTCCAATCCTTTGAGGAAACAAAGAACCTGAGGAGTGGTGAAGCCCTTGGTGGAAACTTCAAGAACAAGACGAATCACCCATGAAAGCACTATTGTAAGTGACAAAGGATCAATCATCTCGTTTTACTTATTTCCAATAGTCATACCGATTGATTATTAACTCAAGCACAAACCTAGTTTACAATAATATCCTGTTCTATTATAATAGAAAATAGTCGCACAGTTCGACTATTCGAAAAAAGTATAAATTGTTTATTATTAACATTCGATACTGTTCGAGTGAGATCAATCAATTGAGCAACATGGACAATAACGATAATGAAAATCAAGCCCACCCCGAACCAATACTCGAAATTGAACCATATAAGTTATCTGAGATATTTTCAATTGTCCCTGAATTCGAAGGAGTTCAAATTTTTCTTACAACCTTCATGAATGCTTGTGATTGTGCTTATCAAATGGCAACTCGCGATCAGATAAATCTATTAACTATTCATATCAAAAATAAACTCCGAAGAAGAGCTGCCCAACTCATAAGCTCGAGAAACCCTGAAACTTATCATGAAATTAGGTACCTACTGAGTTTGAATTTTGGTGATATCCGAGATCTCACCTCGCTAATTCAAGATCTTCAACGATTGAAACAATTACCAAACGAAACCGCTTTAATTTTCTTTAATCGTTTACAAGTACACAACGCTAAGATGCATGCTTGTATTCAGAAAAGTGCTCTTACTGTAGAGCAGAAACAGGCTCAGTCAAGAATAATCGAAACTATGACATTGAACACTCTACTTACCGGACTAGAACCTAGACTAGGCCAGATAATTCGCGCAGGAAACCCTAGAGACATGCTTGAGGCACATATGCGCATTAGAAGAGAACTTCAATTGTCCTATTTTGAGAATCAAAAACACGACAGACAACAACAAGCAAGGAACAATATTCCCAAAAAACCTCATTCATCTCACACTCAGAAATGTACATTTTGTGGACATCTTGGCCACTCGTCGCTCGAGTGTCGACAAAGGCAAAGATCCTTCAACTCGAATTTTCCCCAGAATTCTAATAGGAACTTTTCGAGACCCAACACTTTTCAACAAAATCGTCCCCCAGTAAATTACCAAAATAACCATTCGAGACCATCATTTCAAAATATGCAGAAAAACCCACAACAATTTCAAAATACCCAACCGGAACCAGTTTCCAAAAATCGAAATCAATCTCAGAACAATTTTCGTCCTCCAGTTTTTCAACGCAACCCTAATTTCAACCAACAAAGAACATTCTGTACAATACCAAGATTTCGATTAGGTTAATTATTCAGAATCACAAAATTATTATGAAAATAATAGCCAAAGATTCGATGACTATTATACGGATAATAGCCAAAACCCTCAACATTATTGCGATCAATACTCTCGGAATGACCAATACGATCAATATAATAGTGGTGTGAATAACGATGGAAATCAGGATTTTCTTTCACTCCCTTCTCAAAATCACCCTCCGGATTCCTACCAAACCAACGACCCAATATCGAAAATTCAAACACAAGTCCAATCAATGAACTTAGGAGACTACCATCCTGATCTGAATTTCCCGGAGCAACGTTTCATGTGAGCTCACTGCATGCAATGAATTCCAAAAATCTCTACTATATAAAAGACCTAACGAATACATTCAAAATACTCATCGACACTGGCGCTGGAATTTTCATATTCAAGCCAAAAACTTGTGAAAAATATCTTCACCGATTTCCTGAAAACGTAATAGTCCAGGGAATCACAGACCAAAAAGTTTTTATAACTAAATCTACTTTGATAAATTTTGAAGACAATGATCCACATAAAGTATTCGTTTAGGATTTAGACATTGAATTCGACGGTCTATTAGGATCTGATTTTCTTGAACATTAAAACTGTATCATAGATCTGAAAAACAAACAACTGATATAAGATTTCGAAACAGTTCCTTCATTCGAAGTTACAGAAGACGATATTGAAACCGATAGTGAAACAAATAAAATTTCAATTGAACCTAGGATGTAACGAGTATTCAAACTTAAAAGCAACCTCAAGAACACTGATGCTATATTGCTAGCACAGGAAAAAGAGAAAGTCAGAATACCGAATGCTTTAGTAAAAATTAACGAGAAAGGTGAATTCTTGACGTCAAACATAAATGCCAATGCTATTGCAAAGACCGTAAACTTCACAGACTTCATTTTAGAACCGATATCAAGTTTTGAATCAGCCCTGAACTTCACCACTGCTAATGATCAAAATTTGGAACAAATAGATCGAAGTTAAGAAATTCGTAATCAATTGAGACTTGATCACTTGAACCAAGAGGAAGAACAAATGATAAAAGCCCTTTGTTTAGAGTTCTCTGACATATTTTACCTCGAGGGAGACAATCTTACCTTCACGAATGAAATTAAACATACTATCTAAACAAATAACGCAAGACTAGTGTTCACTAAATCCTATAGATATCCCCAAATCCATAAAGAAGAGGTTAAAAACAAAATTTCTAAAATGCTCAATCAACCATCTGCATCCCCATGGTCTTCCCCAGTTTGGGTAGTCCCCAAAAAGCTAGACGCTTCTGGCAAACCAAAATGGCGAGTCGTTATTGACTATCGAAAACTGAACAAGCTCTCTGTGGACGATAATAAAGCAAAAAGCTAGACGCTTCTGGCAAACCAAAATGGCGAGTCGTTATTGACTATCGAAAACTGAACGAGCTCTCTGTGGACGATAAATACCCCCTGCCCAATATTTCTGATTTGCTTGATCAACTCGGGAAGTGTCAGTACTTCACTACCGTCGATCTCGCGTCAGGTTTCCATCAGATAGAGATAGACCCGAAAGACGTTCAAAAAACAGCCTTCTCCGTAGAGAATGGGCACTACGAATTTGTTCATATGCCGTTCGGGCTGAAGAATGCTCCATCAACTTTCCAACGAGTGATGGACAACATTCTCCTTGGCATCCAAAACGAGCGCTGCCTTGTATACATGGATGACATTATCATATATTCCCCCACGATCCATTAACACATATTCAGACTAAATTGTTGTTGTTCGTTCCGTTAATCAGCTGACGAACGTCAACCCTCGGGAGTCGAAACTTGTGCGAGCAATGGATCAACGAGGCCTTACCTTTCAACGTGCGATTACCCAGCACGGTGGCCCGGCGAGGATTCGAACCCCGGCCTCCCGCTTCACAGGCAGATATGCTAACCACTACACTACCGAGACCACTAACCGAAGTCTTCAAACGACTGAGGAAAGCGAATCTTAAGATCCAACCAGACAAATGCGAATTCCTGAGAAAGGAAGTTGCATATCTGAGCCACATCATCACCAAAGATGGCGTAAAACCAAACCCGTCCAAAGTTGAATGCGTTCGAGATTTTCCTCGACCAAAAACCCCAAAAGAGATTAAATCGTTTTTGGGTTTAGCCAGATATTACTGACGTTTTATCTCGAATTTCGCCAAAATCTCTAAAACTCTAACAAAACTATTACAAAAAGATATTCCGTTTAATCCTGATCATTCAAAAATCATTCAATGAACTAAAACTAGCCCTCACTTCCAGTTCCATTTTAATATACCCAGATTTTGAAGAACCCTTCCTTTTAACCACAGACGCTAGTGCATTTGCTATAGGCGCCGTCCTTTCACAAGGCACTATAGACAAAGACCTTCCGATAGCGTATGCTTCGAGGACACTCTGCAATGCTGAAACTGATTACTCTACCATTGAGAGAAAGCTTTCAGCGATTTTATGGGCCGTGAAACATTTTCGACCCTACCTTTTCGGCAAGAAAGTTCAAACTGATTACGGACCACAGACCCCTCACTTGGCTCTTTTCAATTAAAGACCCAGGTAGTAGGCTGGCACGTTGGCGGTTGAAACTTGTAGAATACGACTACGAAATAGAATACAAACCTGGAAAATAAATAAAAACGCGGATGCACTATCCCGAATAAAAATCAATCATTTCAGACAATGCGCGAATTTTCAGTCAAAACTTGCAATATTTGCGTCAAACGAAAATCCAAACGAACAGACAAACGAACAGACAGACGAACAACCCCTTCCAGGACCAAGTAAATCCCAAGACACTCCACCATCTCAAGAAAACGAAGAAACTCTTCTCGAACAAATTCAAAATGAATTTTACACCTCCATTGATTTGTACCGAACTCAATCTCTTATCGAATATTCAAAAATAAATTACGATAACAGTCAACTACTAGACAAACAACATAAACATATTCTCACGTTTTTTCGACAAAATCTATTAGAGGATCTCCACGAAAAGATCATAGGCAATATTTTCGAAGAGAATGCCGAGTTTCACAACAATAGAGTCAATGTCCTATCGAGTAGGTCAGTTAAAGGTAGGAAGTATTACAGAGTTCCATTGCCTTTTAACCCAGACGCAGTAAACGAACTTTTGTTTTATGCACTTTACAAATGGAAGAATGACATCGACCTTTCAAAGACTTACTTTGTTGAAAATAATTCGGATCTACCTATATTACAAATGATTTCCTTCATTTTGCAGAAAAGACATCAAAATAACTATCTGTCAAAATTTAACAAAAACTGATACAGACGAAATTCCCATCATCATAGACCAATGTCACTCTGGTTGAAGTAACTTACATCGAGGTATCAACGAGACTGTGAGGCGAATAAAACAAAAATATAATTGGCCGAATCTAGTAAAAGACGTAGAAAATTTTATCAAAGAATGCGAATCCTGTCAAAAAGTCAAAATTTGCAGGAAAAATCCAAGCAGTCCACTTGTGATTACCGAAACACCTTAAACACCATTTGAAAGAATGAACATAGACATCCTAGAAATTCCAAACAAAAATAATGTTCTCACTATTAAAGAGGAACTGACAAAGTTCACTCAAGCATACCCAATGGAGGATAAATCCGCAATATCAGTTGTCAATACGTTGATACTTTTTCTTCAACACTACGGGACTCCACTCAGAATTCATAGTGACTCCGGTCGCGAGTTCAACAATACAATGATGAGAGATCTCTGTATGCTTTATGACATTAAACAGTCATTTTCTAGCATCAACCACCCGCAATCAAACGGCTCTTTGGAACGTTTTCATGCAAGTCTCTTAGAAATGATCAGAGAAAATAAAACTGAAAACCCTCACGAGCACCCCTTAGCTGTTTTGCCTTATGCTGTTATTTGTTACAATAACTGTAAAAACAAAACACATGGATTTACACCCTATGAACTTTTATTCGGACACACCTCAGTCAGACCACCTGAAACCCTTTATAATCAGAAATAATTGATATCAAAGTATGTGAGAGATCTTAATAACAAAATATCATTTTACTACAAGATCGCAAGGGAAAGTACCCAGAAACAAAAGGAACAATCATTCGACATGCACATTTCCCCCTCTGTACCCGAATATAAAGTAGGAGACAAGGTTTACATTAAATAATCTCGAAAACATAATAAACTTGAAGATAAATTCAATGTACCATTCGAAATAATAGAAATTTTTCAAAACTCAGCAATGCTAGTCAATTGGAAAACTAAACAAAAAACAAAAGTAAACTTCGATAGATTAAAACCATATACTGAAAATTTATTTTATTTTCAGGCTTCTCCTGCTGATTCCAGCAGCGTATTCACAATACTCTATTCAACCCATTAACAATACCATCGGCGTCTTCCTTCATGAAGAAACCACTCTGAAAATTTCCAACGATAAATGGACCCTACTTGTTTATAAAGACCTAGATTCCATTAACTCAGCCCTCATTAACAATGATAGAATTCTAGAACATATGTTATATACGTTTGAACAATCAAACCCGAGAATGACTTCTTTCAAAACTGAAGTGGAGACGCACATCAGTCTCTTGACTCAGATATCCTCCTCACTTAATTTGAAATATCGGGAAATATTCGCTAATACCGAAAAATATGAAAAAAGACCGAAAGGCGGCCTAATCAACGGCGTAGGAACTTTCTGGAAAGCAATTACCGGAAACCTTGATGCATCAGACGGTGAATATTATTCTAGCTGTATTGAAAATTTTTCACGAGACGAACACCAAATAGAAAACCTCTTGAAAAATCAAATAAATGTACCCACGTCGGTGATCAAAAATTTGTATTCAACTTTTCAAAAATTACAGATCGATGAAGAAACTTTCAATCGCGATATAAAGGAAATAGAAAAATCTATCTATAACCTTTCAGATGATCTTGCCTTTTACGAAGCACAATTGAAAGCATTAGAAGTATGCGAAACATTAATGGAAAGCTATCTTTTCTTAGAAACTACTCTCGATGACATATTGAATTCAGTCACATTTGCTCGATTGAAAATACTCCATAGCTCAATAATTACTCCGAATGATTTGATCAACTCACTTCAGGGAATCTCTCAATCACTTCACAAAAAGAACTTGCCTTTACCGATTCAACTTTCAAATGTTGCCCAATATATTGAGATCATTGAACTTGAAGCATATCAAATCGATTCTAGAATAGCTTTCGTTTTGAAAATACCATTAGTCGAGCCAGAAACGTATACTCTTTATCGACTATTGCCGATACCAATACCAGATAATAGAACAGGGCTTCACCACATTTTACTAACATTCTAAAAGTATGTCGCGAGGGATGATGAATCTCTGTTGTATATTCGCTTCAAAATCTAGAAAAATATTAAATCATTATTCATGGCGTGAGAATTTGTTCTGAAATATTACCCTACCCGTCGGATAGTGAAGCCATTTGCGAAGCTCAGCTGCTTAGAACGTTGACAGCCCCTCCGAAATCCTGCCAATCTTCCATCATCTACGCCAAGGCTCACAATATCAAAGAACTAGACGACAACCTAGGGCTCATTATCAGTTTTTTCGAAAATATTTGAAAAGGCATTTCAGGTACGACTTTTGGATTATTTGAAAAAATTTGAAATACTGACAAGTAGGCAGTATGGATTTACGAAAAAACGATGTACTCAAGATGCATTGCTTTCATTTCACGAAAAACTACTCGATAGTTTCGATAAAAAAATGAAAACTACTTTATTTTTTGACCTTCAAAAGGCATTCGATGTTGTAAACCATTCACTGCTCTTACAAAAAATGGAGACCTATGGAATAAGAGGACCTGCACTAAATTGGGTGCAGTCATATCTATCAAATAGGAGTCAACAGGTTAACATTAAACATGATGGAATTTCTTCGATATCTAAACCATTACCAGTGACAAGTGGCGTGCCCCAAGGCAGTACAATTGGCCCTACTCTATTTATCATAATGATCAACGATCTCATTCGTAACATACATGATGGCCTCCTGACACTGTATGCAGATGACACATCTGTTGTTATTAACAGCAATTATCATGAAGAACTCGCACAAAAATCATCGAGGTGTTTAAATGAAATGGATATATGGTGTAAAACCAATGGACTTATCCTCAATAAATCAAAAACTAATTTTATTTTATTTGAACCCCCATCGTACAAATCCAATGTAAGCCTGTTAGTTAGGTCGGGTGATGAAAATAATTCGTGTCTCAAACAATGTGATTCTTTTAAGTTTCTTGGTTTATATGTAGATAATAATCTTACTTGGGAAACACACGCTAACAAATTAATCAAATTATTGTCTTCAAGAAATTATGCAATTTTTCAGCTCAGGAAAGTATCTAATCGGGATGCTGTATTATCCTATTACTATAGCTGTGTACACTCTTCATTAATGTACGGCGTATTGTGCTGGGGAAATAGCGCAGCGTCTCAACAAATTTTTATTAATCGAAAACGTATAGTGAGAAGTATATTTGGCCTGCGACCAACAGACTCTTGTCGACCTTATTTCAAAACATACCATATTCCAACTCTATACGATATATATCTTGTCTGTAGCTTGCTTTGTTCACGATAACATTGAGAGATTCGAGACTTGGGGTGATATAAATAATTATAATACAGGAAACGCTTGAAAGCTTTATATACCTCCCGCTTCACTTGCGATGATGAGAAAAGGCCCAATTTTAACTTCTCTCAAAATATATAACCACTTACCTTGGGAAAAAAAGTATTTCGGAAACAAGAAGTTTTTTCGGGGAAAGAGCTATTACTCCCTCGCTGAATACTTTGCTGACTTATTTTAATTGACTTGCCCTTTTTTTATCTACAATTTTGAAACTTTTTAACTATGTACTGAGTTTTATGATCATGTCATAACGGTGTATTTTTTTCTTATTGTCCTTGAGCAAGCCATGTATTTTAGACCTGTATTTTATGAAATTTGACCATGGTCATGTACTCTGACAATTTCGATACTTGTTTTCACAAGTCTGATGAAATAAATATATTTGTATTTGTACAGTATCCGAAGTATTACCAATCACCATCAAATGTACCAATATTGAACCAATAACTGAATTGGTCAAGACCAACTCTTTGCTGAAACTTCAATCTGGATGTAGTTCATTTGTTGGGAGCACGAAAATCCATTCCAAATTTCTCGTCGACAGAAACAAAAATATTACCTACAGGAATCACGCAGTACAGATACCCTATAGCTGCTGTGAGCACCTTCCTGAAAAACGACACCTTCCTGAGTTAAAACCCCTGAAACTCAATAAAAACATTGTGGACGAACTCAATATAGCCCAACACAAATTGAGTCAATACTCGGACGAAATCGATAAAATGATAAACGAACCATTCGTGAACAAGAATATCTCTTGGTTCACATATTGCACTATAGTGTTGATCATCGCCTTGATCGTTCTCTACATCTGTTGCGAATGCCGACGCAGAGGACCCATCCGAATTGGTATAGCCGCCTCAAACGACCAACCACCACCAGATCCAAGACCTAGCAAGACACCCCGTCCCTTGGCAAGGTTCATTCCGAGGAGAAGACCGAGCATCAACATTCAAGAACCAGTGGAAGAAGAAATTCAACTCAACAAGAACTATTTCAAAGAAAGTGCTTGATAAAAGTTGCAGCCAAAGCAACAACTTTTTATAATAAAGGGGAGTTGTTATATGCAAAGATACGGTCTCACGACGATGTCTCACATATATCAAATTACAAGCGATAACAACTTCTCGTGAAAATGCTGATAGTGCAGCATCAGCAAGTGGTCGCATTTTATTTCCCACAATGCTAATGCTGATACTATATTCCGAACCTTATAAACAGGTCCTGCGTGACCATGAGAGTCAGTAGTTGAGTAGTACTCATATTTTAAACACAATTCTCCATTGTTAAACAAGTATCTGAAATAAATCAGTTCAAGTCTATCCAGTGTTTTCCACGGTGGTAGCAGCCACCATTGTATCATTTTTTAAATAGTCGAAGAGAGAAATCCAGATATAACATGTTACTATGCACAGGCGGATTATATAATATAAATGTTGATAATAACTGACTGGGATTCTCCTAAACATTTGATTATTTGAATGCTCGAATAATTGAATGATATTTTATTTTAACGTTGTTTTCGTTTTTCAACAGAGATCAGTGGAATATTTTATGTAGTCGCTGGATAATTTTTGTCACGTCATGTAATAAGAATTTTGTTTTCCGTGGTTGGCATCATTCCATAATACTACTGTTTTAAATCCGGTGGCGCCCCCATTCAACATCAATTTTTTTAGTTTCCTCCTACTCACGACCCAAAGATGTTCCCTGACCAAGAGCACCGTGCAAGTGTCCTTTCTGATTAAAAAAAAAGGTTACAATACTTTAGTACAGAACAGCTCTAGCACAATCTGAAAAAATAAATAATTACTAACATGAGAAGATCATCAAAAGTTTAAAAAAGGAACTTACCTCAAATTATTATTAAGTTCATTTCCTTGTATGTGTTGTCCTTTTCATGTCTGGTGAGTGACAAATGGCTTGAGTCGCACATGCGTTTTTTTCTTTGTGAATTTCTCTCTGTCGTGTTGGGGAATGACTCTGCCACGTTTCATGGTTGATGGATTCACAAATAACCATGCTGTTTCTGAGTTGGCGTCGGGAGTTAGTAACAAGGCCTACTTACTGCGGGATTTTGGATGAAGGCGATGGCATTTGATATATAGTACCATAAATAAGTGAACTACATCTGTTAAACAATCCTTATCACAATATCCAAAAATATAATTAGGTCTTGTTCATTTTAATAACAACTAAATCAAATAATCTTCGTTGTATATTTAAAAGATTTTTTCGATAACTAGGCTCTGGTATAAAATATTGTTTCATAAAAATTTTCACGCATAGAATGTTGCATCATTATCAACTGTTTCAATAGTGGATGGAGAGAATTAGGTATTAAAAAAATCCTGTGAATTCAGACTCTTTTGATTAACCGAGAAGTTGAAAATGCAAAATTATATTAACAAAATCGATTTGCTGACTCTCAAAGATTTGACAAGAAGAGATGACTTCATTCTTGCTGATGTTTTTATATCACTACCAGTTGAATCAGCGTGATACAACTACGTTCTGTATAGTGAACTTGGCAACGTTGATTGAACTCCCAATAAGCTAATACACGTCTAAATAATGTATATGCCGGACGCCATAATATGAATTAGGAGTCTGAGATTGTGTATACTGAGGAGTCGTCATGAATGTTTTACGGACGGACGCTATACTATCAACTCCACAGTTGACAAAAAAAAATTCAGCAATGAAAATTTTTTCACAGCCTAGATGCCTAGATGATTGTGTCCCACATCTGACGTCACGCAATATACTCTGGTAATTCATTGAATTTTGGTGGACGCTCCATCACCGCATTCATATATGGACGCTCAATTGATAGTGGGATGTATATATATAAGGAATTTTATATATTCCTTTTCATTAGTTGGGTATTATATCTTCAGTTGAGTACAGGAGATATGATATTTGATTGTTTGCTGTGAAAGCTGTCTCGATGTCGTGTTTTGTCAGGATTCGGCTCACTTCATCAGTGACTTCCTGAATGAAAGGAAGGAAAGCTTTCGGGCGTTCAGACGGGTCTTCCGGTGGTTTAGGATGCGAGAAGCGGGTTTGTTGGCGTTGAATGGTTCGTTGGATCTGGAGGTAGGAATAATCGTTTTGAAGGAAGGGGAATGTGAGCTTATCCAGCTCACTGGGTCTGTTGTGGTCGTCATTGAATCTGATGGATCTATTGATTAGAGAATGCAGTACGGAGCTCACCTGGGCTGGATGATGGTGGGAGTTGGTATTGAGATATCTATTGGTGTGCGTAGGTTTTTGGTAGACAGTATGAGTGAAATAATCGTTGGATTTCGTGATGTGGACATCTAAGAAAGGAATAGCGTTGTTCGTCTCCATTTCCATAGTGAATTTTATGTCGGGGTGAATATTGTTGAAGTGATTGGGGAAGGTGTGAAGGCACTCGGATCTATGAGGCCGGATAGCAAAGACATAATCCACATAACGCAGCCAATACGTCGACTTCAATGCAGATGTGTCAATTGCTCTGGACTCAAAATCTTTTATGTATAGGTTTGCAAGTACTGGCGAAAGAGGAGAACCCATAGGGGCGCCTTTTACTTGTTTGTGGAATTTGCCCTGGAAAAAAAGTATGTACTGGACATACAATACAATGACCAATGAAATTGAGCGTGTTTTGGGAAATTCTATGTTTCGTTTTCAGAATGCTAAGTGTATCTGCTGAGGGGATGTTTATGAAAAGGGATACTACATCGAAGCTTACCAGGATGTTTGTAGGTCAGAAGTTGACCGGGAATAATAATATCGGGTTTGTTACGAAGGTTTTGCTTGTCTTTCGGCCGAGGTGACATTGGAAGGTGGGATTTTTGCTCTTCTCAGGAAAGAGGCGATATCTTGCCGGCTTCTTCGGCTGTTTTCGGGAAGATTAGAGATAGCTGATTCCATTTGGGTTATGATGGTTTTGATTGGAATGGATTTTGGGGTAACAAAGAAGTTGAAGCGTATTGATAAAATTGCATTGGCATTTTCATCGAGTGGAGGATCAGAGACATTTTGAACTAATACTGGAGGATCTGCTGCTGGTGGGAGAGGTGTGATGTTTTTGATCAGAGCTGTTAGTTGATTGTTTTGTGTACTGGTCTTTTTGTTGCTGATGTATTCAGCTTTGTCGTGGGATATTCGAAAGAGAGTGTCCCAAATGACTGGATGAATATTTGCCAGAGACAATTTCATGAAGCACTGATAAAGAGACGAATTGGTGAAATGTAATTTGAGTCTACTATTCTGTATAGTTTTCCTCATGAAGAAGAACTGCAATGATCGAGGATACGTCTGGTGTGGGAGAATGTGTCGTGATGTTCCAGGCGGAATGCCTTGGGAATGACCTGATGAGTTCTACAAGATTTTATTTTTGTGTAGAGAGGTCTGCACTGTTCATTGCATTTCTTGCCGCACATATCTGATTGCTCGTTTTTTTAATATAAATTCCGAGTTCATAAGCTGTTTGCAGCAAACTCCCCAGAATGCTATTCCATACCTCAGAGTCAATCATGGCATAATGAGCATTTTTAGCTGCGTGGTAACCTTTTTTTTGGTGGGGGAGAAAGACCTTCGAACATTTGGGACCGACTTCTCGAACGAATGGTGTAGCCACTGAAACTCCTCCCTCTTCGCCACGATTGGTACGTGCGGTACCGTCCAAAGAGTATGCTTCACGTGCACCTGGCCATGTTTCATCCTCTCTCGTCACAACCGATCTCCCCGTCCTCTAGATTTCTTCAAGAGTTCTCAAGTGTTCAAACTCGTCTTTCATCTTTCTTTTAATTATGTTTCATCTTCTCTCTTCTCTCTTTTCCCAGCTTTACGTCGCTATGTGTAAGGAGTTTTCCACCGAGATTTCCTGTCCAATCTCGGTGTGTACCCGGTGCCTACCCGCCTCCCATATAGGACACGCAATGAGAGTGTGCTCCGCGATGTCCACCATTCCACAGTACCTACAGTCGTCGCTGTCTGTTTTCCCTATTCTGTGGGTATACTGTCCGAAAGACCCTTGACTCGTCAGGTGATGGTCCACGTCTCGATTTTCAATTCCGTACCACACCTTTACGGATGGTATCAGTCGTTTTGTCCACTGTGCGACCTCAGTTGTTTCTTCCCACTTTGTCTGCCACATTGTTAGAGTTGTCTCTCTCTCCTCCTCCCTTGCCTTGTTTGTGTTGCCATTTATTCTATCGTATAATCTTTTTCTTTCCTTGATCATGAGGCATATCGGGACCTGTCCTGCGATCACCTGCAGTCTTTTAGTTGCTGCCGTTCTGTTTACGCATGTGATACTAAACAGCATTTTCCTTTGTATCCTTTCCAGCATGTTCCCGTATCTTCCGATACTCAACACCCCATGCCATATAGGTGCACCGTATGATATACTAGACTGCACGACCCTTGCAAGTAGTTCTCTCTTCCGGCTGCTTGGACCTCCAACATTCGGTAATAGCTGCATTAGCATTGCTACTTTATTCTCTGCCTTGTTTGTCGCCAACCTCACGTGCTTTCCGTATGTTCCTTGTTGGTCGATTGTTATTCCTTGGTTACAACCACTTTTTTTGTGTTATACGTACTCCCTCCACCGTGAAGGCTATCCCATTCCTCTTCCTAGGCCCCTTCAGGATGACCGCCTCTGTCTTATCCGAGGCTAAAGTTGGTCATGCTCTGTCATCCATTGTTTCACCTTGCTTATAGACCTGCTTGCGTTTTCCAAGAGCTCCTGGGTGAACTTTGCTCCGACCAGTATTGCCAGGTCGCCCGCGAAGCCTATCCGCTCGCAACATTCTGGTAGTGGTAACCTTAGCATCTCATCATACAGTATGTTCCACAATGTGGGGTGCAGGACTGCCCCTGTGGAACTCCACAGCTTTTTTGTATCTCTGTGCTGTGCTGTCCTGGATCTTCCTTCCTGCAAAATAACTGCTGATCATTCTCAACAGATAGTTTGGGAGAGACGAAACCTTCGTCTCTGTGATAATATGCTCCCATCCCGCGCAGTTGCAGGTGTTTCTAACGTCTAGTGTAATGAGGGCCCGCCGTTTTGTTTGGATGTCTTCTGCTCTCCTCTACTCTCTCTACTGATTTCAGTGCTAACTTTCACTTTCGGAAGCCATATTGCCTTTCACTCAATTCTATGCCCTCCAGGTTTTCTTCCAGCCTTCTCCTCACTAAACTTTCGATGTCTTCCACACCGTTGGGAACTCCTGCTGTGCGAGGAGTCCATTCATTACTGATAAAATCTATTTTGGGGCCGTTTTCAGTGTCCCAATGGCTCTCCTGTATCTGTCTCCCCGTACGTCCCCGTTCATATCGTTGCATAGCTGCTTCCACATATTCTTGTTTGAGTTGTTTATTAGTCTTTACAGCTCTCTTTTGGCTTTCTTATACTTCTCTGTCGCTTGCCTTTCTTCTTCATCACTGTTGTTGGTTCTTCTTGCTAATCTTGTTGATCTTCCTCGAAGTGTGGGACATTCCTCTCTTTTTTCGGGGTTCTTCCAGTATGGAATATCTGCCCTATCTCCGTTCTTTTTCTCGATACTTGCCCTGTATGTCTCCATTATGATGTTCTGGCAGTGAGCAGGGCTGCACCTCTCTTCTTCTGATGACAGTTACAGCCTCTATTCCAACAGTGTTTTGAATACCCTCCAATTATACTCTATCTCCATCCATATGCGTTTTGCACCTACTCCTTTACCGGTAAAGGTTGGTACCGTGCCCGTCTTTATAGCTACTATGTTTACTGCCGCTAGCCACTCCGTCCAGTACTCTCCTCTGGCATCAGATAAAGGAGATCCCCACTGTGTGGATTTCGCGTATATCCCCTAGGAGGAGAAATTGGCCCTTTTCTTCTCTTCCCAAGTCCATGATTCCGTTCACTTTTTCCTTGAACTCCCTTATGCTTATATGTAACAACAGATTGCTGTCCTATCTCTCATCCGAATAATGATGAAGCACTCGTTTCATTCCGCTTCTTTCCCCCTCATGGCATATATTGCAGTGTCGGTCATTTTGACAGCCCTTTGCCCTATGTCCTCAATGTGCGCAGTTCAAGCAGGTGTTACGATTTTCCTTTGGGTTCGTCGATTAAAACACCAAACAACACTAAACTTCTTTTATTATAACTCTCTTTCACAATACAATACAACACAATCACTTAAATCGCTTCGATAACTTTCCAATGCTCGCTACTAAAACTCTCTGTACTAAAAATTCTCCACCTTCGCACTTAGCAATAACAAAACTCTTTCCACTCAGCTCTACTTAACTCTCGTCACTTAGCTCTGAATACAAACTTCCGAATAACCAACTCTCCGTAATTCAAATTCTTCTCTCGCAGCGAAACCGGTCCCGTATATATATCTGCGTGCCAATCGAGAATCGTCGAGAGAAGCCCCGATGACGCGTCTCGAATTCTCCAGGCGGCATTACGGTTTCTAGGAAAATGACGTCCGCTACTACGCGATTCCCCATCTGCGTCTACGATCTGGTCAGGACCGGCGCTACGACGTAACATTATCCCCCTCTCAATTTTGATCGTCCCGATCAAACAATATCTCTTCATTCCCATTGTAACATTTTAGCCTCTCTAGGTGTACGACTTTCATTTTTGTTCTAGGCCTACGTTGAACCCTGTACACCAAATCATTTATCTTGCGACGAAGGTTGTACAGCCACACCAGATCTCCATCTTGAAATCTGCCAGTATTTGTCTTCCGATAGTACCGCGCCTTCCTCCAGTCAATACACTCTGGCATCTCTTGTTGTTTACTGAATGGAACACTTCTTGATGGTTGTTGAATCGATTGGACTTGGCCAATGTTGACTTTCTGTTTGACCAAGTCAGCCCTTCCAGTTGCTTTCATCTCGGAGATGTCACTTGTACCTCCAACGCGACACCTGGCGGCTCTTAAAAAGATGGCTTTTTCTGACTTCACCCGGACTTGTTCGGAATCCGATGGCTGCACGCTGCATTCAGGGACATTATTCTCTGTGACACAGGCTACTTCCTTCGACAATGCAGGGATTCTCGCAGTTTTCAATAATCGCAGTTTGGCAGGTTTCGTACTTTCCGTTGGAGTTGTAAGGGCAAATTCTTCTTTTCCGAACCTTATGATCTTTTGCTCATTGTCGAATGAAAATCCATGGTCACTGATCAAGTCCATTCCGAGTATGACTTCATCTTCTATATCTGCGACGTAAACTGTACCTGTAATAGTGAGTCGCCCAAGAATCAACGTAATTTCAGCCTCTCCTCGAATAGGTGCGTTTTCACCAGTGACTGTCCGAATCACGACGTTGAATGAAATAGGCTTTACGTTTCCAGGCCGAAGGATGTCGCTGCGTACCAAGGAAACTGCAGCACCGGTGTCTATGGTGCATATTACATCCATTTTATTCAATTTTCCTGGAATGGTGAGGCTCTCAGATGTTCTTTTTAGCCTGTTAACACAGATGGCCCTCGGTGACCTTGACCTCGCAGGTGATTGCGAACTTGTCGGCGTCCTGACAGGTGCCTTGGATTTTGGTGGCATTCTCACCTTACAATCTTTCATGAAATGCCCTGATCTTTCACATCTATAACATTTATTCTGTGCCATTCTTTTCCAGCAGTCTCTTATGAAATGCCTCGGCCTTCTACAGCTATAGCAGATCCTCTGCGACATTTTCGGCCAACAGTCCTTTATAAGATGTCCTGGTTTTCCACATCATAGCATGTCTTCTTCTTCTGGGTGCTAATTCCACTTATCATCAATTTGATTTCTTCCAGAACCTTCTCGACTGAACTATTCGCTGTGCCAAATCGGTGTTCCGGTTCTTCTATTGAAATTGCACGCACTTTCGGCCTCGACGTGTTGAAGGCCGCCTCCACTTCCAAAGAGCGAACCAAAGCATCGCTACTTCTCTTGAAACTCGTCTTCTTTGTATCTCTGGGTCTCTCAGTCCGTCTATAAATATCTGCACAGCCAACTGCTCCTTGAAATCTCCGGGTGCTTCTGGATATGCCAGCTGGATTAGGCGTCGAACATCTGCCTCAAATTCTTGCAAACTCTCACCTGATTTTTGTGTGCGAGTCTTCATTTGAGCACGGTACAGCTGTTCTCGGTGTTGATCGCCATACTTCAACTCCAGTGCAAAAATCAGGTCCTCATATTTCTTTTGCTGTTCTATGGGTATCGTCTGCAATATACCTAAAGCTGGCCCTCTCAAAGCTACTATCAGTGCCGTAGCTTTTTCTTCTTCGCCCCATCCATTGGTTTCTGCCGCAGCCTCAAATTGTCGACGATACATGGACCAAGACGACTGTCCATCAAAAGTCGGCGGTTTTACGGAAATTCCTGATGTGGCAACCCTGTCTTGACGATCTTGGTTCTTGAGAAGAGCTATCTGTTTTTCTAGACCTCTCATTTCATTTTTTATTTCATTTCTCATCTCATTTCTCATCTCATCTCGCACTATATCCACTTTCTTATTAAATTCATCGTCAATTTTCTTGACGTCTTCCTTCAGTTCTTCTTTTAGTTTTTCCACTCGTACTTCAGTTTTAGGTGAAACATGCTCGAAGAACTTGTCCTGATTTTCTAGAACTTTTCTGCTCTATTTCATTCTTTTGTTCTAGAATTTTCTGGAGGTCTTCTCGTTCTTTTTTCTGTTCTTCGAGAATTTTCTGGAGTGCTTCTTCCCGTTCTTTCTTTTCATTATCGAGAATTTTCTGGAGTGTTTCTTCCCGTTCTTTCTTTTCATTTTCTTGTTCTAATTCTCGTTCTTTCTTTTCATTTTCGATAATTTTCTGAAGTAATTCTTCTCGTTCTTGTTTTTCCTCCTGCCGTCGCTTTTCCCCCAATTCTTTTTCCTCCAGCCGTCGCTTTTCATCTTCCTGTCGTCGCTTTTCCTCTAATTCTTTCTCCTCCAGCCGACGCTTTTTATCTTCCTGTCGTCGTCTTCCCAATCCGCAAATTGGTTTTGCATAAATTTCAACATATCCTCCATCGTATCGTAAGATGTACTTCTCGTATTAACCATAAATTGTTTTTATTTGCTAGCAAAAAATCCCACTTCTGACACCACTGTTACGATTTTCCTTTGGGTTCGTCGATTAAAACACCAAACAACACTAAACTTCTTTTATTATAACTCTCTTTCACAATACAATACAACACGATCACTTAAATCCCTTCGATAACTTTCCAATGCTCGCTACTAAAACTCTCTGTACTAAAAATTCTCCACCTTCGCACTTAGCAATAACAAAACTCTTTCCACTCAGCTCTACTTAACTCTCGTCACTTAGCTCTGAATACAAACTTCCGAATAACCAACTCTCCGTAATTCAAATTCTTCTCTCGCAGCGAAACCGGTCCCATATATATATCTGCGTGCCAATCGAGAATCGTCGAGAGAAGCCCCGATGACGCGTCTCGAATTCTCCAGGCGGCATTACGGTTTCTAGGAAAATGACGTCCGCTACTACGCGATTCCCCATCTGCGTTTACGATCTGGTCAGGAGCGGCGCTAGGACGTAACACAGGCTTCCTTTTTATTGGCTTCTCTGCGTTCTCTGGATATGTGTCCTGAACTCAGGCAATTATAACATCTAGTCACTGGGATTTTTTCCCATACTCGGCAGAGTCAATCTCTTTCTACCTTTCTGGTGAGTTTTTGGGCTGCACCTATGGAGATTTCGATCGTGGCGGTGTAGTTTCCTGACCGTCCTATTCTCATTTCCTTAAACGTTGATCCCTTCTTCGAGGCCCGTCTCCTTCTCCACTGTTGCCTTTATTTCTTCCTTCTCTATCGCTCCGTCAATCTCTGAGATATATATGTCAGTATCCGTGTTCCTAGTGTGGACTTGTACATCCGTGACCTTCGCTGCAATCTCATTCTTCAGTTTCCCTGCGGCCTTTTCGTCCCCATCTACTGTGAGGAGTTCCTCTCCTATTCCTGATAGATTTCACTCGGACCCTCAATTTCCTGATATCGACGGTCTGTTTAACTGTCGTGAGGATATCAGCAGATGTCTTTCCTGTTTCTGTGCACACCCTAATCGTCTCTCTCATTGGTTTGCCTTTGGTTTGAGGCTTTGTTTGGTCTGAGTTGGCCGTCAGAGTCCTTTGGGATCATGCTTTTGAATTTAACTTCGGTTTTTCAAAAAACGTATATTCTTTTGATTTTCTCTTTTATTCTATGTCTGAACCTTCGGGTACAATCCTATGTTTTTCATCCCTTGATCGCTTAAGACTCGTTCCAATTACTGAGTGCTTCAAGCAGAACTCCTAGAGCGTTCACCCCCTCTTTACTGTTATGATAGGCAATCAGGAACACCTCTCTGTCCACAGATTCCTCTATGCCTCTGCTGGTCCTCTACTTTGTAGTGTTCAGCAGGTAGTCCACTACTCCCCGTGCTCAGTTCAAGGAATCTATCTGTAATTTTTTTAACTATAGCCTTTTTTCCCTCTTTCGGATCTATGACCAATGCAATATTCCATCCATCTTCTGCTTGTAGCGGACTCTCTTCTTCCTCCTTAGTTCTTCCTCGGGCCATGTTTTGTCTTGACACTTCGATAAGTCCCCTAACGTTTTTCTTCTTCTAGGGCTCTTTTTGTTGCTCTTCTCTCCTCTTCTCTATGAGCGTCGTTCATTTCTTGTATTATCTACTTTTCTGTGTTTTGTGTCCCTTCTTTCTTCGTTGTGGTCTGCATGGTTGTTTTTTGTTTCCTCTGCTTGTTTCCTTATTCGTTTCGCTTGTTCTCTTTCCTGTGTATGGTTTGCCACTTTTCCTTCTATATGTTTTACCATTCTCGTTAGTTTCTTCGAAATTTTTCAAATTTCTTTTTTGGTATTCAGACTCCCCTCGACTTATTTGGTCGACTTATCTACCATTGCTGATGTGCAGTCCAGGTACTCCATCAGCAGGTTCTGTATGCAATTTTGTTGTTTTTCTTCAGGTGTGTTTCCCCTTTTTCTCTTGTTCCTTGATTTCCCTGGCGTGATTGTTAGGCCAAGAAAGTTCTCTCTTTCTCCTGTCTCTTTTTTTTTCTACGGTTTCCTGCGATTGATACATTGGGCTGTTCTCCGGTTCATCTCCATATTATATTCCGCTTCCGTGTCAAATTTTTTTCTCAGGATGAAGAAGTGGGTTCTGTGTTTTCCATACTTGCAGTCCCTGTTTCGGACGTTAGAGGGTCCTCTTCTTCCTTTTGCGAACCTTCGTTTTACCTGTTAGGGTACTTTGGTCCGTCCCGTTTATCTGTCCCTCTTTCATTTTGGATCTCGGAGCGTCTTGAGCGTCTCGTCAACCTCTTTCGAACCGTTCTCGTTCCTCTTTCACCTCCTTTATCTTTTCGCCCGTTTTTTTGCATGTTTTCCATCCTTGTTTCCACTAGCAGCTAGGGAAGGGGTAGTCCGCCCCTGCAGAGCCCCACAGAGGTAAGGCTGTCCCGGGAGGTCCTTACTTTGCGGATTTTTGGAAGAGTTTACTCTCCGGGAGGGGATAGTGATGGGGAGGAATGATCCCTATTTCTCTGATACCCTAATAGCGTCGGGGTCGGAAAAGAACAAGAGTTGGCCAAGGAAGGCCGATAGGTCATAGATTGAAGAGGTAGGCAGACTTACTCAAGACAAGTTGAAGCAAAGTGAGTCCGGTGTTAGGAAGCGCCGGGCAGTAGAGGTGCAATGCTCGGATTCCCAACGATAGGCTACTACTCCTTTTTCCGGGCTTGTGACCGGCATGGATGTAGTGCAAGTCCATGGCGAAGTTAGCTGCGTGGTAACCTCGCTCATTTGAGATTATTCGCGATGCATAGCAACCGGAGGAGAGTTCTTGTTGGGGGCTCTTACGTGTTCCTCAAATTTCAGCTCCTTACCTATGTTCATGCCTAATAATTTCGTGGAGTTTTCGTTATTGCTACCGTCGTTTCCCTCGGTTCGTGTAAATAACAATCGAAAGTCAGGAATTTTTTTTTCAAAGACAGATGCATAATACAAATTCAAATTACAGATTTCAGTGCTGTTAAGACGGATTCTCATGCATACAAATTATGTAATTTATTTTCGCAAAATCATCAGTCTTATAGAGGGGAGTCGGGAAATTCATTTTATCGATCGACCCAGTAGCATTGTAGGATTTTTCGAGTTTCCCTAGGGTTGAAATACATACATAAGCGCTACGGAAGAATCACTAAGACACCCCAGAGCGCTGCGGCACTCAAGAACATTAGCTGTTCCTTGTCCGAACAAGGATTTGCCTTCTGGGCGCAAATGTAGAGCCTTTGAAAAAATGGGAAAATGCATCATTGATCAATATAAAAAATATACAGTTTTCAAAATGCTACGAACCATACTGTATACCATAATTTTTCAATATGCGCACTGTTTTGTAAAAATCGATGCAAATGAAACAGTTCGGTTATTTTATTGTTATGCCCATGAGACCTCTTGTCTAGGTATGATTCCATTTTTCTGCTGTATTTTGCAGAAACCAACATACAAAGAGTTCTCATGTTTATCGCGTGAATGTCTGCCTGCGATATATCTTGCTTCTTTTTATTTTGTTTCTTAACAGAAACTTCTTCCCTGCAGCCAACCAATCCAAGGTAGCGTTTTTGAAAATAATCCTTTCATTGGCAATATATATTTTTTTGAAATAACACAGTTTTTTTTTTCAGTGGGACTACAATCGCACCTATAAACAGGAGCCAGTAATTCTCAATGGGGGTTTGAGAGAATTTGTAGAATGGTATCCATCTGAAGTTGATAACTCACAGATTTTCCTTTCTCAGACAAATTCTGAGATCGACGAGTTGTTAGATCTCGAAAGTGTTACTTACCCCGAAACTGGAGCTGGCATCCAAATGAATTTGAAAATACATTCCATCAATTCCATTGGTAATCTTGAATCCAGAATTCGAAGAGATTTTGGGATGGATGATTCTGATGAGCTACCTGAGCTCTATAGCCGCTCAGAAGGAAATCTTCCTGCTGATTACTATAATTCGAAGGGTCCACTTCCTGCTGGGCCCTATAAAAGCGTATCACAAGTTTCCATGCCAAAGGAGTATTCTCCCATTGATCCATTGGAACGTTCGCATTTCCCTGAGCTCATCCCAGATGAAATGGGTATGGAAGTAGATTTCAGATCAGAAGACATCGAGAAAATTCTAGCGGATGAGAAAGCAGCTTTACTGCGCAAAGCCCGCGAAGCAGTGAAACCTGACATTGACATCAATGAAAGAGAAGAAGGGGAGCTTGAGAGGGTTGATGCAGAGGAGAATCAAGACGAGGTGGCATCTAGTAGACCAATTCTAGCTATCAAGCCTCCCATCATCAATCGTTTATTCAAACCTCTTCCTGACGGAAAAGTGGTTTGTATTCATTTTTTTTCTGTTGAACGCACGCTCGATTGCTATTATTTGTTTGAAAGTCCATTCACAAAATAACATTCCTAATAATTTCAGGAATACGGCGAAGGATATACGGCTTTGAAAAATGTACGTAATATCTGCTACATGAATTGCATGCTACATTGCCTGAAAGTTATTCCAGTATTAAAATCTACCTATGTAACATCGGATCAATATCTGAATCACCAAACAAGATGTCCCCCCAAAATAAATCCAGATGTGGCAACAGTAAGTCAACTTTTTCAACTATAAAATTCATATAAAATATATATTCATTTACGTTTTCACATTGAAGGTAGCAGGTAGATTTGAAACTGATGAGTTTTTTCATTTTAGGTTCTTAGAGAACTTTGGGGTGGAACTTTCTTCAGTCATAAATTCTTCTACATTGAAAAATTCAAGAATAAAATTGCAGAAATTGCTCCCATATATGACAAAAACACACACGAAGATACATTTGAGTTCTTTATGTTCTTATTCAACTTAATGAGTGAAGATTGTGCTATCGATTTACCTCGGCCCAGGATTATGACCGAAAGTGAAAAGGCTTGGTATGGCCATTTACAAGGTCGCACATCTTTTCTGGTCGACACTTTCTACTACCAACTGAAGAACACGAAAGTGTGCTGGAATTGTCGCCGACCTAATCTATCGTTTGAAACCGACAGCACTTTAATGCTACCTGTATATCAATCAACATGTCATCTACAACAGTTAATTGATGATTATATGAAAGAAAATCTTGTTCCTGAGTATTCTTGTTCAGATTGCAAATCCACTGCCACCATAGTGAATATGAAAGAGATCGTAGTGAATCCAGATGTATTGGTCATCGTTCTAAAAAGGTAATATAAAGTTTTCAATTAAACATCAATGAAAAAGCGATCTCATTGGGTAAGCATGTTTTTTTCTGTTTTGTTTTGCCAATTGGAATAAAAATTCCAGAGAAGTAAGAAAACAGTTACGGAATTTTAATCTATGGACCATTTCAGTTGAGAATTTGCATTCTGGCTTGCAAAACAACTAGAACAGTTCAAAGTAGAAGGGTCACAAAAGAAAACATCAAAATATGAATAAATGAAACATCTCAATTGGTTGAAAATGTTATTTGCCGAATGGTATTGGTTCGAACATCTGTTGTCTACATCATTCACTCTATTGAAATCTAATGAAAAACGTATCGGGAAGACACTATTCTGAAATCAAAAGTGATAAACCTAAACATGAAAATCGAATTGGAATAATTATGAAAAGGAATATTATTGAACAGAATTCACACGAAAAATAATAAAAGATGAATATATAAAAACACATTGAAATGAATCAAAATTATAGCGAGAATCATCCTGAACGACGACCAATTAGGCAACCCAGTGTAAAAAATCGATTTGGGTGATAACCACCTATCCAACGAAGGTACAAATTTCGGATCACTGATAGAAAGTCTCGCACTAATACATATATTTTCCGCTGAAACGAATCAGTTATTTACACCCTTCTCTTCCCACCATGGAGAGTTTAGCCAATGTTACCGATCACAAATATGTGCCATTCATCGCTTTGAGACGATTGTAGATACTAAAGATCGAAACGTCGGCGTCGTGAGTGGAGGTTCTTTCGGGACCGTTCTAGTGCCGCGTGGAGGGGGAATCCAGAGAGAGAGACCCAGTGCTAGGCGGCCGTCCATTCGATCGCTTGAAATAAACTGTTCAGGAACCCATAATGACGATTTTCGCCTACCCGCAAAGTAACTATGGATTCTGGGAGAAACAGGTGTCCTTAGTTTCCCCTAAAGTTTGCGCCAGATTCTGTACGTGCGTTTAACAACAATTAGCGGTTGAATGCCAGAAATACTTTTTCTTTTAATTTTTTGCTTATGTAATGAAAACTATTAGTCGGATCGAAAAAAAGTTGATTTGAAAGTTATATATAATTGAAAAATCTATCGATTAGCGTAGGGTCGATGTCGATATTCTAATCTGTTGCTTAACTATTGCGCTCGGAAATTGAAAAAAGGCGTGTTTTCATTATTCTATTGAAAAATGTTGAAATGCATTTGAGGGTTGCAACTGTGAATTTGGGAAGCTTCCAACTGTGAATTTGGGAAGCTTCCAACTGTGAATTTGGGAAGCTTCCAACTGTGAATTTGGGAAGCTTTCATCTACTAGCTACTACAGTTTCAATTTGGTTGAAAAACAGTTATAGGTTAGCAACAATCTGAATTGTTACTAAAAAAAGTGTCCCGCTAGATTGTTATTTCTTGCCCTATGGATAATCGAAACGGTTTTGGATAGTCAAAGAGTTGGACTACAAATTATTATTTTTGGAAAATCGATTTTTGCAATGTGATACCTTCAAAAATGGCGTCAAAAAACCAACGTCATTCAAACTGAAAAACAATGGGGAAAAAATGGTCGTATCAAAATGCGACATAGTGCATTGGAAAGATTTTTCTACGACTTTTGCCAACCTGACTTTTGGTCCAAGATAATTGGGAGCCGAGATAACACTTTTTTCATTTAATCCCCCTCCCTTTGTTTATTTATATGAAGCAACGAGACCTCGACGACTGCACAGAGCAAGTGTCATATTATCCATAGAAACCAGCAGAATTTGTTTTTCACAATTATTTATCGTATTCATTGATTGACAATGGCAGACCTCTCTCGTAGGTCGCTTATCACCCCTCAACTACCGGAATGAATACTTACGATTCTACCAACATTCCATTTCGAAGGGGGGACAAGATTCTCTTTGAGCATCACCAAAGTACTCAAATCGATAGGCTTAAAAGGCAAAACCCGAGTATTTGAGTAATCTAAGTGCGACCTCTTTCAGAACAATTGATGCATACGTTGCAATAATTGTCACCTAGATAAACGGCCCAGCTTGATATTGTTGGGTCCAGTCGTCGAGTAGAGCATTCAAGGGTTCCATGGTCAAGAAGCCTGACGATTCATGATATCAAAATAACCGTAATATCTTACCGAAACTCAAAATCCACCAGACTGAACTCAACGGTTGCATTGCACTAATGTTCAACGAAACAAGCAAGATACATACAGTCCAGAATCATCAAATGTGAATTTTGACATTCATATTCATTTATATTATACCTTCGTTGAATATTCTTAGGAGTGCGTCCAGAAGGCAGGCAAAGCCGAGCCTTGCGCGGGCAAAGGTCGGCCAATTATCTAAGGTGCCGAAACGAGTAGAGAGGATAAAAGAGAGCTTTTATATTCAAGGTTGAAACGTATGAGAGAGCTTTTGGATTCGAATTGCACATGTCAGATATAGGATGACGTAACCTTTCCGCTAACAAGCAAGTCTAAACAATGAATTGTACATGGGTTCAATGCCTTCAAGGTTAGTGCACGTGTAAAAATTGCCTGGAATTTGTTAACGTTTTTGGTTTCGAGATCGGATTGATTCGAAACTGGATCTGCTGAATTCGATACCGGTTTCAAGATCATGGAGTGCACGTGTATCAGATTACCTGGAATTTGCTTACGTTTCCGGTTACACATCAGCAAAATTCAATACGGGTTCGAGGTCATAGAGTGCACGTGTATAATATTTCCTGGAATTTGCTAACGTTTCCGGTTTCACAACGAAATTCGATACCGGTTTCAAGGTAATAGAGTGCACGTATATCAGATTACCTGAAATTTTATGATGCCGGTTGTAAAATAAAGCAAAGGTTATGCGGATGCCTGTTGCCAGTTGTAAAATCGATATTACCAAAGTAAGTACATACTGTGAAGATGTATCGTGGACTCTCCTGAGCGGAACATGTTTTGAGGGTCCAAATTTCTTTAGTAGACCCTGTCGTCAGTGCAGGAAGTTTATGTTACTCCCACTTCCTGAACGGTTTCATCAGGAAGATCAGATTTTATGGAATGGAGGAGATTCAAACTAATTTCATCGTTGGGAAAAATATGTTTCACCTTCAATACAATACTACGAATGATATTCATTTGTGGTTCAGTCTTTCCAGCTTCATTCGCAACATTTTCAATCAATATACTGTTGTTATCATTGCGAGCTCTGACCAATCGTAATGTTTGTTTTACATAAATAGCCAGAGCTTCAAGGGTAGTTTTTTGTTTGCCTAGGAAAATTCGATTGCCATCACGAATCTTTCTCAAAAATATGCCGCTGCCTTGTTAACCAATCTCTTCCGTTGCCTTGTTGTAACGGTGATCATCTTCAAGTTTTTTCTTGGCATTCTTGGCATCAATCACAGTATTGGCAACCCCTGCAGCACCACCAACCAATCCACCTAGAGCACTAAGTGCAGCGAATATGGGTATCAGAGGTAGGATACCCCCACTCTTCCCTTCAATGGGTACCATTTGAGGTTCTCGAACGTTCTGACGTCCATCGACACTGCTGGTGTGGTTTCATGCTGAAGGTTTTCGCAAGTTATTCTCGCTCAAATCAGTCATTTCATTGAGCTGCATTTCTTTTCGCAATGATGTGAAACTTTTCTGCGCGATATTCCTCTTGAATGATGGCTTCTCCACACCCATACCGAGTTAACGTTTGGTCTTTATGGCTGTTGATACGAACCAAGAACCTGCTTTCTCCCCCAGGTAGGTGTTATTCAGTGGGAAGTTTATCTATCAGAGTGTTCACAATACCACCACCTTTTCGTTCGAAGGTTAGCATGATGACAAATATGTTTAGAGGACCTATGTATGAAATAATTCAGGGCCAGCTTCTAGGAGTGTTATAGGGGTATGTGGGTCGTGTCTCAGGAAGCGTTAACGGGTGCTTTTATTGTTTTCGAGGTGCACGTTGGACGTTTTTAACGAAGCGTTAGACGCTTTTCACGAAGTGTTAGACGTTTTTAACGGAGTGTGAGTTGTTTTCGTCGGCAGTGTGGATATAGATGAGAACGCGATGAATTTTTTGTAATTGAATGTGAAAACAGTGATGAAATAATCTTCGACGATGTGGCCTGTGACAAACAGTATGGATTTAGAAAATATTATGCAATGTTTTGGATTGAGGTGGCCTTTACTTGATGGAAATCCATAGTTATTACGCTATAAGGTAGACACGATTAAATTTCCACAAAATTTATTGTCTTCGCGACATGTTTCGATACACTGTATCTTTATCAAGCGAATGTTTTTAAACACTAAATACAAATTTAGTTTGGTGTAAATACAATTTAGTGTTTAAAAACATTCGCTTGATAAAGATACAGTGTATCGAAACATGTCGCGAAGACAATAAATTTTGTGGAAATTTAATCGTGTCTACCTTATAGCGTAATAATTATGCAATGTGTCGGCGAAATCCGTCGATGCCGCCTACTTTTGCCAAACTTACTCAAAAATTCCCAAACACAATTGATACTCAACAACTGTAATATCATTGTTATTTTCAAGCGATATCACGTGAATTTGAAGCACATTTTCGATGGACACGTATCTCCAGACTTATCAAATGAAGAGTGCAAGGACATATGCTAAAAATAATGGAATGAAAAATTCGGTATTATAGCTATTGTCAAGGATTTCGACTTAAAAAATGGCAGATATCGCATTGGATTTGACGAATTTGTAAGGGTATAATGCAGCTGATTTCTCAGTAGGTAGGCATCATGTCATCGACAAGTATAGACAGTATAGACGATAAAATCCCTGATGCTGAGAGAGAATCAAAAATAAATCAGCTGTCAAGAGGAGTACGAAAGAAATACTTGGCCTTGAAATTGGGCAAGTCTGGAGAAGATGAAACTATTCAAACGTTATTCAACCCCATAACTAAACCGTTGAAACAAATTGCCGCTATGTCACAACTCGAACGTAAATTGAAACCGCCCTCACTGAGAACATTATTTAAACCGAAATATACCAAAATTGAAGGAAGAGGACCAGAATAATTGGTGGAAGGAGCACAGTCAGCTCCTTCAGAATCCACCAAATTCCTACAGCTGGAAGATGTTGCTGATGCGAGAGCTGAAGAAGAAAACGATGATAAGTTCTTCGATAGTTTGGAATCAAATCAGTATGTTCCAGAGGATGCTCATCATGCTTATATGAACATATCATGGAATACTTGGGTGAAAATAAGCAGATTGATATCGTTCACGGTCCCATATACGACTTTGGTCCTTCAAAATAATTCATGGGCGAAAGAGAAATTGATTTTCGCGAAAGAAACATCATAACAGAAGGACATCATTTCAAGTAAACACCAGGCCTGTATCAAATAATATTCTATGATTACCCCGATAAATATAAAATGGAAGATTTGTAAAATTATAAGCATATATTGGAGTTGACAACACCTCATCTGAATAGTCTTGGAGGTATGGAAGGTACTACTAGAAATAAATATAAACATGTAATCAGACCCCTCTTCCGACACCACACCATTGATAGCGCTATTCCCGTCAATAGTTTGACATTTAACGAAAAACCACTCGAATATGTGTATTGAGATGATGTAACTAGTCAAAAGACTGAGACTTCTTGTTGCGTCTCAAGAGGTTGGAAATACATCTGTACTAAATGAGATTGTGGCAATTATTGAGGAATTGAAGGAGGTCGGAGTCATTCAATGGATATAGATGTTTCTACTCTACTACATCAGTCTCAATATGGGTATCAACAAATTCGGCTACACTGCCAAATCAACATCGAACTCTGATGATGGGTCGCAAGGGTCTTGCGATTGTTCCGGTATAGTCCTCAATTATACTCACGATGGAAGTATTGATGCAGACTATCTGAAAATAAGTCATGTGAAGATGCCAACAGATGTGGAGGATGTAGCAAATAAACAATATGTGGATAACGCTATGCATGATTTGATGAAACAAATCGAAAATGGAACTCTTGTCCAGAAAATCTTGAATCACTTTATGCTCAGCAGAAACAGTATGTAAAGAATTATCTCAAGATGAGAGGTGAAATCTTCGAGGAGCCATGTTTGCTTATCAAAAAACGAATTACGAATACCGAAGCTGGAATCATACAGTAAGTCATCTTCAACGAGAGTGGGTTGCAAACAATCAGCATATGGAGAAGTCGCCTTGATTAATGAAGTAAAAAGTTTTCAGCAAATATAAGATGGAGTATACGAGCTAATTGAGTCTCTAATAAATCAACATTATAAGGACGTAATCTCAATGGAAATGGATACAACTACTTTGGTTGATAAACTGAATGGTTTTCAACGAAATTAGTTCAGATATACTCGAGGTAAAAACTGCGATCAAGGTAATAAACAAGTGGCAGAATACGGTTGTGGTAGATGCAATCAATAAAGGAACATAATTTCGTGTAGTATACAGCATCAGAATGGAAGGACATTCAAGGAAATTATATTGGTGAATGAGTTACATAGGCCGGCTCCCAAGAACTTTCCACGACGTCGAACCATAATCAAGGGGTTGGAGGACTTATGGCAAATGGACCTTGCACAGTTATAAACAAGTGTTTGAGGTAGTCAAAGTGAAAATAACCACCCCCACTTACCTACAATGGAAGATATGGTGGGGGACCAATCAGGGGAGCGTTTTACGAAGAGGAATTGCAAAAAAACTGCCAACCTTGATGTTTTTTTGGTGAAAAACGTCATCAGGAAGAAAGGCAATAAGGTTTATGTCAACTGGCTTGGTCTCGATAGCACTCACAACAGCTGGATAGATGCAACAAATCGATTGTACACTCTATAGACCATATTAGTTAGGTTAGGATTACAGTTTTGGCGCGAGGTCCAACTTCATAAATTTTTACATGGGGACCTTATGGAGGTTTTAATACAATGTGGAACTACACAATGTGGAAAGAAATGTTAGCTCTCAAACAGCTTGTGCCGGATATCCTCATCATTCCTTAATGTATCAATGTCAAAATATAATTGGAATATTTTTTTGTAAATGTTTTATATTGAAATGGAACTAGTGATGTTCAAGAAATTTTCTATTGTCGTAGATTAATTCAGGTGTACGTGACGTCACATCTGTCAACGAATTCCACTCCCCACTCCTCTCCTATTACTAAATTTAAAATTTAATGGGAAGTTCGATATTTTACCCGAGATAATTATAGAAATGAATATAAATTCATAGTTAATTTATGGAAGCTTCATATTCCAAACCAAAAATCTGAAGTGACAAAATGGCAAACATAAAACTATCTGCAATAAATGATTATTTTCGTGACGATTTGAAATGCATACAGAGAGGTGAACAGAGTCTTTCATCGGGACGTTTGGAAATGTGCAATTTTGATGCAGGATTGAAAATCATTAAGGGAAAGGTGAAAGCAAGCATGAGGGACAAGAGCTATGATATCGAGGTGAGTTTGTTTACATAACTAATAATTTATACCAATCAAGACAATAAAATGTAAATCCATTTCAGTATTTGGTGTTCTGTTACAAAGCATATCATTGAGTGTGTTCAGATTGATTTTCATGAAAATTTTAGCTAGATCATATTGAAGTAGTTATACAGTTGCAAACAGTGAAAGTTTCAGGTGATTAGTTCACGAAAAAATGATTATGACTACTTTCAACTGAATTGGACTCAGTTAAAAGATGAATCATGTTCCTATATATCTTTTACTCACCGTTCGAAACTGGTATTTATTGAATTGTTTTCATTTACAGGTATTATTGGGGTTTAATTATGAGTTTGAAACCTGCACCTGCCCCAGAGGACAATTTGTATGTCATCATATATGGCTTGTGTGCTATTACATGCATACTCCAATATTTCTAGAACTGATGTGGCTTGTATGTGGGTTCCTAGAGCAACAGAAGTTACAAATGAAATTACAACGGATAATTTATTTGATCCATTGGCAGGAGAAAGACCCAGCAACGAACAGCTTGATGAATTGAAAAATAATTTAAAGACAGTGAACAGCAGTTGTGGTTTATTATGGCTTATGCAGGAAGACCCAAATGTTGGAGCAGAAACATTAACTGTAGACATTGAGGAGCTTTTACAATCAGCAGAATATCAGGAAAGCCAAAATAAACTAGGCTTTTTTCAGAGCATGCTAGCCATGAAAGAGTATAAAATTCTGGAAGTTGCTCAGAAAACAGAATGACAGACTGACAACCAAGCATGGCTCATCAGCAGAAAACATAGATTGACTTCCCCTAATTTCGGTGAGATACTGAAGGCGGTCCGTAGACAAAGATATGCTCCATCACTGTTCAAAAAACTAACAGGTAAAATTCATTCTTTACAATGATTAATAACATTTTTGTTTCCAATTGCCCATTGCGCCATGTAGTCAGGGGATTTGCTTATTGATTTGTTTCCTTTTTGTGAATGAATCAAATGTCTAAGAGTGATAAAAATATGTCTATCGATAATCAATAGAGTGTCTTTGTAATTCCTATTTTCTACATATATAGCACTTCAAACGAATAATTTGAACGAAAGTATTTTTGAATTTTTTGGTATTTGTTCCATATATTGATTGCTTGAATTATATTTTTAATTTTCAGGAAGTTATGACTTGGAAAGGATGAAACAAATTCAATGGGGACGCCAAAACGAAGCTAATGGAATTCAATGAATTTTTGGGGGCCTCTCCAGATGGACTGATTTTTTCGGATGGATTAATTGAAGTAAAGTGTCCATATACCTTGAGGAACTCCACCTTGGCAGGTAATTTGAAGAAAAGTGACATTTTATTCAGTGAAAATGGTGAATATATTGTCAATAAGGATCATAATTATTATGATCAAATTCAGGGGCAGCTACACATTACTGGAAGAGACTATTGTTATCTAGTTTCATGGACTACTGCTGATGTTGCCATCAAGAAAATTGAAAAGGATAAGAGTTGGGAAAAAAATATTAATATACTGAAAGAGTTTTATTTGAATGAATATCTCACGCATATAAGCTCATGATGTATTGTATTTTTCATTTTTAATATATGTAAATGAATTTTGGGATAGTTTACTGATATTGGAAAATGTGATAGTTCCTTATACTAAAATTAAAATATTCTCTACAGTCACATTTTATCACAATCATAATAACAATACAAGTACCTTATTGGTGAATACTAAAAGGCCATCTACTAAAAGTTTCAGCCAGCACAGTCAAATTATCACAGAAAAAACAAACTATACAATATACCTTCAACACATTTGTTATTTATTCATTTACTTAATGCAGTATCTGCTTTTGTTAAGATTTTTTTGTATCCTCTGATGAATGATGAAACATGTAATGAATTGATTTGCTGAAAAAAACAATATTGAATTATATATTGTTCAATGATCCTGAATTAATTCATATGCAGGAAGTATATAACAAGTTTATATTTTTATATTTAAATTCAATATCTATAAAATGTATAATGCTTTGCCACCTCACTTTGAAGATTTCGACTCGTCTAAATTCAAAGGGGCTATTACATCATATCTAAAAAAATGAACAAATTCTTCAATTATTACTTTTTGTTAATCATTATCATTTTTTGTATAGTTTAGGTTAAGCTAGGATAAGTATTACAATACATTGTTATTTATGTAATGACCATGGCAAGGGTTGAGTGGAAGAGCACTTTTAGTGAACTCCCCCTTGGGATTTCCAAAAAATTGTACAAATGGTATTATTAAGAAGAATTATGTGGAAATAAAGACATTCATTATTATTATATTATAATGGCAGTGAATTTTTTCAGCATAGTAAGATCAACAGAGATTGATAGCACAATTGTTTATAACTTTTTTCATGGAAGAACACACTAAAAAAATAGGATGAACACAAAATAAAAAACAACTTTCCGATAACAAAAAATAATCCTCTAAAAAAATGTCATTCTAATAAAGACTAAAAAAAAACTCTGAAAAAGTGAAAACTTAACATTCAATGTTGTAAGACAAAATTTAAATTCACTCATTTTCCTCTACAATATTTTTCACCAAAGGGTTTTGTAAGTTAACCAGAGCACATATAACTTGAAATATTGCAGAGGAAAATTTTTTCATTGAACCAGGAATCAAATTCTAAATTTTTTTATTCTAGCATTTGCCCGCTCTACATGAATTCTGGCTCTTGCTATCTCCAATGTTCTCATGGATTTACTTTCAGTGAACTGACTAGTCTTCAAAAATGGAGGCACATTAATGGTCACGCCAGGCTTCAAAACATCATGAATAAGGAAGCCTTTGTCTGCAAGTAGCATATCTCCTGGTTCTAAATGGTCATTCAATTTACTCATCAAAAATACTTGCATGTCTGACGTAAAACCAGGAAACATGTTACTGACAAATGCTATTACAGTAACTCCCACCAGGACTTTATATGTATTTGCATGCTTATAATGGCTGTATGTCTGCTTCTTCATGTTCATATCCTTAGGATTTGTAATTTTCACCTCTGTACAGTCAATTATAAGCCTGCAGTTGGTAAACGATGAGAAGGAATTGGGAAGACATGTTTTTATTTTACATATCGATGGAAGTTTTGACATGAATTCACTGTAAAGCGTTTTATGCATTAGGAGAACCCAAGTTAAAAAAATATTTGTGATAGTTATTGGGCTGCAGTCGAATCGGGTGGCAAGATCTAAATGAGGAAAGTTCATTCTCAACTTCATGAGAGTTATTAGCAAGTGATCCTCTAATAATATTCCTGAGACCTTCCACCCTAAGTAATAATGGAACTGAAAACCTGATAAATATTTTAGAAGACACGTGAAAATTTCGTTACTTGGTAAGCCAGTATACAATTGTATAAGATCAGGTCTGTTTTTGATTTGGTTGTACGTGAAAGTTTGCCCTGCCACAGTAGGACTAAGTCGGGAACTGTCTGTGTCTGTACTTCATGAGGTGAAATGAGTTCATCACTTTTTTCCCTTTGAACAGTTCGAACTCTTTTAGCCTGTACTGTAGTTTCAAATCTACTTCTCTTCTCTCTGTTATGAGAGAAGATGGTAGGACCATTCATCTTCAAACCATCCTTGAAATGGCAACTATAGACACGGGTTGTGTTAGTGGGATTTCTATCAGTCCGACTGGAAAAAGTCATGAGCAAATAGAGTCATTGGACAGTATATATCTATCAGTAATTGCATCCAAATTTTTAACACAAACCATGCTAAATTTTTTATCCATATTTTTGCTTCTTCGTTTGTTGGGAATGCAAACATTTTGCAATCACTTGGATGCCTATGGTTACACCCAGGAGCAAAACAGTGCACCATTTTCAGATTTACAAAATCGAATAATTTTTCCAACTTACTAGCTCTCCTGATATCAACACGCCAATTTTAAATATCCCGCTAACTTTGTTGCCCCACCAGTAATCTACCACTCATCAATCTAAGACATGCGTTCCATGAATTCTGCAATGCATTTTTATATTTAAAAATCCTGAGTGAATATACCATTTCTTTCCATTATTTTGGATCAGACAGATAGAGGAAACTCTGTTACATCTTTATCATCCAAAAGCAGTTCTAAGGAATGATATTGAATACCTGAAAAAAAGCGACAAAGTCGAAGAATTTTTAGTCCCATAAGATTCACATGGGAAATTAAATGACAGGTTTCAGTGATGGACCTGAGTTCGAATTTCGCGCTCGAAAAATCCTAACCTAACTAATATGGTCTATATGATTAATATAATGTAATTTCGTCCTATACAATATGGCTTTGGTACCCTTGGAGGATGTGAAGCCGTTGCTCACGCGGCTCGTCAATTCGTCAGTTATCATCCAGACCCAAACTCAAAAATTTTCCTCATAATCGATTTCAGAAATGCTTTTAACATGGTGCTTAGAAATGAACTACTGAACAAAGTCAAGGAGCAAATACCCAATATTCATTCATTCATCTACCAATGCTACAAATCAAGAACCTTTTTGAGTTCTGGTGGTGATATAATCAGTTCAGAGAGGGGTGTACAACAGGGAGATCCACTGGGACCAGCATTATTCTGCCTTGCAATTGAAATCTATTGACACCGAATTCAACTGCTAGTATCTTGACGATGGATCAATTGGAGGCGATGGTAATATAGTCCTGGAAAACTTCAAACAAATAATTTCCAGATCGGAAGATATTGGTTTGGAACTGAATTTCCAAAAGTGTGAATTTTTTTTCTTGTAAGACAAAGATCCCCTTATATTCCAGAAATTTATTTCTCTTGCACCAGACATCAGAGTTCTTCGGAAAGCTGATTGGTCACTTCTTGGTGCTCCTCTATCAGATGAAGCTCTTCCTGCTCATCTCACAGAAAAAATAAATTCTCTCACACTCATGACTTCACGCATTGGGGAGATTCCAGCACATGTTGCCTACTTTTTATTGAAGAATTGTCTAGCAATACCAAAGATGACATATTTATTACGCTGCAGTCCCACTTGGCATAGTCCAGAAAAACTTGAGTTCGATGATATTATACGTAAAATAACCAATAATCATTCAGACGGACGGAAATGGATTCAAGCCACACTCCCAGTGAAACAAGGAGGATTGGGAATTCGTCTCACATCTGATTTAGCCTTACCTGCATTTTTATCATCTCCCAATAGTGTTGCTGACTTGATTGAGGCAATCTTACCGGAAAGTTTTTCGAACACACCGAAATATCTCAACTTAGAAGGAGAGCAGCTGTGGATTTCCAAAACAAAAATCCAATTATCGAATTCGGAAAAATCTTCGCAAAAGTGTTGGGATACTCCTCTGATTGATATCGTTGAAAAAGAACTGCTAGATTCAGCTATGTCAATAACCGAAAAGGCTCGTTTCAAAGCAGTTACTTCCGAACAATCAGGTTCCTGGCTCAATGCTCTTCCAGTGAGTTCACTGGGCACTCTCCTCGATAATGAATCATTCAGAATTACAATTGGACTGCGTTTGGGAAATTCGGTTTGTGTTCCTCATACCTGCAGATATGGTGTTCACGTTGATGAAATGGGAATTCACGGTTTGAGCTGCAGATTCAGCGCAGGACGTTATTCTCTTCATGGTGTTGTGAATGACTTGATCAAACGTGCCTTGACAACGGCAAAAATTCCAGCAATTTCAGAACCTCTTGGTGTGAGTCGCGACGATGGCAACCGCCCTGACGGTATGACACTCATCCCTTGGAAGTTTGGTAAACCTCTTGTCTGGGATTTTACATGCGTCGATACTTTGGCATTATCACATGTAGTTGCCACTTCCCATAGTCATGGTGCTGCCGCTGCGAATAGTGAAAAGGTTAAGACTAGAAAATATCAAAATTTACAGCAGCTGTACATTTTTTATCCAATTGCTATTGAAACCTCTGGAGTTTTTGGTGTGCAAGCATTGGAGCTCATCAAAGAGATTGGCAAAAGAATAACAGAAGCCACGAATGATACTAGAGCAACATCATTTTTATTCCAACGTAGCGGTATTGCAATTCAACGTGGAAATGCAGCTTCTGTCCTTGGAACCATTCCTGTTACCCGTCAACTGGATGAATTATTTTTAACTCCTCACAATACCTTTAGAAGATGTCGAAACAAGCAATCCCCAAAATTATCTGATGAACAACTAGATTTTGATCAAAAAGTGAAACTCCATAACAAGACAGAAATACATAGGGAACAGACTTCTTTTAAGGAAATTTGGCTGCACACACCTAGATTTATCAATATCTCCAAGGCTTAGAAAATCCTCTTCATCTCCATTGAAGTTGATATCGAGCATTCCAAATTCTAATTCATTGTCGCACCGATTCGTTAGGAGAAACCATTCGATAGGAGACAAATGTGACGATCGAATCACAAATGGCCTGAATACCATCGAACCCATGGTAAATAGTAATATCAAATCATTCTGTCTCAACGGGTTGGAGAATGTCGGGAACACTTGTTTCATGAACTGTGTCATCCAATGTTTATCCAATACAAGATGGTTACTGGAGTACTTGAAGAAAGATACATATGTAAAGGACATAAATAATAGTATTTCGAGTATAAAAAATACTCTGATGAAAGCATTTGCCGAAGTCATCAAAGAATTGTGGTCGGAAGATTTGTCTAACAAAGTGGTGAATACACTTTTCCTAAAGAGCCAAATCGAACTTCATGCACCTCGCTTCATGGGTCATGCACAACAAGATGCCCAGGAATTTTTGAGATACCTACTCGAAGGACTTCACGAAGATATCAATCAAATCACAGATAAACACAAGCCAATTCCAACAGGATCAGACGAAAAATTGAGTGACGGCAATGAATCGCAAGTGTCATGGATGGGCAATTCCAACGTACTAGAAAACTTCATCGGCCAACTAAAATCGACCCTAAAATGCACATATTGTGGTAACTGTTCCGTGACCTTCGATCACTTTTGGGAACTTTCACTGCCTAACCCACAAATCACAGGTCATCTCGGATTATATCATTGCTTAGACGCATTTACCGAGGAAGAGATGTTGGATGGTGACGAGAAACCGAGATGTTCGCAGTGTAAAGAAAGGCGGAAGTGCTCAAAATCGTTATCGATCCACAAGTTCCCCAATGTGCTAGTGATCCATCTCAAACGATTCTCTCCATCCGATAGTTCCAGGGGTAAACTGAATGTCATGGTAGATTTCCCGTTAGGAGGTCTGGACATGAAGAACTATGCGGCAGCCGATGTAACCCCTTGTCGCTACAATCTCTACGCACTCTCTAATCACAGCGGCACTAGATACAGTAGCCACTACACATCTTACTGCCGGCATCCTTATGTGGGAACGTTGCATGAATTCAACGATTCTTGTGTGTCACCAATCTCCTCCAAATCACTTGTGAGTGGCGAAGCGTATATTTTATTTTATGAACAGGAAGGCATATAATATGAACTGTTTGTTCATATTTTGTAAGAAAGATAAACTTGCTGTTGCTGGGTTCATTTAGACATGATATAGTTATGTGTTACATCGAAGAATTCAGATGGAAAATTGCTCCCTTGAGTTGAAAGACTAGCTACCTGAAGATGAAGTATGGACTCAAATTCACTATGATAAATGTGAATTTTGGAAACTCAAACACCCAAACCTGGAAATAAAAAATCTTCAAAACAGTACGTTGGACTTTATTGATCAATGTCATTCTCGCAAAATTTCTTTGTGAAAATAAACTAATGTACTATTCTTGCCTTGTAAGCATTTAGCGTGCTGTATTGATTGCGCTGTCACTTGTAATGATTGTCCGATATGTGGAACATCCATTTTGAGAATTTTTGTATCATAGATCCATCTATGTTCGTTTTTACAATATATATTCAATAAACTTTCTGAATATTCGTTTCATCCCCTAGAAAAGGATGTGGTTCTGAACTACCTGCAAAAAAGGTGAAACTGCTGGGGTTTGAAACTTGCAAAGGAGGTGACGCTGGTACCTATTTCTAATGAATGAATATTCTATATGAGTTTTATTGTATTAATGTATGTGTGAGTTGATCGAATTCCCTGTTGTATGTCTGAAATGAGCGTGTTGAGATCAGATTATATCATTTTGTATGCAGTTTTTTCCAATATTTCATCCATCAATCTTCGGGATTTTGGATTCAAGGTGCATGTGTCAGATATTGGATTACTTGGATGACGTCACGTTTCTGAATGCACACAAGTCTTAACAAGTTCGAGAAATTTGACACGGGTTCAATGTCTTCAAAGTGAATGAGTGCACGCGGTAGGTATTAATTTTCATGATCAGCGGAATTCGGTAGCGGTTCAAAGAACTCAAGGTCATAGAGTGCACGTGTGTTATTCATCAGATCACTTGGAACTTGCTAACGTTTCCGATTAAACATCAGCAAAATTCAATACGGGTGCAATATCGTTAGATATTTATTTTGAAGTAATGCCAAGTGGAGCAATCAGTTGTGCGAGGAACGTCGAAGATGAAGCTTGTAGAAGTAGACATTCGAGGTGTGATTTGAGTGGTGTGTTCTATCCCAAAGGAATTGTCATAACCTACGGGGTACTGACGGATCGTTTTCTGCTGAAACCTCCAGAGCCGTACAGTTCTTTGTCTGCCGAAGAGAAACGACAAGTGAGATTTTTGGAACAGAACGTGCACGGGTTGAGATATTCTGATGGTTTCGTGGATTACTGTGATTTGAATAGTATTTGGAGAATGAAACTCAATTACCCTAACACCAAACTGATATTTTGCACTCGACGCGCGTTTTGCTAACAAGGTTAGCATCTTCAGTAGAAGAAAATTGATACTCAATGGTATCAATTTTCTTCTCCTGAAGATGCTAGCCTTGTTAGCGAAACGCGCGTTGAGTGCAAGAATATAATTTTGGTGTGATGATCTCTGAGAAAAGCTTCAACTTTCACACCGAAGGTTCCAATATCTTTATATTTGGAAGATGCTTATGTAATATAGGTGAAGGGGCATCAAAGTTGACATTTTTCAAAAATACTTCAAAGAATTGATATCAGCGCCACACATAGCCAATTTGGAAAAGATCCATACTAGCACGCACTCATTCAACATAAACAACAGCCAATCATCAACCGCCTCCAGTTTTTCCCTTTGAAAAGTCTCTGTGTACGAATCACAGGGGTGAAAAAGTACGCTGTAGTCTGATTCACTGTTCAACGATATGGAAGTGGATAGAGAAACAGATGGTATGGTGAACAATGCTGAAATTCCATCTGAGCAGTTCGAGGGGTTTATCACCGACAGCAGCAACATCAGCATGGGAAAATGTATTCTCCAATCGAAATCGATGTTATTTCATACCAAACCTCTACGTAGAATAACACCTGTGCCTATTCCTAATAAATAAATATTTAATATGAGTTTTATTGCATAAATGTATGCGTGTGTTGATTGGATTTCCAGTTGTTTGTCTGCAATGAGTGTGTTGAGATCGAAATATATAATTGTATGCAGTTTTTTCCAATATTTCATACATTTATCCTCCAGATGGAGTTAATGAAGTGTTCATTACTTTTGAAAATGTGAGTGGATATAAAAACGAAACGTGGGCTTCAAATTGGATGCCAATGGTTCCAGCTGTAATCAATGATGGTCATTTGCATGTTCTGAGTGCAGAAATATTCGTTCATTTTGCTTACAAGTTGAGACTTATTTTTGATGACCTACGGTGACTTGCCGGATTGAAGAGAAATCGAGTCTCAACCACAGTCATCTAAGCTTTGCATCGAGTGTGATATAAACAATTTCCGGATTGATTCAGCTGATACAAATTTTCGAATATTTCAGCTAATATCCATTGAAATTCAAAGTACGGTTATATGAAGAAGGTGAGATTCAGTGAGGACAACAATCACATTCACGACTTGTATGTATGGCAATTTGCTCATAAATAATCGAGGAGCAAATTTTGGAGTATTTTCCGATTGATCGAATGTGTTTTCGAAGACCCATCACCGAAGCATCCCGATCGATCGGACCAATTTTAGATGAAATGCACCGAAAAAACACATTTGACCCTATATTTGTCTGAGATACGCTCTCAATTCAGAGAATTATGAAATTATAACACAAATATTTTAAATTTTTGAGGAATACATTTTTGGATGTGATTTGTTTCTCCATCTACAAGCAGATGATAGCTGGGTGGCTAGAGCGTAGGACTGAGAATCTTAAGACCCCAGGTTCGACTCCGGGTTTCTGCATTTTCTTTTTATTCAATGTCTGAAGTTAGCGTTGTGTGTTAAATGACAGTTGTGTATGGTATCGCACGTAACAATTCGAGAGCTACGTGTTCCAATGCAACGAAAGCTCCTGCATCAACATCATGTTCATTTCCCTCACACCCTGTATACTTCATGACTGCATACCCTGTTTCATGGCTGCTCAATGCTGTCCCAATGACAGTAATGTTTTTTAACGTTGGCAGCCATTTTCTTGCTGCACTCCCTGTATATCCCCATGGCAGACATGTTTTTCTCTTAATTGCTGCACACCTTGTATGTTCCACGGCAGACATTTTTTTTCTTTATTGCTGCACACCCTGTACTTATATCCTTACGGCAGACATGTGTTTTCTCAATTGCTGCACACCCTGTATATTCCAACGACAGACAAGTTTTTTCTCAATTGCTGCACACCCTATATATCCCTACGGAAGTCATGTTTTTCCTTCGTCGACGCCATTTTTTTTCTATCCCCAACTATGGTTGATTTTACAAATGACAAACACGCATCCGCATAACCTTTGCCTTAGTTTATAAGTTTATAATCTGATACACGTTCACTCTATGACCTTGAAACCGGTATCGAATTCCGCTATGTAACCGGAAACGTTAGCAATTTCCGAGAAATATGATACACATGCACTCTATGACTTTGAAACCGGTATCGAATTCCGCTGATCGTGTAACCGAAAACGTTAGCAAATTCCAGGAAATATAATACACGTGCACTACCCTTGAAGGCATTGAACCCGTATCAAATTTTTTGTTGAGACTTGTTTGTATCCGGAAACGTGACGTCATCCGATATCTGACATGTGCACGTTGAAACCAGAAGCTCTCTTATACGTTTTGACCTTCAATCCAGAAGCTCTCTCATACGATACGTTTCGACCTTGAATCCAAAAGCTCTCTCATACGATACGTTTTGACCTATAATCCGAAAGATCTTTCATAGGTTTTGACCTTGTATTCAAAGGCTCTCTCATATCCCCTCTACTGAAGCCCTCTGGGGCGTCTTACTGACTTAAACGGTAGCGCATTTGCTGTTTCAATTGTAGGGATCTCCAAAAAAATCCACAGTGCTCCTGTTGAAGAATATCTTGATATATTCAGAGCTCCTATCAAAAATCCACCTGCACTCAGTTAGTAAAACAGAATAATCACAGAAAACGTCAAACAATCACTAAGAGACTCCACCGAATTTTGGTTGATAATAAGTCACACCTCAGTTTCGACTCTAGGGGAATTGAACGCTATTACAAAAACTAATAAATCACACCTTCAGGATACGAAAGACCAACTCAGTGGAGTCTACATAGCGTTATATGGTCCTAGCCGGTGGATATTTTCAAATTGAATTGGATGAAAGTGATAAGGAATTGAGTGCTTTTTCTACACCCAGTGATCACAAAGAGTTCAACAGGATGGCGATGGGATTAAAAATTCTCCTGCTACATATCAGAGGATGATGGATGCTGTTTTGCCAACCTAACTCTGTGTCTATTATACCTCGATTACGTCATTTTAGAGAGTGGACCTGACTTAAGTGAACATCTCAGCCGCCTTGACATATTTTGATAGAATGAGAAACAGCAACTTGAAATTCGAATCTACTAGATGTCAGTACATGAAAAAAAAAGCAAAATACCTAAGACAACTCATATCAGAAATGGGATCGATCTATCAACAAATCCGGAAGAAACCGTAGTCATGAGAAAATACGCTCAGTCCGGAACAGTAAACTAAATCAGAGCTTCCCTAGAATTATGTGGATTCTATAGAGAATTTCTATAAACATTTTTGAATCTTGGCCCAACCTCTAACTCAAGTTTCTGAGAAGGTTTGATTCCGTTGAGGTACCCAACAGAAAAGCTTCCCGAACTCCGAAAATGGCGTTGATTCTGCCTCTTATACTGAAATACCAAGATTTTAATAGACCAGTCATTGTTACCACGGATGCAAGTGCTACTGCAATCAGTGGAATCCTGAGTCAGGAAAACGATGGATTTGAACCTTCCATCTGTTTCTCGAGCCTAACTCTCAACTCGGTACTCAACTATTGAACGAGAAAAAAAAGTGTGGCTGAACAATACTCAACTATTGAACCAATTGTACACTGTGCCCTCTATCCCATATACATTCAATTTGGTTAGTAGTATGGACCTATCGATGGTCTCAAATGCTCCTTTGAGGTCAAGGAACACAGCCACAACAAACTTATTTTTATCCAGTTCAGTTTTGAATTTATTTAGAAATAGTTGCACTGATTGGTTGTTGATTAAAATGTTGTTTTCTTCAACATATTCTATCAGTTGATTATATATTGCTGTTTCTTGTACCTTCTCAATCGGAGGTAAAGTGTTGATTGGTCTGAATTCATCAGCTTCAATAGTCAGAGGAATTTTGGGTATAGGAACAGTAGCACTACTTTTCAATCTTTTAGGTTTTCGACCAGTTCCGAGAAAGGTATTGATAAGGTGTAGTATAACGTGTCCAATAGTCTCAAAAACTTGTTTCAATATTTTAGAGTTGAGGATTTCATGTACACTGCACTTATTATCCAAGGAAAGTATAATTTTACGTAGGTCAGTTAACGACAGCAATCTGAACTCTGAGAAAGTTTTGTATAGATTATAGTTTTTATTGCACCATGACTCTGTATAGTCAATACTCTCCACTATTTCATTTATGCTTTCTACAAAATAACTGTTGAAGTTATCTGATATTTCGAAATCATCTCTAAGTAATATGAGTTCACCAGTTTTTTCAAACCGTATACAATTTGGAAAGTCAATGTCATCACCTTTAACTAGTTTTTTGGAGAGTTTTTCACATTTCGTCAGAGTTGTTTCTATACCGATCAATTTTTTCAATATAATATTGGTCTTTTTTTTTCAATGTATTGACAACATCATTTCTCAATTTTTTGAATGTTTCCCAGTTATTTTGTTTTTCTGCATTTGAACAGTTTCTGAAGACTCTGTATGCCCGGTCACGATTCTTAATTTTACAGTGAAATTCGTTATCAAACCATGGCAAATGACTGTTATGAGTACAATTTTGAATTGGAGAAATATCATCAATAACTGTTTCGCCATTATTCACTATATCTTGATAAATAAGTTTTACGTCAGTGGAATTTAGTGACCATTCACATGATATCAAGTTCATTTTTATGATGTCCAAATTCCGTTCACTGAAATTTCTATATTTTTTTATCGTTTGATTTTTTTTTATTGTGAATATTTGTCAAATTGACCGTGATTGTTGCATGGCCTGTTATCATTGGATATAAGTGCACCGAAGCTTGACATATATTTTCGTTTGTTGAGACATAATCTATAAGCGTTTCGCTGTGGTTAGTAACACTAGTTGGTTCTTCTATTATTTGCGAGATGCCATACGTGTTGAGGAGATTTTTCAATCTAGAAACATAAAAACTATCATCAGAGTAGTTCAGATTGAAGTCTGAAATACAACCAAGTTTTGTCGAAAATAAGCTATCACAGATATCTTCAAAGTCCTCTGAGAATTTTGCATCAGATCCTGAGGGTGAATGATAAAGACATTCGACTAAAATGAGGAGTTTGATCTTAATTTTTTAAATTCTACACCAATAATTTCCTTCTAATATATATGTTCTATAGACAGAGTTCTCAATGTCACTTTCAATGTGAATTGAGACACCACCTGTATGTCGACTTTTGGAGTCACAGCGTACTATATTATAATTGGGAATTCTCAGTTCACTTTCTCCGATATCATTGGTTATTCTGGATTCACTTTGTAATATAATTTTTGGGTTGTAGCAGAATAGACTTTCCTGTAATTGATCTTTGTTTTTGAGAAGACTTTGAATATTCAGGTATATAATGTCTGTGTTTAATAGTATATTAGAATTATTTTCTACTTTTTTGAAAGATTATTCGAAGTTTTGTTGACAATCATGGGTTTATTATTTATATAGGTATCTTATTGTTTTTGAGTCATCACCGTTTTCAATAAGGTTTTGCAATTCTGATTTAACCTTTTGATAGTACTCACGCTGAGCTCTAGTCTAGTCGCTAAAAACTTTCACACTTGGAACTGTTATGAGTTGTTGATTTTTGAGGACATACTTTGCATCATCTGGCGATTGTGGTATCATTTTGATAGGACGGGTTCTGTGGGCTAATGCTTTCCCTAATCTGAACAGTTTCAAATTACTTTCATTAACATTCAAATTTTCAAGAACTTTTTCAACAGCCTCTGTATCTTGAGTTTCTTTCGGCCCGAGTCTTTAATTGAGATTCATTGATTTTCAACATGATGAGGTTTGATGCACGATTTTGACGCTCAAGCATTTCATAAATCACTTCTCTATCTATTTCACTACCGTTATTCTGAGGCATAGGTGGCTTAGCCATTTTCAATTCTTCAACTTCCTTTCTCAGGTCGGAGATGGCTTTAATAAGAGCTGGAACTTGACGAAGACCAGATTTACATTCTTAATGAGATTATTGGTTGTAGTATCTGTATACAGTGTGATCCATAAACTGTGCAAGAATTAGATTTTTTTTTCTATTACCCGCCTTGGTAATGAACACTAGTAATAAATAATGAAAATTGAAATGGGACACCATGACTCAATGTTTGAGTATACCTTTTGATTGTGAACAACTGTTCAAAGTAACATTTCATTGTTACATCGCAAGTTTTTCGGGCTTGAGGGTCGTGTCCTGGAATTTAGAGTTCCGGAGCTTTCGGCAGCCATCTTCAGCGGCTTGAAATCCTTCAAGCCCAAAAACTTGCGATGTATCAACAACTGCTTTGGAAGCCTACATTCTAACATTTAATTGTATCTCTCCAAAAAATGGTACTCTATTCTTGGACGAATTTGATATTTTTGACCTCCCCTGTATGCTGATTGAAGCCATTCTAAGTACACTCAATAAGGTTATCGAGCATTCACTAACCTTTGGCGGTACTCCATCTATTGTGCAAGAAAAAAAAAATTCCTTTGTTGCACATTCAATGGACCACACTGTAGATTTCTAGTTGAAAACTTGTGAATCTGATTCCGAAGAAGTCTTGATGAATTGATATCATATAAACAGTCATGTCGATAGCAAATTATGATATTGAAATAACCGTGATACCTTATCGAAACTAAAAAAAAACAATAGACAAAATGAATCTCCATAACACTGAACTCGACGGTTACATTGCACTGAATGAACAAATTCTCTGTTCGAAAAAACAAGCATGGCAACAATGGCCAATGATTTCGGCATAGTAGTCCTAATTGAAATATGAATCCTATTGGACCCAGAATCATGAATTAGGCCGAGGACACACGGTCCGGATAAACGCCCGTCCGAGTTTTGTCCAGAAGTACATTTTGAAAGTTAGTGAAGAACACACGGAACCCGGACGGGCTTTTGCCCGTCCGATAGCAAAGACGCCCGGATATATTCTCAACTGATCATCCGAGACCCGGCCGGGCGAACACGTGCAGTCAGTGTTGTGACCATCGTGGTGTGCTCATCTCGAGTTGGTGGTTTGGTGCTTGGTTGTCATATACTCATATATTGGACAGTTGATAATGACGACGGATATAGACGTGGATGAACTTATATCGCTAGTGCAAGAGAGACCCCAACTTTGGGACAGAACGTTGGAAGAATATAAAGACAGAAATAAGACAAGGCAAAATTGGATTGTTGTTTGCTCTGCATTCTATCCCGATTATAAGGAGCTGAGTGATATTGAAAAAAAAACTATTGTAAGTAACATTTATTTTATTCACAAATTGAATTTTATTACAATATAGTCAATACAATACTTCTTCAATACAATACTTCTGAACAGTAATTGACTATGAATATGTTACAAACAAATTGTTTCAGGCCGATGATGTTTGCCCATGAACTTTCAAATCCTAGGCGATTGCCAAAATAGGAACAGTAAAAAAAAATATCATTTGTTATATGTAGGCCTACGGCAGCAACCACTCTGTAGTGCCTATTATGATGTTTTTCACGTCAGCCTTGAAATCTAGACATTTGCCGAAACTAGAACATTAATAATGAGAAAATGCAAACAAACTGTCTCAGACCTATGATGTTTTGCACATGAACCTTTCAAATCCTAGCTAGACATTTGCTAGGGCACTGAACCCGCATCACTAAATAATAATCTGCCAACACATTTCTAATCTGGTTTGCTTTTTTTCCTCCTACTCTAGCTTGGTTCTGAGTTGGTACAATTTCGATATCCTCGAATCCAACAACTTCCAGTGTGAAAGCACAGCACAAGCTTCCACTATATCAATACAAAAGTTTGGATTCACATTGAGAGGGCCATGAAAGATTCTAAATTCGTTGCTTAATATACCAAAAGTACATTCAATATATCTTCTTGACCGGCAGATTCTGTAGTTGAAAACCCTTTTTTCAACGGTCAGTTGTTTTCCACATATGTCCTTTGTGAATGTACTGAGAGGCCAAATGCCTCATCTGCTATTAGAGAATACGGAATGTCTGGGGTAATTGAGCCATACAAAGGCCTTGGTGATGGTAGCACCAACCGATTTTCTTCAATACTTCTCCACAAAAAACTCAGATTGAAGATATTTGGATCAGCTTCACTGCCATAAGAACCAATGTCAACAAAAATGAGTTTATAATTTGAATCCGCAACTGCCATTAGAACTAAAGAAAAATAACTTTTATAATTGAAACACACAGATCCACTCAATTCTGGTTTGATAATTCTGATGTGTTTTCCGTCTACTGCTCCAATGCAGTGCGGAAAGTTACTTCGCTCTTCGAATCCTTCTGCGACAGTCTGGCATGACTGTTGTGAGTTTTGGTAGGAACTCGTCTACAAGACAAGACAATTTTGCTATTGTAGATTTTCCCAGTCTGTATGAATAATGTAGGTCAACAAACGTACAACCGGTAGCAAGATACCTGAAAACAAAAGCGGCATCAATAACATGTGAAATGAGAATGTATGTATAGAAATTATTTCACAACAAACAGATTGTTCAACTGAAGACTTATATAATGTCGTATTTCATTAAACAGGGGGAATACATGTACATGTTTTTGTTTCAGGTCAATTGATTCTGGAACGATATCCGGGACCAATGGATGAAATGTAAGGAAGAAGAAGAAGTCTGGGGCTGGAGCCTCAAAATTTAGAAAATACATTCACCATGAAGCACTGCAATTCCTAGAAAAGGTAAGAGTGCATGCCGAAACTACGTCAAATATCCAAGGGGAAGGTCAACAAGACGACACTGTTGCTGAATCTGGGGTCGACTCTCAAAACACTCAACAAACTACAAATACTGTACCTAATACAATCAACAAACCTTCCAATGTTGATCCAAAAAAGGAGAAGAAAATGGACGATTTCGAGTTAAGGATGCTGAAGGTGGTGGAAACTCCGCAACAAGATAGAGATCGACATCTTTCCTTTTTTAAAGGAATAATTCCTTCCATTTTCAAATTCAGCGAGCCACAGATTGTAGAGTTTCAGTTGGGAGTACTACAATTGGTTCAAAAAATGCAACAAACTACACCACCAACACAGGTACCACATAATATTGTCCATTATCAACAGCCACTTTCGATTCGACTACAACAACAACAACTATTCGAACAACAACAATACATGCCTATGCATCAACCCAACACAGGTGGTAATACTACTAAGTATACTGCACCTGCACTAAAACCATGTAGTTCCACCATGGTTCAACAGTACCACCAGCTTACTTCAAGAGCAAGCGGAACTCGTCCCACCCATCTACAACAAGCTAGGCCTAGTCCGGCCAAATCAGATCTAACACAGATGGACAATATGTCACCTGACCACAGTGATGTCGTGTACAGCAACTTAAAGTTAGGTGGAGGGTACTTTTACTGTAAAATCTTAACGTTCATTAAACATAGTTTTAACTTGTAGTTATGGTTATTTTTTATGGCACCTCTGAATGTAGAAATAATCCGACATGTGAAAATCAGTTTGTGTAATAAGGAATTGTCCATTAATAGTTACACCTAAATTATTTAAGTTAACATCTCTTCTAGATAACTCAATTCAACTCTTACCTTAAGGTCACTGCCAGCATTTCTGATGGTTTAATGCAGTTCCTCATGTTGGTATCCTGTCTACGAAGCTGTGGTGATATCTTGTGGAGCACCTCATCGAAAGTGGAGACAGACAAGCAAAAATAGCTGGAGAATTTTTCTTCACCTTCTCTTAATTCGAAGAATAGAGTATTGAAATGTCCTAGTGAGTTTCTCTTCTGCACTAAAGGATGTATCCATACACTTCTATTACGTTTCTTTTTACGTTTGTGACGCAGTAAACAAATCACTGCTAATAGTTTATGTCTATCTTTGTCCATGATCAAGCCAAAAATGACGACAAGTGGAATAGAATCTCCCGGACGGGAGTTTGCTTGGATGTAGTGTGTTATGTTCATCAAAATATCGTCCGTCTGGCCAATCGCCCGTCCGGGCAGTCACCCCGCCTTATGCAAATGATGGATCAATTTCGGCTCGACCAGCGAGAATTTCGCGCCAATACATCAATTTCTCGCTGAAACCGATCAATGCGCCCTTTTCGTAGCACTGGTGCATTCGGGTCTTTCTAAGCGTCCATACCTCGGAATGTTGTCAGTCAATACCCTAAGACGATTGCGGATACCAGCGAAAGAAACGTTGTTAGTACACTCAACTTGAAATTTGGTTTCAACATTTGTTAATTACTCCATATTTCTTTATTTCATTTGCTATCTCAATTCAAGATATTATTCTCTTTGGTCAATCAGATCTTTAATTTTATTCTCTGACGAAATCTTAACCTTTTTGTCTGGATTTTATTATCAATTTTGATTTGTATTTCTTATTAGGTTGTTCGTAACAGCAGGTTTCAATAGAGTTAATAATATTGACCATGGGAGTCCGGACCAATATCACTCTGCTCATCTATGTGTTGTCAGTAGCTATTCACAGCACCTGCCACTCTAATTTTTCATATAAGAGGAACGCGATTTCAGAAGAAAGTACAAATTTAGCCATCGAGACTCACTTTCGATTCAACGCCAGTTATATAAGTGTCGAAATAGTATTCTAGTGCTTCGGAAAAGTGATGTTACAAAAGTGCTAACTTGAACAAGTTACAGTGAAAACGCAATTGAAAATTATAGACAGACATAACACGGATTCCCAGACACCTCCAACATTTGGAACTACAAGACAGAGCATGTGTTCCTCTACGGTAACGGATTCCATTATAGATGTAATATATTTCGAGGTACCTATGGAATTAGTTCCCCGAATCACAATATAAATCGGAGCACCTACGTCTTCGCGCGATAAATCGCCAAAGAGCAGCTGAAAGAGGTTCAGTCGATAACTCGAAAACTAGTTCGATATGCATCGCTTTGGTAGATATGCATACAAAAAAAAAATATATACAGGGCAGCTGGAAAACAGAGAGGACCTGGAAAAGTCAGGAAAATTGCAAATTCCCAAGAAGTCACGAAAAATTCAGAAAATTTTGCTTTTTTTCCAAAAGTCAGGAAAATTCAACTCGTTTCTGATAATTTCAAAGAGTTCAATGTTTTTATTGATTGAGTTGAAATCCATTTCAAAAACAATTTGAATTTGTAATAACATCGATTCGTCGTTATTTATTTCACTTGGCAACATTGTATCTGATGTTTTTTTATACGAGTATGATGTCTTGTCATCTATGTCATTTTCATTCGTTAAACAACGTTATTTTACGCTTGTCATGTCGAACTTTCATTATAAATTTGAGGTAAAGGAGTGAAATAATCAAAAAAATGTTTTGTATACATACTTTAGATATCAACATATTAAACCTTTTGAAATTATTCACCAAAATAGAGGAATCTGATCAAGACAGTAGCATATCGGAGTTGCTTTGTCGAAGGTCAATATCTACCGCTTTCCACATTTGGATCCCCTTTTTTCAACAAAATGTGAGGTTTAATGGGTGTATACCAAGTGATTCAGAAGTTATGCCAATGGAAAAGCAATAATATTAAACAGCTCCAATTTTCAACAGAAACTCAGTTGAAGAGCCCAGTGAAAATGTACTTTTTCTGTTGTTGGCCGTACAATCTTTTGATACTGGGTGACTCACAACTCCAAAACATTTTTTTTTCAATTTTTCAGATCACACTATATATGATTTCATGTGTGGATAACTCTTGAAGAGTACTTTTCAAAATTTCGGGGTGTATGGGTAGGGTATGTACCGAGCGGTTCCATCAATATATCACGTATACAAAAAAAAACAATTTGAAAAAATTCCACTTCTGTTTCTGAATTGACAGCCACCTCTTGGCATTACGTATAAGTAATTAAAAAAATATGTGATTCAAGCGACGACGTCCCTGAGAAAATGTTAGAAAGGACATGACTTGGAAACGAACTGCCTAACGCCATCTATGATATTTCCATATGGTCAACTACCCTATATCTATAAACAATGCTCCCACTTCGAATTCTATTGGCAGAAGTGACAGACCCTGATTGAAACAAAATCTCAGTTAAAATGTATGCAGAATAATACACCAAGTTAGTTTTATACACGATTATAATCGGATGGGATCTTTTATGCTGAAAGGTAGCAATCACTAGACTGAACAAGATAAATACTATCTTCGAGTGTGGAATATATTTAACTGGTAAGTAAACATTGATGAAAGGGAATCCCTCATATAAATCTTATATCGTGAAGAGAAACCGTAGGCTTTCAAATCCGAAGTTTTTACATAGGTATTCTGGATTATATAAGAATACATACAATTTAAGGCTACTCCTACAAAATTACTTACTGTTTGGAAAATTACTGATGAAAATAATGTATTCACGATGATCAGTTAATTCCTCCACAGATATATTGCTCATTCTTGAAATAGAATAATTCATCTGTTGTAATAATTCATTAAATTGGACAAAACCTTCAAAAAAGAAGAGACAGAGTAGGCGTTCACATCCGAAGTTTTCACATATTTTGAATTGTATAAGAATACATACAATTTGAGGCTACTCCTGTACAAAAGTACTTACTGTTTGGAAAATTACTGATAAAAATAATTCATTCATGATGATCAGTTAATTCCTCCACAGATATATTGCTCATTCTTGAAACAGAATAATTCATCTGTTGTGATAATTCATTAAATTAGACAAAACCTTCAAAAAACAAGGAGATTATCCTATTTTCCAAGTTAGTTCTAGATATATGAAGTTTGTTGCTTGCTCGCGTGAAATTATGATGGATATCACCATTGAAAGTAATAAAATAATGAATTTATGAAGTACCTATTTGGTGGTTATTTTGTGTATTGATATCATAGAGCAGTAGAACAGCGATACTGAAAGCCATCGCAAGATGAATAACATGGTGGTAATTGCTGTGTATATATTACATTTCAGAGTTATTCGCATCTCGCGGTTCTGTAGTTTTTACATTCGCGACACTTTACTCAAAAGAAAATAGTCTTGAGGCACAATAATAGAAATATTGTATTATTGAATTATACACAGTGATTTTTGTCCCTGTTGATAAATTATTGGCAATTATGGAGAAAAAGTATAGTTTTTTAGATTTGTTTGTGATATGTTCGAAGTGGCAAATATTTCACTGAACCCCAATGCGATTCGAGAAACTATTATACAAATAAGATGAAGTAACATCATATTTCATTTTCCAACTATTTCTGACGTGAATAATGTTACTCATACATTAACCAACTGAAGTTGCTATACACGATAATTTAGGATAAACATCCGTAATCCATTATATTGTTGAATACAGGAATATTACTAATATATGAAAAACAGGTGTCAAAAATGTAGTGATCCACATACATCTGAAATGAAATAAGAATAGAACAAAACTTATTCAATCACAGAGTAAAATGATTCTCATTTTTCATCGAAGGATTTGAGCACCATTGATGATAAATGAAATTGGGGGATATAATATTTTGCGGGTCAACATATTGGAACACAGTACCTTTTTGAAAAACAAAATTCAACCACCCCCTCGTTCTGTCGAAAATGAGAAAAAAACTTTTGATGGCGAATAAAACTAGCAGGTTGGGGTGTACCGAGGTGAAAATCGGCCTTATGAATGCTGTTTTACCAAAAAATCGACCAGATCGTGAATAAGCCTTGCAGATCGGCAAAAATTCTTGCAGGTTGTGACGTAAAGAGGTGTAACTTGACCATATAAATGCATGATTTGACAAAATAAATTGATATGGTCAAGTTTCACCTGTATATAGCCCGACATGGAACCCTGATTCTCTATCACAAGTGTCTATTTTTGAGAGAATAAAGGGGGTGGGTAGCTGATTTTTTTTATGAAAATTGCATTTATATTGTTGAGTTTCACATCTGTACACCCCAAGCTATAGTATAAATATAATCCGATACAGTGGAATGATTAAATAATTAATCGATTCCGGTCCTGTTTCAAGCCATAGAGTCAGTTGTAAGGAAATTAAGCAATTATCAACGTTATCAAAAGTCTACATCGACATTTTGCTTTCATCGTCTTCCAATGACATGCCCACCCACAAGGTTGTCCTACTATCTAGTCTGAATACAATTCTGATATGAATCGAAGCCTTATTTGTTATAATTCAGGCTGCGAATGGTTTGATTATGACGTGAAAATGGTCATCATCTGAAGCACAAAATACATTGAAGGGTCATGAGCCTTGGAAATACTAGAAAAAATAGTGTTTTTCGTTGATATCGAACTCATTGTTTTGAATTTTTTTTGCTGGGAATTTTGGATTTTGAATAATGTGTTTGACAAAAATGTATTCGTCCAGAAGCGTTCTTTCAGTAATTGCACCCTGTTATTTTGATTAGGATTGCATTCGTGATGCAACAGTATCAATTCTCTGTTTATTTCAGCCTGGAACTACCAAATGTGTTTTAGAAGCTCTCAATCGTTCCTTAGTGAACATAAAGCATGCTGGATTACCTAACTTTCCTCAATGTATCATATGAAGTTTTGTGTGCGTTTACTAGTCGTATTTACATCATCAAGATGAACAATTGCTAAAACAAATAATTTTTTTATATAATAGTGGGTCATGTAGCACGAAGGTGTAAAAATTTTACTCAATATGAAATAAGTCCGATCGAATTTTTTTTGCATTGGTTTCGGTATAACTATCGTACCACTTGGTACACCTACCCTGTATGGTCCGAAAACATGAAAATGCAGAATTTGGAGCCTTTTTGTTCAAGGCAATGAATAAGCTACTGACAAACTTGGTATAGTTTTCGACAACGAGCGGATGACACAACTCTCAGTCATCGAGATGTTGCCCGCACAGAGAAAAGCTCATATTGAAGCTGCAGTGAATGTTAAAATGATGCAGCTGCATACAGATATGATCATGTATAGAGTCTTCCTCAATAACATCGAAAAACATGGCTGAAGCTGGTTTTTGGCTTCCTCAAGTCAGGTGAGCCAAGATGGTGTCTTCAACACTCTCGTCTATCGAAGCCGGGTGATGAACATGACATCAGGTGCAAAGCCTGCAGACAGGCGCCCGAGACTATTATGCATCTACTGTCAACACGCAGTTCTTGCGGTCTCGGCCTATATCCATCGTCATAATGCAGCTTTACGAGTGCTATAGACCATATTAGTTGGGTTAGGATCACTCGTTGGCTGAATACCCATATTCAATTTTTTTTTTGCATTGGGTTCTTATGGGACTCCATCTCTGCTCTAGAATTACGCAAATTCAGAAATCATTCTTAACATCGAAATCTAGTAGTTGACATGGTCTCATCATTCATTCTCATCTTTTCCGTCGCTGAAGACGGGTGTGATTTGATCTTGAATTGCAAATTTCAAGAAGAAAATTCAACATAGGAAAAACAAATGTTATTATGTGAAGGTGATATGTTGATTCGCATAATAATAATTCACTTCTCATTCATTTCAAAAAAATATGTTGTTCACATTGGTGTTTTGTGGCAGATATTGAGTATTATTGTGTTTCATTAATGTTCCAATCGATTTTCGAAGTTAATTTTCGTGTGCAAGAAGACGTTGAAGTGACTCACAATTGCGTAATGTGCAAAAAATGGAGCAAGAAGAGTGGTGGGATATCATAACATCGGTAAGTAAATACAAAACATAGGCGATTCATACACAATATTTCTGGGTAAAAGTTCGTTACCTGGACATCGGCGAGTTTTGAAATGAATGTAATTATGTCCTACCTACATATATTTTGAACAACTGAACACGAATCTGGGTCAAAACTCAGCGCTTTCCCTTCAGTAAGGGAGTTATAGCCTTTCAGTGGTACGAAATGAGGCCTAATCTACTTTAATCTAAAAATCTAATTTTACGCTCTTCGATCATTTTCCTGAAAATATTCCCATTCCTGACGACAAAATTCCATTTGAAATTTCTGAAAATTTTATTTTACAAGAAAACTTCACAAAACTGATCGAGTTTTTCGTGAAGGATACGTATATTGGCGGAAAAATTATTGACAAGGAAATGAGGGTAGAAGTCTGTTATTGCCACTTCTGAGACTTTTCAACAGTTACAACGTTACTCAATTATTTAGAATTTTTGGAAATCAATAAACTGAAGAATTCAAATTGTTTGCTAAATGATCAATTGGATCTCAATAGTTCCCCTTTGTTGAACTTATTCAATTAATAAGTAGTAACTAATGTTCAGATATCATAATAATTATCAGTTGTAATTCTAGGAATCAGTATCAGTTGTATAATTTCAGGAATCAGCATCAGTTCATAAGTTTAGGAATCATCATCAGTATCAGTTGTATTATTCTAGGAATCAGGAATAATTAGAGTAGGCCCTGGTGTATTTAAAGAGCTTTTAACAAAGAATAATTCAGTGTTTATAATACATTCGCTTGAAAGAGATACAGTGTATCGAAACATGTCGCGAAGACAATAAATTTTGAAAATTCAATCTTGTTCCACCTTATAGCGTAATTACGATCGTTTTATTGATGCGAACAATAGGCGGGATATCCTCTTATTCCGAATTGTTATACCCAAGTATAAGAATGATTCAACTATTTTGACTGTTTAGAAATAGGCGGCCATAGAACATGTTCACTATTTCGGCTAGAGTTGGATAATTACAGTTACTGACTATACATACATATTCGAACTATTTGACAAAACCGATTGATGAGAAATTTGCTATTGAAATGACTTGCTTTGTTGATCTCTGATTTTCAACATATATTTCACCTATATATTATTCATTTTTATTAATTGCTTTTTACTTTATTCACTTTCTGTATAAAAAACCTTGCAATTCATTAATTAGTTGTAAGTTGATAAATATTTGTAACACAAATTCTTCGTGAACGAATAGTGTTTGTAAGTTAGGTATGCATTCTGTGAATGAAACGATATCATTTGCTGCAATATTTCATTGCTTTAAACATACCCGGAGACAAGTAGGTAGCTTGTGATTTATAGTTTTTCAAAACGGAACTTGAGTACTCTATATATGAGCTGGTCAGGTTTGTAAGGCCGAATAGGAATCACTGGCGGCCGAACTATTGCAGACACTGTAACTGGAATTTGTTAGTGTGGCAATACTTAGATATTATTCAAACATAGCTCTTCATGTATTATAGCTGTCAGGAATCTTGAAAATGCAGCTAATTATAGGCGAGGTTGGAAGTTTCCGTTCCTAATAATTCATTTTTCACCTATATGTTTCACCGTACTACCAAACTGAAAACACTCAAACTTGACACATTTTTTACCAACGAAATGGACTCTGCTGGCCAAACGCACGTCAGTTTTGTTTTGTTCGGTGTCGGAGTAAGTTTCGAAAGCGTTCCTGTTACATAATATTTTCATCATGATCATAATCTTTCATGAATATCATCAAAATGGTATTTTTTCAGATGCTGCGGGAAGAAGTACCAAGCCGCAAGACTTCAGATCATTAAAGAAAAAACAGATGAGGAAACGAATCTAAACACCCAAAGATTTGGGAATATATGAATGGAGTGTTTATTTTTACTTTTTATTCTGTCTCAATACTATGTTGAATTATATTTCATTTAACTATCTGCTTTCCTCATTTCTAGAGGATGGAAACTAATAAATAGAAAAATGCAAAGCAATGTCTACGAAATCGTTCCGTTTGTATTTTAGACGTTAGGAGTGTTCATTGGTAAGTCGGAACCTCTGATGTGAAAGTCAAACTTTTCAAAAGATATCGATGACCTTTACACCAAAATTGATATCACTCGTGGTCGACCCAGCCTTCGCTACCAAATTAGGATCTTCGGGAGAGAAGGGCATCAGTTTTTTCTTCTGGAAATGGCAACGTGGTTAGCAATGTCTGCATCGAGTGAGAGTGATACCAATTTGGTGTTTCGATGATTGATAACTGCCAGAAAATATGTTAAACAAGTTATAACAATTAAGAAGTCTAATGGAGGATTCGAGTTGAGTTCCTAATAACGAGTCTAAAATAACTTCACATAGAAAACGAAATCGATTATCCGATCATGCAATAATATTCAAATTTACATAGGAAGTGTTGAAGTGAGCACTCATAGATAAAAAATAAGTATTTAGCAAAGAAGTTCAAAATAACTATTGCACTGACAATCCCAAAGTGGAAGACAATAAGACATTTATCAGTGATTACACATGGGTATTCAATTTTAAATTGCCTTTAAGATCGCATTCAGATCGACTCAGTTATTTTACTTCTCAACCAAATGTGATGGACATTTGGCAGCAAATGGGAGCGGGACATGTAATCTATAGGAATTCGCGTGTGAGCTCTAAGTCACAAAATTCACTCACCTCATTTAGTACCTAAATCACTAAAAAAATTATCGATAGATATTTTCATTTGTATTTATTGATATAATAATTTTTGCCGAATTTCTACCCCTTTCCTCTAATGAACTATGGAAAAAAGTAACTCTCTACTTATTCATTCAATTCAGAAGTTTTTGTACTGAATCTTTTGTCTATTTCTATTCAAAAGAATTGACTTGTTTCATTCACAAATTTCTGGAAAGTTATCAAGCAGATCAGTCATAATAAACTTATGCCTTAATCATATTCATCAGCATATTTTACTATTTTTATGATTAGGTTTAACGATAAACACCATGTATATTTGATTTCCTGTATCATTTACTCCCTCGAATGTCTTGGTTTCTATTTCAATTATGCTGTTAGTATTTTATTAAAGTTTATTGTCATTCCTCTGAGGGTTTATTCTAGCATATGTTGTTACCGATTACGAACCAATTCTAACCGTTCCTAATCAACGCTATAATTGGCTCACTTAACTTTACTCGTCTAACCTGAAAGCCAAATTGAAAAAACAGCAATGGCTTTCGAGCACATTGGCCAAAAAAATATTTTTCTGGCAATTGAAATTTAAAAACATTTGCACCCAATTTCAATCAAAGTATCCGCCGCCCATGGCTTTTGTTTACAAATACAGCACCGCACCCCTCTACCGCAAATTATGTTTATTCTCTGGACACACATTCTCCATGTTCTGGGTATTGCCGTTATCTATCTTGTGGGTATGGTTAATCTGAGATATTGAAAGTGCCTACTTTGATTTCAGTTTTTAGGCATCAGGATGAAAAAAAAAGTGGGATATTCTTGTTTCCATTGTTTCTTTTCATTCACAAGCCAAACTTCAGACATTAACTACATACTCGACTAATTGCCGATTCTTTGGACGAATATACAGGGTGTTCCAGAATTTTCTGAACAAGCGATATCTCCGTTTCTGGAAGAGTGAGAAAAGTATTCGAAAAATATTTTTTTCCATCATGGATTTGCCTTCCATATAACGCACTCCAAATGATATGTTTTATCTGGCGACAAACGTATTTTGTCCATTTATTACTTATTTTTGAAAACTGATATTGTTTGCTTTCTACGCGCGTTCCGCTACAAAATTAGCATCTTCAGAAGAAAAAAACTGAAACTCTGTCAGTATCAGTTTTCATAGATGAAAAAACCATCAACTGAGTCAAAATAATGATCCATGAGAGAGAATACATCGTTGACTCAAACTAAATCCTACTCATATAGAAAATAACGTATTGAAAAAATCATCATCTGAATAAAAACAATGTTCAGTGAAAAAATGTTTCAATTTCGTTTTGAAAACCTCTATAGTAAAAACAGATTTCAAACTAATATTCTGGGACAAAATGGTTAAGGCTTTCGCGGCCGAGGTTATTAGTATTACTACTTCTCTTCGGGCTTCTGGGAGTTGGTTTGTCGGTATTGAGTTTCGACGTTTCGCCAACATCTCACTTGTCATTTTCAAGAATCTTACTGCCCCTACTTGGTGCTAGAAATTTTTGTTCGAAAAACTTCTACCAGTTTTTGTTTGTGGAATATGAAAGTCATTTTTGTGTTTTTATCATGAATATTAGACCTTTTATGAATTTTTTTATATGTAGATTCACACGAAAGGGAAGCCCTGTAATGTTCAGAGAACACCGCGTGAATCAAGGGACAGGAGATACGAATTAACATTCACTTTGAATTTCTGAAGTTTGTGAGCCTCAGGAGAAGCCTCTTTTGGCAAGGAGTTCCAAAGCTTAGCTGTTCTATTGAAGAAGGATCCCTTAGCGAGAAGGGTTCGACATGTTTCCAAATTCACAACAAAGGGGTGGGAATTCCGTACTCATCGAGTCATCCATGCAGATATTGCCGAGGGTGGAATGATTGATAACAATTCGGAAGAGCATCGACCGTGAAAGTATCTATAGAAGAAAGACAAGTCTCCGACCCTTCTAAGATGTTCCAATGAAGTGAGCGAAGAATCACCAACAAGACGAATTGCCTTTCTCTGAATAGAATCCATGACAGGTCGTATCTGAGCCTTATAGATCATTAGAAGCTGACGGGAAGTGAAGGATTTCTTCGCGTGAAATAGAAATCCAAGTTTCTGGGAAACACTTCTAGCGATCGATCTCACATGATTTTCCTATGAGAGATTATCACTGATCGTAATTCCTAGCATTGAGACACTTGATTTTTTAGGAATAGTTATTCCTGACATCTGAATATTAGAAGAAGATGGATCGGCTTTTTTTGCGAATAGACATGCCTGGGTTTTCGTAGCATCAAATTCCAACAAGTTCATGTTACCCCATTTTATTATTTTTACCAAGTCGTTAATCTTATTGACGTGAATGTTTCTTTGAATTTTTGTTTCTCGAGCTGGTATGGGGACTCAAGAAGAGAAAATAGTATGAAGAGTACTGTCTTCCGCAAAACTTTGTATTGAACAAGATGTTTTCTCGAGCAAATCATTGATATGAAGCAGAAACAAAGTGGGCGCCAGAACTGAACCCTGTGGAACACCTGCATTCATTGGGAGAATATCAGATGATACTCCATCAACAACCACATACAGAGACCTATCAGACAAGAAACTCTTCAACAAAGCACACAACAGAGGAGGCAAACTATGGGACGGCAGTTAAGAGAGGAGACGCCGATGCCAAACTCGATCAAACGCTGTTGAAATATCGAGTGCAACAACTATCGTTTCTCTGAATTTTTCGATTGAATGCTGCCAAATATGAGAAACATAAGCCAATAAGTGACTGGTCGATCTTTGATGGCGAAATCCGTGTAGTCGATCATCCTTATTCCTGAAAATGTATAAACATAATTAAAAAAATTAATTGCTGCTGGAGTCATAAAAAAAATTAATTGCTGCTGGAGTCATAAAAAAAATTAATTGCTGCTGGAGTCATAAAAAAAATTGTTCTAGAATTGTTCGTTTCCGTTAACCAGCTGACGAACGTCAACCCTCAGAAGTCGAAACTTGTGCGAGCAGTGGATCAACGAGGCCTTACCTTTGAACGTGCGATTACCCAGCACGACGGCCCGGCGGGAAATTGAACCCTGATCTTCCGATTGAAAGGCGAATGTGCTAACGTCTACACTAACTCTTCAAATAATTCCTTATAGCTTGGTCTCTGAAAAACACGAGATGTGGTCCTTAAATACTCTTCTGAGCAACAAAACCACTACTTGCATATGAGGACCAACCCCAAAAACACACTCCATATCTCAATCTCGATTCCACTCGTGCGAAGTGAACATTTCGGAGTTAATGTTCATCCAGTATATTTGGTAAATTTTGAATAAGTAAATTCTGTTGATTTAGAAGTTGAACAAGTTTCTCATAGTGGGTGTTCCAGCTCAAACTGCTATCGAAGTGGACACCCAGAAACTTTATAGTGGAAGTTTGTTCTACTATATAGATTACCATTCACTCCTAGAGAAAATTCCTGGCATGGCTTCTGATAATTATGAAATCTTAGGAAATTTGTTTCATCTGCATTGGGGATGAGAGAATCAGCAGGAAACCAGGTATTCATACTTTCAAGAACAACATTACAATGGATTTGTAATAAGGCGTATTTTTTTGACACAATTGCCTGAAGTATCATCTGCATATATTGTTAAGTTGATATCATCAACTCACCTAAAGACATCTATTACAAATAAAGTCATATTTAATGTTTTTGCCATAGCCTCTATTGTCCAATAAAAACAACCATTCGCAAGGCTACCAAATAGAGTAAATATATGTGCTTATAATAAGAAAGTTGTATCGGAAAAATAACAAATTGAATTTGAAATAGAATGAGCTGATAACCAATCCAAGATGAGGTATTCTCTATGAATAATGATTTGATTTGATTAATTGGTTTCGATATTATAACCGAAGGATCAGTTTATATATCACACATATTTGAAATTGAATTGAAGTTATTGCATGTACTATAGAACGGCGATTCGAGGAAAAAATCAGTCCTCGCTTAATGGAAATGAAAAGTTCCTGTATATCCAGTTCGCAAAAAGGGCAAATGAAAATCGATGGGATATAAGTCAGGAGTATCTATCGCTTCAAGGAGTAATTTATGAGGTTGAACCAGTCTAGCAAGATTTATACGTAACGGCAGAGAATCAATATCGAATGAAGTATTTTGAATTTTATATGGGATACACCTCTCTTGATATGTACCATGTATTTTGAAAGGAATGATTTTGAGAAAACGACATTGAACATTTTCGATGAATAAAGTATGTTATTCTTTGAAAGAAGATCAACAGATCAACAGAGCTGTATTTTTATTTTGACCTCACATATGCACAATATATAGTTGGTATAATCCCGATTCGATATATTCGTGAATGACCTTCAGTTACAAACTATTAACCCGTTTGTTCTTAATGCTTTCCTAACTTCAGTCGCAATATGGTGAAAAAAGAATAAGTTGAGATCAAACAGCTTAGGTCTTTTGAGTTGTCACGAGATAGTAAAATAATATAAAAATGGTAGTTATACAAACTTACATTTGAAAGTATTCAGGTTGATTATGTTGATGTCATACCACTTTTATATGTTCTATTTCAGTATATGTAATGATTCGAAATCAAGTCTTTTTTATTGATGAATATATCTCCGAATCATCAGCAAAGAATAATTTATTACAGCCTATAAGATAGTTGAGGTCATTCACAAATAACAAATACAAAACTGATCCCAGATTAGATCTCTGAGGTACTCTGGCTGACCAAAACCAATGTATGATACGACCTTATCACGCTGAATCATTAGGAACTTTCCGTGTTGAACTGAATCCCTTTTCAACAGAAGTCCAGTTACCCATTCACCAGAATACAACTTGCAAACGTGAACTCGACGAGCATATGGCATCTTGTGGAGAGGACTTGTCTTTTAAAAATACCGACATTGTTGGCGAAATTTGTTTCAAATCCAAGTATTAGTTTGATGTTTGGGTAATTGAAATCTGCCTAGAAATATTTCAAGAGATGATTGATCTCAGAAATAGGGAACATTTTGACTGTACTTTCTGCCTCTATCTGAAATGTTAAGATACACGAAATGGAAGAAAACATTTCAAAAAACAAATAATTATATTTTAATTAGGCTAAGGTATGAAAGATAATCATTTCGTAAACACCTTCAACTAAGATATTATTTATTTGAGTGATATTCTAAATTATGTAGCTGTTCATTTTCTTTCAGATACATTGCGAATCCAGATGGTTCTTTCAGTAAGAACCAAACTCCAATTATGTTTCCTCTCGATGGTCTCAGATTCGGCAAATACAACTATGCCTGCTACGGTATTGTTCAGCACAGCGGCACACTGGGCCACGGTCACTATTTTGCGTCAGTATTACTGGACGATAAAAAGAAACATTGGGTTTGTTTCAATGATCAACAGGTCACAAGATATAACACTAAAGTCAACGAAACGTTTGGAATCCAAATATCCGCTGCTGGATTTTTTTATGTACGTCAGTGTACAAATTAATGTGAATACTATAAATGTGATATACTTCGGATATTTCCAACACCATTCCATATATTTTTGATACCCTGTTCCTTGATAATCTGTTACATGTTCTAGAAAGTGCCTAACATTCATCTGTTCAATGTTCTGTTAATTTATTGATATAGTTTAGTGTTGCTAAGGCAAAATCTCATTTTATAACTAGCATCGAAATCTTTTTGTGTTATTTCATTCTCAGATAGATTTTTAGGTGGCTATTATGAACTTCGAGGAGTGGAAATCTTCAAACATTCGAGTGACTCTATTTTAGATGGTTTTGCTTCCAAGATAAAGATATAAAATCGATTCTCTCGGTGTAAGAGTTTCCTCACTTCGAAAATGAGGCCCCTGGAACTATATTCCTTGTTGATGGTCACGTGTGGTTCTATTTTCGTGACTGATAATCCGAATGGTTTTAAGTTATTATTTTTTGAAGTTTTCAAAATCGTGTCTGTTTCCTCTATCTAAAATTTGATGTTATTGTTCATCAATAAAGTTTTTTTGAAGAATATGTCGGAATATCTTCATTTAAATCAATCGTCACTTGATTAATTTTTATTTTACCTCATGCCAAAGTTAGTGGTGACCAAGCGGTGGTCAGGGCAGACATTTTCTGGCTGACTCAGTGCGATAGGCAATTGTTGCTTGTCGATACCAATCCTGATAGGTGAGATATCTTGATCGAATACACCAACCACTACGGTAGCAGTGTGGGTTTTTATGGGTTTTCCTACAGTTGAAATAGCAAATGTAGAGTGCTTAGGCACCCTATATAATTAGCCGACCCTTGCCCGCACCAGGCCCTGCCTCCTGGGCGCACTCGTAAGTGTGGTTAACCAAAGGAAATGCAAATTTGAAATAACAAATTGTCATTTTTCACATGATATAGTTATATTGAATCGAATAATTTCAAAATGTTGGCTAATTATATAGGTGGCTGATGTCCACTCGGAGGTTTTACGTATAAGGTACACCGGGCTAAGTGGAACCGTGAATTTCATCTTCGACCTGAATAAACAAGAAAACATATTGATCAATCTCTGTTATATTTGACAAGCTGATTGCAGATACATTACTCGAAAATCATCATGGTTTTCAATGCCTCTCTTTGATTTCATTCATGTTCGTTATTATTGGGTTACACTTGCCTCATTGGTTTGGGGCAAGTGTAACCCATGGTACTTTTTATATTTGAGAGCTGAATATAGTTTGTTGGGGTGAGTATAAATAACTATTCTCGAGATGTACATGTACCGACATGAAAATCGACATTCCATGCTCGGGATTATTGCATTCAAAAATCCAATACCAGATAGCTGTTTCGGCCCACCAGGTCTCATCAGTGACACTTGGCTGAACTTGCTAACACAAAACATTTCGAACGAACTCCAACTTCACCAAGAAGAGGAAACCTCTGACAGCTGGCACATTATACCCCAAAGCCGTAACAAATGGGCCAGAGCGAACGAGAATCGTATTTGGTCAACTTGTAGAGAGAGCTGCAACCCTTAACAGAAATCAGAATTTCCATCTTCGAAATGATTGCATTCGCAAATCCAATGCCAGACAGCTGATTTGACTCACCAAGTTTCATCAGTGACACTTGGCTGGACTGTCAACACAAACATTTCGAACTATCCACTCCTCACGAAGTGAATCTCTGGAACTGGTGCGGATAGTGTAAACCTCCAAGGAGCAACGCCATCTGCTGGGTGACGACCAAAGTCTCAAATTCCTACTGCACTAAGCAGAGGATACCTCTTATAGCGGGTCATAGTACGGCGAATCCGCAACAAATAGCCCGCCGCGATCGAGAATCTCCTTCGGTCAACTTGCCGAAAGCTGCAACCCTTTACAGAAATCAGAATTTATATCTTAGAAATGATTGCATTCACAAATCCAATTCCAGACAGCTGTTTCAACCCACCAGGTCTCATCAGTGACACTTGGCTGAACTATGAACACAATCATTTCGAACTATCCACCCCTCACGAAGTAAATCTTTGGAACTAGTGCAGATGGTGTAAACCTCCAAGGGGCAACGTCATCTGCTGGGCGACGACCAAAGTCTCAAATTCCTACTGCACTAAGCAGAGGAGACCTCCCAAAGCGGGCCATCGTACGGCGAAGCCTTAACAAGTAGCCTGCCGCGATCGAGATTCGACTTCGGTCAATTTGCAGAAAACTGCAACCCTTCACAGAAATCAGAATTGCCATCCTCGAAATGATTGCATTCACAAATCCAATGCTAGACAACTGTTTCGACCCACCAGGTCTCATCAGTGACACTTGGCTGGACTGTGAACACAAACATTTCGAATTATCCAATCCTTACGAAGTAAATTTCTGAAACTGGCGCAGATGGTGTAAACCGCCAAGGCGCAACGCCATTTCCTGGGTCACGACCAAAGTCTCTGCACTGAGCAGAGAAGACCTCTGCTCAGTTTGACCGAAGTCGATTTTTGATCGCGGCGGGCTATTTGTTGCGGCTTCGCCGTACGATGGCCCGCTGTAAGAGGTCTCCTCTACTTAGTGCAGAGGCCGAGGTTTTCAGTACTACCTTTCTTCGGGTTTGAAGGTCGTCGTTCTTTGGAATTCCTTCCTGGCGTTCCGCTAGCGCGACTGAAGAAGCTAGCCACTCGCGCCAGCGAAACGTCAGGAAGAAATTCCTAAGAACGACGGCCTTCAAACCCGAAGAAAAGAAGTACTGAGGAGTTTGAGACTTTGGTCTTCACCCAGCAGATTGCCCCTTGGAGGTTTACGCCATCTGCACCAGTTTCAGAGATTTACTTCGTAAGGATTGGATAATTCGAAATGTTTGTGTTCACAGTCCAGCCAAGTGTCACTGAAGAGACCCGGTGGGTGTCTGGCACTGAATTTGTGAATGCAATCATTTCGAAGATGAGAATTCTGATTTCTGTAAAGGGTTGCAGCTTTCTGCAAGTTGACCGAAGTCGATTCTCGATCGCGGCGGGCTATTTGTTGCGGCTTCGCCGTACGATGGCCCGCTGTAAGAGGTCTCCTATGTTTAGTGCAGTAGGAGTTTGAATCTTTGGCCGTTATCCAGCAGATGGTGTTGCCCTTAGAGGTTTGCACCATTTGCACCACATTCAGATATTTGTTACATAAAGAACCGACTGTTCGAAATGTTTTGTGTTCACAGTCCAGACAAGTGTCACTGATGAAACCTGGTGGGTCGAAACAGCTGTCTGGCACTGGATTTGTGAATGCAATCATTTCGAACAGGGAAATTCTGATTTCCGTTGAGGGTTGCAGCTTTCTCTGCAAGTTGACCGAAGATGATTCTTGTTCGCGGTGGCTCATTTGTTACGGCTTTGCCGTACGATGTGCCCGCTGTCAAAGGTCATCTTCTTGGTGGAGTTGGAGTTTGAGCCTCTGGTCGTCATTCAGCAGATGGTGTTGCGCCCCAAAGGTTTACACCATCCGCACCATAGTTATATTATAAGAGTCGAATGATATATTGAATTTGATTTCCTCTATTATCTTTTGTGGGCGAGGGTATATGCATAAAAATCTCCCATTCGCTGAGAGTGCTTCTGTCTTCAACATAAGGCCAATTGAATGTCGACGTCTTCCCGATTCTTCTACAAAATTTCACTTCTGGACAAGGTTTTTTCCCTACATGCATTTTGACCTCTTTCTTCTGTTCGAATTTCACAACAACCCATTCACCTATATTCATTTTTGATAGGTCTAGTTGCATCTGGTCGATCAATTAGATGTTTCCGTTCATCTCCTCTACTCAAAGTAGACTGGAATCACTTGAATGGCTCAGCGATCATCAATACTGCTTTCGTCACTGCTCGTCTCTTTCACTGAGGGTCTCATTCTCTTTGCCTTCGTCTTTTGCTTCTAGTTGCTTACAACTCCTTTCTTTCTTTCTAAATCGTATGATGTTATTATCTTCAGTTGTTTTCATAGCTTTTGTATTGATTCCTTCTCTTGTAACTGGTTTTCGATATATTGAAGCTTAATATTTACATCTTTGAAGTAATCACTTCAGCACCTCTGCAGATTTTTTTCTTCCGGTCTTCGGGCGTTGGCTCAATTTGTTCTTAAAGCAACTCTCCGATTTTTTTTAAACCTGCAGATGGATCATTTTTCTCACTCCAAATTTTAATTTATGGTTCTCGCTAGTGTGGAGGTTAGCACGTCCGCATTTCAAGCGGAAGACCGGGGCTCGATTTTCCGCCGGGCCATCGTGCTGGGATTTTCCAAATTTTGGATATGTTGCCAGCGAAAATAGATTTTGGAAGTTTTTACCCATTGTTCTTTCCCTGCCACTCAATAAGTTCACACTCCCATTCAATTTTTAGGGACCGGAACACGCTGAGTTCCATGGAAGCTTCGAAATATCTATGATTTCTTGTCTAGTTATTTGCCCAAGTGAAAATTCGACATGAGAACTATGCCCATCGTATATAAGAATCACCGGTCTCTCTTGGGGTACATTGAAAAAAGGTTTTAGAAATAATTTTCTAATATTTCGGCATCCATCCTGCCATTTTTTGTGGTATGTTATTCCTGAATATTCGTCACATTTTTCTTGCAAGCCATGTATACCACACAAATTTTTTTTTAAACAATATGCGGGGGCCATTTTTCCCCAACAGCGTTTGCCCCCATCAACACGGTTATGTTTTCTCAACAACTTTCATTCTGCTTGGATCTAAGCAATAACTTGTTTCCCTCCACAAAATATCCAAGTTCCTTATCATCTATGATGAGAATACTTGCTGGTGAAATATCATCTGCGACTTTCTTCAGCAGAGTCGAATAATCATCAATGATCAATGGATCTACGCTCGTTTTTTATGCTACTTCCACTAGTGGGTCTACCCATGGTGGAGCTTTTGACGCCCCTTTGAACTTAAATGAACTTTATTATGTTTAAACAGGGTAGCTTTAGGAATATTGTATATTTCTGATGTTTTGTATTACGTGGGTTCTTGACTTTTCACAGCTTCAATGACAGTTATTAGGGTTTTCTTGGAATATTTAACTGGTGGTTTCTTTTGAACATACGTCCGTTCCATGTCTGAAGCTGATGGGTAGAATAAATTATCATGCAAAAAATTTCAATGCATGTTTTTTCATTGTGCATACAAATAAATTTTTCATAAAGGAATTGTTAATGAAGAACATACTTGAATCGGTTCGAATGTTTTCACGAATTTCTTGCTCGTAACAGACATAAACAACATACAACAGGTGCAAGCTCACTATGCGACGTAAAACGTCAACGCTCACGCCACTGCCGATTTCGAACTGTAAATGAATAATGAATTGCTACTGGCTTCCATATATCATGGAGCATATGAAAGAAGTGGGTGGGCTAGTGTGCAATAGGTGGTGCTGCATCACAGAAAATAATCTTAGCAGAAAAAGGCTGTTTTCCGCTATATCCAGATTTGCACTTACTCCGGTGTACCCTGATAATATGTAATAACAATAATTATAACTCGATTACTATTCTCAGATAATAGTAAAAAACCCAATGACAATCTTTTTTTTTTTGATCAGAATTTTCAATGAGAAATTACACTTTTTGTGTTTTTCTTTGTTAAAATCAATACATGATTTGTAGAATATCTAGGCGAACATTGGATGAAATGTATAATCTGTCAACCATTTGAAATGATTCATTCAAAATAATTGTATCGTTTGGAAAGTTGCAATTTGAAACTTTTCTGGATTTTGACCTCCGTTAGGATCAGCGATGGCAAGATTACAGGAAATTTTTGAAAAATTATTGAAAATATCTTCGTCAAATGCTTCAACTGATAATGAAACTAAAGTCACCCATTCCCAAGGGGTCAGAAAGGAGGAAGGAGAATAGTTACTGGCATCTGTAAATTTTCGTGAAGGAACTTTTCCGTTAAAATCGATATAAAAAAATGTACAGGCAATACAAAAAATCACAAAAAATGTCTTATTGTCAACTGCCACCACTGAGAATATAACGTTACTCAGTGTGATGATGTATAGTAGCATTGTTGAGATAATGAAATAATATCTTCAATGTAGGGCTTGGGTACCGAAATACTTTTATTTCAAAGACCACATCGTTTTATATACACGCCATTTTTTGAAATGGTATTCGAATGATAGATTTTGAGAGAGAGAATCAAACATGAGATATATCAATTTCTCATCCTCAGAAGGGGAAAGAGAAGGGGAGGAAGACAAAAATTATGAAGAATCGGTAACATCATTCGCAGGTCGAATCGAAATTTTGTGATCGAGGACATTTCGATTATTTTAATGCAGGATACTCCTTATGAATCACTTTCATGTCACAGACCAAAGTTGTACGGTCGGCGTTCACTTGGGCTTGACAAACTCATCCGACGACGGCGCTACGGTATATTTCAATGAATATTTATCTTATCTAAGAACCCTCATTACAGTTCGTATCTGCTATCTTTGTTGTAAATATTTCTGGTATCGAAACTGATTTCCAACTGAATGTTGAACAATGTTTCCGGATAGTTATTGATCCTTATTTTTTCGATGGTCTCTCGGACTGTTAGGAGAAGGACACAATATACTGCTATCTGGAAACAACTGTTAGTATTCCAGCAAAAGGGTGCACAAATTAACAGTCGTAGAGATTGAGAAAAGTGAGAGGTGCATAATATTGTACCTATTTTTCAATATGTTTCATCTAATGAACAAGCAATTATTTTTCAGGTGAATATTTCGGTTCGGTAGGTACGGAAAATATGGGACAGTGTAAATACACACATTTGTATTAATGCGTATTCGTGAGTTGTCCTAATTGAATCTCAATCTCAATTGATCTCAATTACGATAAGAGTAAAGATGAAACAGAATAATCAATCCTCTGTTGTCGTTTTCGATGGTCTGTCTTTTTTTTTCAAATTTTAAGTTAGATATGACTTTGATGATTGAAGGATTACACGCTCTCTTTCTACCACAATACCTTTGTTGAGATCCTTTCCGAAGCTCGAATAGAAGGCTTCAGGGATCCATTCACCACACTATATCTATTTCATTTCTGGCTTCATCTTAATACCCATCTGCCTGAACTATTGTCATATATCGACAGACATCCGATATGGCTTTGCTGTGATCCCAATTATTATGATAAGAGTTAAGTTGAAACAGAATAATCAATCTTCCGTTGTCGTTTTCAAAGTCTATCTTTTATATATAGGTCTGATAAGACTTCGATGATTTGAAGGATAATGAAGTCCCTTTCCACCACTACATTTGTTGAGTTCCTTTCCGAAGCTAGAGTAGAAGGCTTCAGGGATCCTTTCACCACACTTTCCATTCATGTCTGTTTATATTTCAGTTCTGGCTCCATCTTTAGACCTATCCGCCTGAACCATCGTCAAATATTATCATTTGCATTCGATATGCTGTGATCTCAATTACGATAAGGGTAAAGATGAAACAATAATCAATCTACCGTTGTCGTTTTCTAAGGTCTGTCTTTCATAAATATAGGTCTGATAAGACTTCGATGATTTGAAGGATAATAAGTTCTCTTTCCACCACAATTCCTTTGTTAATTTTCTTTCCGAAGACAGAGTAGAAGGTTTCAGGGATCATTTCACCACACTTTCCATTTATGTCTGTTTCTAATTCAGTTCTGTCTTCAACTTTAGACCTATCTAGCTGAACTATCATCAAATATCACCATTTGCATTCGATATGGCTTTGCTGTGATCTCAATTATGATAAGAAAAAAGATGAAATAGAATAATCAATCCACTGTTGTCGTTTTCGATGGTCTGTCTTTTTTTTCGAGTTAGATATGACTTCGATGATTGCATGATCACAAGGTCTCTTTCCGCCACAATACCTTTGTTGAGTTCCTTCACTGAATAGAAGACTTCAGGGATCCATTCACCACATTTTCCATTTATGTCTGTCTCTGATTCAGTTCTGGCTTCATCTTGAGACCTATCTGCCTGAACTATTGTCATATATCAACACGCATTCGATATGGCTTTGCTGTGATTTCAATTACGATAAGAGTAGAGATGAAACGGAATAATCAATCTAACGTTGTTCTTTTCGATGGTCTGTCTTTTATATATAGGTCTGATATGACTTTGATGATTCGAAGGATAATAAGGTCTCTTTCCACCTGTTCTGTTAACGAACGAAAACACATTATTCTATTTACTATTTATTTAGGAACTGGGCTTCGTGGCCGTGCGAGAATTTCATATCTCCAAACTTGTTTTTTTATGGACAGTACCGTACTTAACATATTGAATATAATCACCGTCGCCAGACATGATAATTCTCATATACAACACCTCTTCACTCAAGTCTCCATAAACCCAATATTTTACTCAAGCAATGAAATGGTCCGGTGGCCTAATTTGACTACGACGTCTCAAAGTTCTCACATCACTATCCGAAATACTTTCAGATGAATTCCCGACATTTTTCTCCGAAATGTATGAATCTCTTTCCTTATCTACTGTTTCTTGTGAACTAGATCGTGAAATGACTGAAACGTTATTTTTTTCATGATCTGAATAACTTGGCTTGATTGGGTCTGTATGCCGTTTCCACTTCATTCCAGTCTCTTATTCTACTAGTTAAATTCTTCGACCAAGCACTTCTTTTATGATCCCCTCACACCATTTAATCTTAGAGAATCTACAATCTCGGGTCCACACTCTATCGTTCACCTGGAAATCAACTTCTTTTTTACCAGGATGAAAGTTTTGTTGAGCTCTTTGATTTTTTTTACTATTACTTCAGTTGACGGTAAAAGTAAATCAAATTTTGTACGTAGTTTACGCCCAAACAACAATTTAGCCGGAGTTTCCCCTGTAGAAGTATGAGGTGTATTCCTATAATGGAATAAAAAACGATTTATTATCAAATGTAGATCCAAATTTGGATCATCATACTTCCTGGTCATTATTGACCGCACTTTCGCCTAAACCATTCGTCGCTGGATGATAAAGAGCCCCTGTGAGATGTGCGATTCCACTCTTTCAAAAATGATCGAAACTCTTCCGATGAAAAAGTTTTGGCATTATCTGTGCAAAGTTCACGTGAAAGCCCAAATCTTGAAAACAAATCGCGAAAAATCACAATATATCGATAGGCTATTTCTTTCGAAACACTCTAACCATTTCGAAGTCGCGTCTTCTATAACTTAAAATATTTTATTTGCTATCGGTCCAAAAAATTCTGCATGGAGCCGAGTCCAAGGTTCTCCCGGCCAATTCCATATAAATAAGTTGGTTTAAGCTAGATTAATTGAAAATACTGAGCAAGATTTACAAGTTTTAGCTGAACTTTCAATTTGCCTGTCAATTGAGGGCCACCAAATATATGAGCGAGCTAACAACTTCATTTTAACTATTCCCATGTGGGTGCTGTGTGAATCATTCAATATCTCAAAACAGTTTTACTCAAAAAACGGATCCTCAGCTGTTTCTCTTTTGATTTGAACAAAATCGATGGGAATATTAGATTGTTCCACATAAGTAATATATATATGAAACTTCTGGACACACTTTCATATTCAAAATTTGATCCTCACTCGAGTCCTCTCCTCTGATATCTGATACTGGGAGTCTTGACAAAAAATCTGCAGTATTATTGTTCGAGCTCACATGTCTAATTTCATAATAGAAAACAGACACTATTAGGGCCCACCGTTGTAATCTGTTAGCCGCAAAAATTGGGAGCCCTTATCCCCAAAAATTGTTAATAGGGGCTTATGATCCGTGAATAATAAGAATTTTCTTCCGTACAGAAATTGAAAAAATTTCTTAACTCCGAAAATAATAGCGGCTGCTTCTTTTTCGATTTGTGAAGTCGATTCTGCCGAATTTAAGAGCCGAGAAGCAAAGCTATTGGTTTTCCAGAGTTATCTTGGAAAATATGGCTAATTGACGCTCCTAGAGCAAACCGCGATGCATCAACCACCAGTTTAACCGGTTTATCGGGATCGAAATGTGTCAAAATCGAGGATGACATTAACAAATTCTTTGCCCTCTCAAATCTTTCTTTACACATCAAAGACCATACCCAAGGCGCATCTTTCGTTAATAAGGATTTTAACGGTCTCCGAAGCATGTGAAATGGACTTTCCATAAAAATTCAACATCATCAGAAAAATTCAAAAATTCAACAGAAGCATCAGATGCTTGTGTGTAGCCTGAGGGACGATTTCAAATAAAGTAAAAACAAACACATCTACCTTGTTAATATCACCTATGTAAATTTCTATAACTTAATATAAACGAAACACAACATCAGTGCAGAATTACATATACATAACACACGCACATACACATATACATAAAAATAATTGCAATTGTCACTAATTTCGAAGAAATATATAATCCAAAACATAATGCATATATAGAGCCACAGAACCATAAATGTTTCAGATCATTACACAACCATTTAAAAACATTTCGATCAAAATCATGGAATTAAATTCAAAAGTTTTGATATATGATCAATAAATAGAAGCATTCAATATCACCCAATCCAGTCACAATCATAATATAAGAAGAGAGGAAATGTGGAAGTTCTGGTTCGAAAGCAAAGTCACTAGAACTTGAAATCGCAACATGGAACTCTGAAACCATCTACTACACAGGATTTTCCATCAAGTGTCAGGACAACTCTAATCTCTTCGGTCGAAGATTTCCCGAATATTTTCACATGGGATACTTAGAATGAAAGTGTTTATAGTTTTTTCAATTTCAAGAGTGATTCAGAGGTCTGCATATTCTCTGGTAGGGAGTTGAATGCTGTGGGGCCTGAAAAACGATATGACCTCTGTCCTATAGTTTTGGTCATGCGTGGGATTGTGTATTTGGTCTTGTTACGAGTAACGTAGCTGTGACTTGGTTTTTTGAGTTTATTCCTCTCGACATATTGATTTAAGACAAGTATTTCATAAAATAATTGCCCCAAGTCGATTATTCCTGATTCTTCATATAATCTGTTGGTGCTATAACGAAATGATTTATTCAGCATTAGTTTCAGGATTTTTTTTTAATCACTTCCAATGGCCGTACCCTTTAATGCAATATAATAAGTGGCTTCGCACAAGGCTATAATAAATTATTCTTTTTTGCTTCAAGTCCAACCTATCTTTCAATTGACGAAATTTAAAGAGAACAATTCTCAGTTTTTTGACTAGGAAATTTATGTGGTAGTTCCATCTCAAGTGGGTCTATGATGACTCCTGAATATTTGATATGCGTTGTTGAACATATTTTCAGAGTGTAACTATTGCGATGGAATGAAAATGTGGTAGTGAAGATTTGTAGTTGCAGAACGGGATAAAGCAGGTTTTGCTGCAGTTCAGAGAGAGTTGTTTATGATCCTACCAGTCTGAATTCCATGCCCTCTTCAGTCTGTTCTTTGACTTCGTCCCATGTTTCTCCCGAATAAAGCACAACTGTGTCATCTGCGAAGCTGATGATTTTGCCGGTAGCTCCTATTGAGAATATTCCATTGATATAAATACAAAAAAGTATCGTACAGTTCCCTGTGAGACCCCGCATCTGATTACTCTTTCACTACTTTTTGTATTTCCAATTCGTACTATTTGTTGTCGATTCTCTAGGTATGCTTTCAATGATTTGAGTGGGCTGCCTCTAATTCCAATATTTTCCAAAGTATTCAGAAGAATTGAGTGGTTCACGTTGTCGAAAGCCTTCGATGAATCAATGAAGACTGCAATTGATGGTTTGCTGTCATCAGTTATTTCACTTCTCAACCAAATGTGATGGACATTTGGCAGCAAATGGGAGCGGGACAGGTAATCTATAGGAATTCGCGTGTGAGCTCTAGGTCACAAAATTTACTCACCTCATTTAGTACCTAAATCACTAAAAAAATTATCGATAGATATTTTCATTTGTAATTATTGATATAATAATTTTTGCCGAACTTCTACCCCTTAGCTCTAATGAACTGTGGAAAAAAGTAACTCTCTACTTATTCATTCAATTCTCAAGTTTTGTACTGAATCTTTTGTCTATTTCTATTCAAAAGAATTGACTTGTTTTATTCACAAATTTCTGGAAAGTTATCAAGCAGATCAGTCATAATAAACTGATGCCTTAATCATATTCATCAGCATATTTGATTTCCTGTATCATTTACTCCCTCGAATGTCTTGGTTTCTATTTCAATTATGCTGTTAGTATTTTATTAAAGTTTATTGTCATTCCTCTGAGGGTTTATTCTAGCACATGTTGTTACCGATTACGAACCAATTCTAACCGTTCCTAATCAACGCTATAATTGGCTCACTTAACTTTACTCGTCTAACCTGAAAGCCAAATTGAAAAAACAGCAATGGCTTTTGAGCACATTGGCCAAAAATTTTTTTTTCTGGCAATTGAAATTTGAAAACATTTGCACCCAATTTCAATCAAACTATCCGCCGCCCATGGCTCTTGTTTACAAATACAGCACCGCACCCCTCTACCGCAAATTATGTTTATTCTCTGGACACACATTCTCCATGTTCTGGGTATTGCCGTTATCTATCTTGAGGGTATGGTTAATCTAAGATATTGAAAGTGCCTACTTTGATTTCAGTTTTTAGGCATCATGATGAAAAAAAAGTGGAATATTCTTGTTTCCATTGTTTCTTTTCATTCACAAGCCAAACTTCAGACATTAACTACATACTCGACTAATTGCCGATTCTTTGGACGAATATACAGGGTGTTCCAGAATTTTCTGAACAAGCGATATCTCCGTTTCTGGAAGAGTAAGAAAAGTATTCGAAAAATATTTTTTTCCATCATCGATTTGCCTTCCATATAACGCACTCCAAATGATATGTTCATATTTATATTCCTAAAAATTCACCCCCACCCCCATATTTTAGAATGGCACCATCCATTTTTTTTTCGCCGGAATATACTTGTTACATATCATTGTTTATCTGGCGACAAACGTATTTTGTCCAATTATTACTTATTGTTGAAAACTGATATTGTTTGCTTTCTACGCGCGTTCCGCTACAAAATTAGCATATTCAGAAGAAAAAAACTGAAACTCTGTCAGTATCAGTTTTCATAGATGAAAAAACCATCAACTAAGTCAAAATAATGATCCATGAGAGAGAATACATCGTTGACACAAACTAAATCCTACTCTTATAGTAAATAACGTATTGAAAAAATCATCATCTGAATAAAAACAATGTTCAATGAAAAAATGTTTCAATTTCGTTTTAAAAACTTCTCTAGTAAAAACAGATTTCAAACTAATATTCTGGGAGTTGGTTTGTCGGTATTGAGTTTCGACGTTTCGCCAACATCTCACTTGTCATTTTCAAGAATCTTACTGCCCCTACTTGGTGCTATAGCAATTTTTGTTCGAAAAACTTTTACCAGTTTTTGTTTGTGGAATATGAAAGTCATTTTTGTGTTTTCATCATGAATATTAGACCTTTTATAATTTTTTTATATGTAGATTCACACGAAAGGGAAGCCCTGTAATGTTCAGAGAACACCGCGTGAATCAAGGGACAGGAGATACAAATTAACATTCACTTCGAATTTCTGAAGTTTGTGAGCCTCAGGAGAAGCCTCTTTTGGCAAGGAGTTCCAAAGCTCAGCTGTTCTATTGAAGAAAGATTCCTTAGCGAGAAAGGTTCGACATGTTTCCAAATTCACAACAAAGCTTGGTCTCTGAAAAACACGAGATGTGGTCCTTAAATACTCTTCTGAGCAACAAAACCACTACTTGCATATGAGGACCAACCCCAAAAACACACTCCATATCTCAATCTCGATTCCACTCGTGCGAAGTGAACATTTCGGAGTTAATGTTCATCCAGTATATTTGGTAAATTTTGAATAAGTAAATTCTGTTGATTTAGAAGTTGAACAAGTTTCTCATAGTGGGTGTTCCAGCTCAAACTGCTATCAAAGTGGACACCCAGAAACTTCATAGTGGAAGTTTGTTCTACTAGATTACCATTCACTTCTAGAAAAAATTCCCGGCATGGCTTCCGATAATTATGAAATCTTAGGAAATGTGTTTTATCTGCATTGGGGATGAGAGAATCAGCAGGAAACCAGGTATTCATACTTTCAAGAACAACATAACAATGGATTTGTAATAAGGCGTATTTTTTTGACACAATCGTAAGTATCATCTGCATATATTGTTAAGTTGATATCATCAACTCACCTAAAGACATCTATTACAAATAAAGTCATATTTAATGTTTTTGCCATAGCCTCTATTGTCCAATAAAAACAACCATTCGCAAGGCTACCAAATAGAGTAAATATAAGTGCTTATAATAAGAAAGTTGTATCGGAAGAATAACAAATTGAATTTGAAATAGAATGAGCTGATAACCAATCCAAGATGAGATATTCTCTATGAATAATGATTCGATTTGATTAATTGGTTTCGATATTATAACCGAAGGATCAGAGTTTATATATCACACATATTTGAAATTGAATTGAAGTTATTGCATGTACTATAGAACGGCGATTCGAGGAAAAAATCAGTCCTCGCTTAATGGAAGTGAAAAGTTCCTGTATATCCAGTTCGCAAAAAGGGCAAATGAAAATCGATGGGATATAGGTCAGGAGTATCTATCGCTTCAGGGAGTAATTTATGAGGTTAAACCAGTCTAGCAAGATTTCTACGTAACGGCAGAGAATCAATATCGAATGATGTATTTTGAATTTTATATGGGATACACCTCTCTTGATATGTACCATGTATTTTGAAATGAATGATTTTGAGAAAACGACATTGAACATTTTCGATGAATAAAGTATGTTATTCTTTGAAAGAAGACCGATCAACAGAGCTGTATTTTTATTTTGACCTCACATATGCACAATATATAGTTGGTATGATCCCGATTCGATATATTCGTGAATGACCTTCAGTTACAAACTATGAACCCGTTTGTTCTTAATGCTTTCCTAACTTCAGTCGCAATATGGTGAAAAAAGAATAAGTTGAGATCAAACAGCTTAGGTCTTTTGAGTTGTCACGAGATAGTAAAATAATATAAAAATGGTAGTTATACAAACTTACATTTGAAAGTATTCAGGTTGATTATGTTGATGTCATACCACTTTTATATGTTCTATTTTAGTATATGTAATGATTCGAAATCAAGTCTTTTTTATTGATGAATATATCTCCGAATCATCAGCAAAGAATAATTTATCACAGCCTATAAGATAGTTGAGGTCATTCACAAATAACAAATAAAAAACTGATCCCAGATTAGATCTCTGAGGTACTCTGGCTGACCAAAACCAATTTATGATACGAACTCATCACGCTGAATCATTAGGAACTTTCCGTGTTGAACTGAATCCCTTTTCAACAGAAGTCCAGTTACCCATTCACCAGAATACAACTTGCAAACGTGAACTCGACGAGCATATTGCATCTTGTGGAGAGGAATTGTCTTTTGAAAATACCGACATTGTTGGCGAAATTTGATTCCAATCCAAGTGTTAGTTTGATGTTTGGGTAATTGAAATCTGCCTAGAAATATTTCAAGAGATGATTGATCTCAGAAATAGGGAACATTTTGACTGTTCTTTCTGCCTCTATCTGAAATGTTAAGATACACGAAATGGAAGAAAACATTTCAAAAAACAAATAATTATTTTTTAATCAGGCTAAGGTATGAAAGATACTCATTTCGTAAACACCTTCAACTAAGATATTATTTATTTGAGTGATAATCTAAATTATGTAGCTGTTCATTTTCTTTCAGATACATTGCGAATCCAGATGGTTCTTTCAGTAAGAACCAAACTCCAATTATGTTTCCTCTAGATGGTCTCAGATTCGGCAAATACAACTATGCCTGCTACGGTATTGTTCAGCACAGCGGCACACTGGGCCACGGTCACTACTTTGCGTCAGTATTACTGGACGATAAAAAGAAACATTGGGTTTGTTTCAATGATCAACAGGTCACGAGATATAACGCTAAAGTCAACGAAACGTTTGGAATCCAAATATCCGCTGCTGGATTTTTTTATGTACGTCAGTGTACAAATTAATGTGAATACTATAAATGTGATATACTTTGGATATTTCCAACACCATTCCATATATTTTTGATACCATGTTCCTTGATAATCTGTTACATGTTCTAGAAAGTGCCTAACATTCATCTGTTCAATGTTCTGTTAATTTATTGATATAGTTTAGTGTTGCTAAGGCAAAATCTCATTTTATAACTAGCATCGAAATCTTTTTTGTGTTATTTCATTCTCAGATAGATTTTTAGGTGGTTATTATGAACTTCGAGGAGTGGAAATCTTCAAACATTCGAGTGACTCTATTTTAGATGGTTTTGCTTCCAAGATAGAGATATAAAATCGATTCTCTCGGTGTAAGAGTTTCCTCACTTCGAAAATGAGGCCCCTGGAACCATATTCCTTGTTGATGGTCACGTGTGGTTCTATTTTCGTGACTGATAATCCGAATGGTTTTAAGTTATTATTTTTTGAAGTTTCCAAAATCGTGTCTGTTTCCTCTATCTAAAATTTGATGTTATTGTTCATCAATAAAGTTTTTTTGAAGAATATGTCGGAATATCTTCATTTAAATCAATCGTCACTTGATTAATTTTTATTTTACCTCATGCCAAAGTTAGTGGTGACCAAGCGGTGGTCAGGGCAGACATTTTCTGGCTGACTCAGTGCGATAGGCAATTGTTGCTTGTCGATACCAATCCTGATAGGTGAGATATCTTGATCGAATACACCAACCACTACGGTAGCAGTGTGGGTTTTTATGGGTTTTCCTACAGTTGAAATAGCAAATGTAGAGTGCTTAGGCACCCTATATAATTAGCCGACCCTTGCCCGCACCAGGCTCTGCCTCCTGGGCGCACTCGTAAGTGTGGTTAACCAAAGTAAATGCAAATTTGAAATAACAAATTGTCATTTTTCACATGATATAGTTATTTTGAATCGAATAATTTCAAAATGTTGGCTAATTATATAGGTGGCTGATGTCCACTCAGAGGTTTTACGTATAAGGTACACCGGGCTGAGTGGAACCGTGAATTTCATCTTCGACCTGAATAAACAAGAAAACATATTGATCAATCTCTGTTATATTCGACAAGCTGATTGCAGATACATTACTCGAAAATCATCATGGTTTTCAATGCCTCTCTTTGATTTTATTCATGTTCGTTATTATTGGGTTACACTTGCCTCATTGGTTTGGGGCAAGTGTAACCCATGGTACTTTTTATATTTGAGAGCTGAATATAGTTTGTTGGGGTGAGTATTAATAACTAGTCTCGAGATGTAATGCTTGAAAAAAAGATTACCGACATGAAAATCGACATTCACCCTACATCATAAGAAATCATAATTTCCATGCTCGGAATTATTGCATTCAAAAATCCAATACCAGATAGCTGTTTCGGCCCACCAGGTCTCATCAGTGACACTTGGCTGAACTTGCTAACACAAAACATTTCGAACGAACTCCAACTTCACCAAGGAGAGGAAACCTCTGACTGCTGGCACATTATACCCCAAAGTCGTAACAAATTGGCCAGAGCGAACAAGAATCGTCTTTGGTCAACTTGTAGAGAGAGCTGCAACCCTTAACAGAAATCAGAATTTCCATCTTCGAAATGATTGCATTCGCGAATCCAATGCCAGACAGCTGTTTTGACTCACCAAGTTTCATCAGTGACACTTGGCTGGACTGTGAACACAAACATTTCGAACTATCCTCTCCTCACGAAGTGAATCTCTGGAACTGGTGCAGATAGTGTAAACCTCCAAGGGGCAACGCCATCTGCTGGGTGACGACCAAAGTCTCAAATTCCTACTGCACTAAGCAGAGGATACCTCTTATAGCGGGTCATAGTACGGCGAATCCGCAACAAATAGCCCGCCGCGATCGAGAATCGCCTTCGGTCAACTTGCCGAAAGCTGCAACCCTTTACAGAAATCAGAATTTATATCTTAGAAATGATTGCATTCACAAATCCAATTCCAGACAGCTGTTTCAACCCACCAGGTCTCATCAGTGACACTTGGCTGAACTATGAACACAATCATTTCGAACTATCCACCCCTCACGAAGTAAATCTTTGGAACTAGTGCAGATGGTGTAAACCTCCAAGGGGCAACGTCATCTGCTGGGGGACGACCAAAGTCTCATTTTCTTACTGCACTAAGCAGAGGAGACCTCCAAAAGCGGGCCATCGTACGGCGAAGCCTTAACAAGTAGCCTGCCGCGATCGAGATTCGACTTCGGTCAATTTGCAGAAAGCTGCAACCCTTCACAGAAATCAGAATTCCCATCTTCGAAATGATTGCATTCACAAATCCAATGCTAGACAACTGTTTCGACCCACCAGGTCTCATCAGTGACACTTGGCTGGACTGTGAACACAAACATTTCGAATTATCCAATCCTTACGAAGTAAATTTCTGAAACTGGCGCAGATGGTGTAAACCGCCAAGGCGCAACGCCATTTCCTGGGTCACGACCAAAGTCTCTGCACTGAGCAGAGAAGACCTCTGCTTCCAATTCGTACTATTTGTTGTCGATTTTCTAGGTATGCTTTCAATGATTTGAGTGGGCTGCCTCTAATTCCAATATTTTCCAAAGAATTCAAAAGAATTGAGTGGTTCACGGTGTCGAAAGCCTTCGATAAATCAATGAAGACTCCAATTGATGGTTTGCAGTCATCAAGTGTTCTGTAAATGAGGTCAGCTAATTGCATTTCAGCATTTTGGGTTGATTTTTCTTTTTAGAAACCGTATTGAGATTCAGATGAAATCTTATATTTTTTGAGATAAGAGTTCAGTTTAGCTTCCATCAGCTTTTCCAGAATTATACACAGATTTGTTATCAGAGACACTGGTCTGTAACTGATAACTTCATCTCTGCTCCCACTTTTACTATTTAATGTTTTAGACACGATGGAAAATGTCCCGTCTCAATTGCTCGGTCGAATATGTATGCTATAGGCTTTGCGATGTATTCAGCTACTAATATTATTGTCTCGCTCTTCAAGTCATCGATTCCAGGTGCTTCATGATTTTTGAGTTCACTTATTACATTTATAACTTCTGTTGTGGTAGCTGGAATGAGGAATATGGAGTTCTCATTGAAATCTCGTTCGTACCTACGATTCGACGTTCTTTTTATTCCGCTCGCCTGCTCCGTTCCAACCATTACATACATACTATTAAAAATGTCTACTATTTCAGTCATATCATGAGTTATATCTCCGTTGCCATTTTTTATAGAACTGATTCCAATTTTCGAGCTATCGCAAAACATTCCATTGATATTTCTCCAAAGGTTTGTTGCATTATATTTGTTTTCATTGTTTTTTTTTGAAATATTCATTTTTTGTATCAGTTTATTAAGGAAGATTTTGTAATTCTTGTATTCCGATGCCAATTGTATATTATTTGGATCCTTCAATAACTTTATGTACATACGATTTTTTTTGTTTACTGACTTGACTAAAGCTGTTGATATCGATTTTTTTTTCTCATTTCCTTTCATTTTGATGAGACCACTACATCTATCTACTTCATTCTGCAAACGTTTCACCAATCTCCCAGTCACTCGGTCCAAATCATCGTCTGATATATTTTCAAATGAAGTATTCTTCATGTTTTCTATAAACTTTTCCTCGTTGAAGCGTTTTATCGTTTTTTGTTCATTATTTCGTGTAGTATTCTTCTTTTCCGTTATCACTTGAACAATGATGGTCGAGTGATCCGTAACATCCGTAAGGTTATGATCGGTATGACATTTTCAATATGTTGACTGTGTGTTTACATGAAGATGTGGTCAAGACATGCTTTTTGGCGGGTTGGTGCATTTATAAGAGATGTATACTCGTATTCTGCCATAGTAGTTAAATAGTCGTTGACGTTATCATCATTTTCATTTAGAATATTTATATTCATATCTCTAAGAAAAAAATTGATTCCGAAATCATTCCCACTTTGAGCTTCATAGGCTCTCCTTGGAAATCAACTTCCAGTTTAATCAAAACTGAACCATTAAATTCAATCAATTCGTGGTGTTTATAAATGTTCGTTTTGATATAAACAACGGTCCCGTCATTTTGGTTGAGATTCCCTTTGTTGTAAATTAGTTTGTACCCTGGCAAATCGAATACACTAAGTGTCCGGGATCATTCTAGTCTCTGTGGGTGCGATACATTCATATTCGAATTGTGTTGAAAAAAATTCTAAAATCGCCTAGGTTTTTCCCAATACTCCTAATGTTGTTGTGTACCATTTTGAAATTTTTCGAATTATTATCGATTTTTGAGACTTCATTAGTTTTGGCCGCTGATTACAGCGTGAAAGTATTAATTTTTTTTTACCTCAAAATCTCGTACATAAGGATTCATGGCAACTTTCTTTGACAGTCGGATTGTGATGTTAAATAAAATTGAAAGTCTATCAAAGTGGTATTCGATGGTTTCAGATTATTCCTACTTATTACTTATCCAGTACCTAGTACTTGATTATATTCGTATCCAATTTCAACTGTTGATATTAACATCAATCATCAATAATAAACACGTATACAAAACAAACCTAACGAAGACTATGACATAATTTCTGACTATAAACCTTATTTTTTTTATTTTTCCAGTCTGTGATGAGGATTTAGAACGAAGGTTCTTGGTATTTTCCGCTTTTCCTTGTTGTTTCTTCCGCTCGTTCAATGAAATGGGTGTGCTTCCTTTTGATCTTGGGGGTGTTGTCCGTGTCTGATGCTCTGGACTTTCTTGTAGTATAATCAATTTCTGTGTCGGTGTAGCCGGAGTACTCTTCAACAGTGAATTCCTTGCCATTTACCACCAATTTGTTCTTTCTGATGAAGCGATTTTTATCTCCTTCATCTTTCTCTTCTGATAAGTATCTTCTCCAGATTCGGTTTTCCTCTTTTTCTTTTTTGTGAGATCATGCGCGATTGGAATTCCGGAACCTTTCAGCTTTTTAACGTTTTGTTATACAATTTTTTTTGTCAAGTAGGAGATAAATTCAATTTCAATAGGACATCTCTTATTTTCCTAGTGTGGATAGATTATTTATATCCTTACAGGTGATGTCAGTCTCCAGTCGATTATTCAATTCCTGAAGTATATTTTCCACTCAATTTTCCTCTTCTATGTCTATTCCGAAAACAGCAATATTATTTTCTTTGCTCTTTTTCTCAACTAATTCAATTTAATGTTTCAGAGAGGAATTTTCTTCTTCTAATTTGTGGATTCTACACAACAATCTCGCTTCACTTGCCTTAATTGCATTTTTCAATTCCTCTCTTTTTTTTTGTAATTCATTGATTATTTGTTTAATGGCAGTGTCATTCATAATAACAATTATTTCAAGTCTGTATTGTATGGCCACCTTCAGTTCACAAGTATTGTTGTGGTCTTTTTATGGGAAATGTGTCGTGTTTGTGTGTGTTTTTTACAGATTCCGTCGTTCTTAGCCAATATGTAGGGTAAATGTTTCATATGATTTTCAACATTTTCGAATGGATTGAATCAAACAATTCTCATCACTTTTTGTTTCTATCTTATTAACTCACTCTTGTAATCAATTTGGTTATTCTTCATGTAGATTCAAATTTGGGTTAAGGGTGATTTTAAAATCTCCACAAATTCGCAATCCTCCATTTTGTTTTAAAACAGGTACGATAGGGGTGGCACATTCTGAGAATTCTACTGGCCCTAAAATTATTAACAAGTCTGTGTAGCTCTTGCTCAATTTTTGGTTTCGAAGCAAATGGAACTGGCCGTGGTTTGCAAAATTTAGGAATCGCCCCCTCCTTGAGCTTGAGAGAAATTTTGAATTTATTGATAGTACCAATATTTCAATCAGAAATTTCTTTATATGTTTCGAATAACCTATCAATCTTGGTCAAAAAATCTACATCCGTGTCACTATCGCTACTGACAAATTGGATTTTACCGATCCCTAATCTGAACGTGCTCAAACCATTCCTACCGATTAGCGGAGACCCCCCATTTCGTATTACATAAGTTTTTAGGGTATACCGCTTTGCCTCATACACTACATTCAAATTTAGGTAACCTAATGGTCTGTAAGTAACACCTACATAGTCTTTCAAAAATGAATCGATTTCATGCAAAATTATTTGTCGAAAATATTTTGAATACAATTTCTCTGAAATGGCTGTGTGTGCAAATCCTGAATCCGCTTCGAAATTCATCGGAATATTCTTAACGTTCAAGTTAACAAAAGTAGGTTAACATTACCTTGACTATCTGTGATTTCAAATTCCTGTGGATTGAAAATCGATGCTAGGTGCCCTTCTACCCCACACTTATAACACGAAAAATTTTTATAACCCCCTCACTTGCCACATGATTGTTACCACCACAAACGAAGCACTTCATTGACTTTCGTCGCATGTTCCTGTTTCGGCTCAGCGTTTCTTCTTGGCGTAGTCTTGATTGGCCACCTCCCTCAATCCTGTTTGGTCCTGCGTTTCCTCTATTGGAAATTGAAGCACTGCCTTGTCTATGAAAATTTACTGACTGCGTTTTGATATAAGTTCCGCACGTCTCCCTCGATGCCTGTTCCCGAAGTACTGATTCTTTGGGAAGACTCAGTTTGACCACCGCTTTCAGGGTCACCGTTGACTTCGAAGCATCCTCCGCAAAAAGTCGGTCCAACAGTTTTTCATCCCGTACTTCGATGACGAAGATGTCTCGCATAACGATTCCTAATTCTGATCCGAATGCACAATTCGCTGCTAAGCTCTTTACTCGCGCTTCCCACCCAGCTACACTTTCATTCAATTGCTGTTTAGCAATGTAGAATTAGAGCCTTTCTGCAAAAAGAGATCTTACTTGTCCCAATTTATCTGTCAGCAGGTCATCTATGTCTCTCGATGTTTTTTTTTCCGGCGTGTCCGGAACACACAATTTGCGAAGTAAGATATAACAGTCTTCACTGAGTGTATTTAGCAAAATTGCTTTTTTGCGTTCTTCGTCCTCAATACCGTTGGCGATTGAAATTGTTTCAGCCTCCCTTTGAACACAGTAGAATCCGAATTCTTTGGAACGAATGTACTGAGAGTCCCTAACAGTCCAGTCGTTTCTCGATTGGTCGTCATTTTCCTCATTGATAATTTAATTAATTCAATATTTGGGTCATTATCCTCGTCGCCAATGTTCTGTTTACGAATGAAAACACATATTTCTATTTACTCTTTATTTGGGAACTGGGCGTCGTGGCCGTGCGAGAACTCACATCTCCAAATTTGTTTTTTTCATGGACAGTACCGTACTTTACATATTGAATATAATCACCGTGGCCAGAAATGATAATTCTCATATATAACACCACCAAAATACATTTGTTGAGATCCGAAGCCTGCGTAGAAGGCTTTAGGGATCCTTTCATGACACTTTCCATTTATGTCTATCTCCCTTTCCGTTCTGGCATCATCTTCAGACCTATCAGAGTAAAAATGAAACAGAGTAATCAATCTAGCGTTGTCCTTTTCGGTGGCCTGCCTATTATATTCGAGTCAGATATGACTTTGATGATTGAAGGGATAATGAGGTCTCTTTCCACAACATTATTTTTGTTGAGATCCTGTCCGAAGCCCGAGTAGAAGGCTTCGGGTATCCTTTCACCACAGTTTTCATTTATGTCTGTTTCTATTTTAGTTCTGGCTTCATCTTTAGGCTCGTCTGCCTGAACTATCGTCAAATATCATCATTTGCATTCGATATGGCTTTGCTGTTATCTTACTTACGATAGGAGTGAAAATGAATTAGAATAATCAATCTACCGTTCTCGTTTTGGATGGTCTCTGATGATTGGAAGGATAATAAGGTCTCTTTCCACCACAATACCCTCGTTGAGTTTTTTCCGAAGCCTGAGTAGGAGACTTTAGAATTTCTTTTACCACACTTTCAATTTTTGTCTGTCTCTATTTCAGTTCTTGAATCATCTTCAGACCTATCTGCCTGAACTATCGTCAAATATGATCATTTGCATTCGATATGGCTTTGCTGTGATCTCAATTACGGTAAGGGTGAAAATGAAACAGAATAATCAATTTACCGTTGTCGTTTCCAAAGATCTATCTATTATATTTAGGTTTGATGAGACTTTGATGATTTGAAGGATAATAAAGTCTCTTTCCATCACAATACCTTTGTTGATTGCCTTTTGTGATGCCAGGATAGAAGACTTCAGGGATTATTTCACCAAACTCTCCATTTATGTCTGTCCCTATTCCATTTCTGGCTTAATCTCTTGACCTATCTGCCTGAACAATCGTCATATATCAACACTCATTCGATATGACTTTGCTGTGATCTCATTTACGATAAGAGTGAAGATAGAACAGAATAATCAGTGTACCGTTGTTGTTTTTGATGGTCTCTGATGATTTGAGGGATTACAAGGTCTCTTTCTACCACAATACCTTCGTTGAGATCCTTTCCGAAGCACGAATTGCAGATTTTAGAGATCCATTCACTACAGTTTCCATTTATGTCTGTCCCTGTTTCAGTTCTGGCTTCATCTTAAGACCTATCTGCCTGAACTATTGTCATATATCAACACGCATTCGATATGGCTTTGCTGTGATCTCAATAACGATAAGAGTGAAGATAGAACAGAATAATCAATTAACCGTTGTTGTTTTCTCTGATGATATGTAGGATAATAAGGTCTCTTTCCACCACAATACCTTTGTTCATTTCTTTTTCGATACCAGAGTAGAAGGCTTCAGGGATCCTTCCACCACACTTTCCATTTATATCATTCTCCATTACATTTCTGGCTTCATCTTGAGAACTATCAGCCAGAACTACTGTCATATATTATCACTTGCATTCGATATGACTTTCCTCTGATCTCAATAACGATGAGAGTAAAGATGGAACAGAGTAATCAATCTAGCGTTGTCGTGTTTTATAATCTGTCTTTTTATTCAAGTCAGATATGACTTTGATGATTGAAGGATGATAGGATCTCTTCCCCCCATGATAACTTCGTTGAGTTTCTCTACCGAGTAAAAGGCTTTAGGAAGCCTTTCACCACACTTTCCATTTATGTGTGGCTCTATTTCAATTCTGGCTTCATCTTCAGACCTATCAACCTGAACTATAGTCAAATATTATCATTTGCTATGATATGGCTTTGCTATGATCTCAATTACGATAAGAGTAAAGATGAAACAGAATAATCTATCGTTGTCGTTTTCGAAGGTCTGTCTTTTATACATAGGTCTGATAAGACATTTATGATTCGAAGGATAGTGAGGTCTCTTTCCACCACGAAACCTTTGATGATTTCCTTCCTGGAACCCAAGTAGAAGGCTTTGGGGATCCATTCACAACACTTTCAATTTATGATTGTCTCTGTTCCATTTCTGGCTTCATCTTTAGACCTATGTGCCTGAACTATTGTCATATATCAACACGCATTCGATATGGCTCTGCTGTGATTTCAATTACGATAAGAGTGAAGATGAAACAGAAACATCAATTTACCGTTGTCGTTTGCTCTGATGATTCGAAGGATAATAAGGTCTCTTTCCACCACAATACCTTCATTGAGATTTTTCCGAAGCCAGAGTAGAAGGCCACACCACACTTTCCATTTATATCTGCCTCCATTACATTTCGGGCTCCTTCTTAAGAACTATCTGCCTCAACTATTGTCATATATCATCACTTGCATTCGATACGGCTTTGCTGTGATCTCGATTACGATAAGAGTAAGGATGAAACAGAATAATAAATCGACCGTTGTATTTTTCGATGGTCTGTCTTTTATATATAGGTCTGATAAGACCATGAAGATTTGAAGAATGATAAAATCTCTTTCCACCGCAATACCTCTGTTGATTACCTTCCTGTAGCCCGATTAGAAGGCATTAGTGATCCTTTCACCACTCTTTCCGTTTATGTCTCTTTCTATTTCAGTTTTGGCGTCATATTCAGACTTATCTCCTCGAACTATTGTCAAATATCATCATTTGCATTCGACATGTCTCTGCTGTGATCTCAATTACGACAAGAGTGGAGATGAAACAGAATAATCAATCTACCGTTCTCGTTTTGGATGGTCTCTGATGATTGGAAGGATAATAAGGTCTCTTTCCACCACAATACCCTCGTTGAGTTTTTTCCGAAGCCTGAGTAGGAGACTTTAGAATTTCTTTTACCACACTTTCAATTTTTGTCTGTCTCTATTTCAGTTCTTGAATCATCTGCAGACCTATCTGCCTGAACTATCGTCAAATATGATCATTTGCATTCGATATGGCTCTGCTGTGATCTCAATTACGGTAAGGGTGAAAATGAAACAGAATAATCAATTTACCGTTGTCGTTTCCGAAGATCTATCTATTATATAAAGGTCTGATGAGACTTTGATGATTTGAAGGATAATAAAGTCTCTTTCCATCACAATACCTTCGTTGATTGCCTTTCCGAAGCCAGAGTAGAAGGCTCCAGAGATCCTTTCACCACACTTTACATTTAAGTCTGTATCTATTATAGTTCTGGCTCCATCTTCAGGCTTTCATGCCTGAATGATCGTCGATTATTATAATTTGCATTCGATATGGCTTTGCTCTGATCGCAATAACGATAAGACTCTGATGATTTGAAGGATAATAAAGTCTCTTCCCATCACAATACCTTTGTTGATTGCCTTTTGTGATGCCAGGATAGAAGGCTTCAGGGATCATTTCACCAAACTCTCCATTTATGTCTGTCTCTATTCCATTTCTGGCTTAATCTCTTGACCTATCTGCCTGAACAATTGTCATATATCAACACTCATTCGATATGACTTTGCTGTGATCTCATTTACGATAAGAGTGAAGATAGAACAGAATAATCAGTGTACCGTTGTTGTTTTTGATGGTCTCTGATGATTTGAGGGATTACAAGGTCTCTTTCTACCACAATACCTTCGTCGAGATCCTTTCCGAAGCCCGAATTGCAGATTTTAGAGATCCATTCACTACAGTTTCCATTTATGTCTGTCTCTGTTTCAGTTCTGGCTTCATCTTAAGACCAATCTGCCTGAACTATTGTCATATATCAACACGCATTCGATATGGTTTTGCTGTGATCTCAATAACGATAAGAGTGAAGATAGAACAGAATAATCAATTTACCGTTGTTGTTTTCTCTGATGATTCGAAGGATAATAAGGTCTCTTTCCACCACAATACCTTTGTTCAGTTCTCTTTCGATACCAGAGTAGAAGGCTTCAGGGATCCTTCCACCACACTTTCCATTTATATCATTCTCTATTACTTTTCTGGCTTCATCTTGAGAACTATCAGCCAGAAGTACTGTCATATATTATCACTTGCATTCGATATGGCTTTCCTCTGATCTCGATAACGATGAGAGTAAAGATGGAACAGAGTAATCAATCTAGCGTTGTCGTGTTTTATAATCTGTCTTTGATATTCAAGTCAGATATGACTTTGATGATTGAAGGATGATAGGATCTCTTTCCCCCATAATAACTTCGTTGAGTTTCTCTACCGAGTAAAAGGCTTTAGGAAGCCTTTCACCACACTTTTCATTTATGTGTGGCTCTATTTCAGTTCTGGCTTCATCTTCAGACCTATCAACCTGAACTATAGTCAAATATTATCATTTGCTATGGATATGGCTTCGCTGTGATCTCAATTACGATAAGAGTAAAGATGAAACAGAATAATCTATCGTTGTCGTTTTCGAAGGTCTGTCTTTTATACATAGGTCTGATAAGACATTTATGATTCGAAGGATAGTGAGGTCTCTTTCCACCACGAAACCTTTGATGATTTCCTTCCTGGAACCCAAGTAGAAGGCTTTGGGGATCTATTCAGAACACTTTCATTTTATGTCTGTTCCATTTCTGGCTTAATCTTGAGACCTATCTGCCTGAACTATTGTCATATATCAACACGCATTCGATATGGCTCTGCTGTGATTTCAATTACGATAAGAGTGTAGATGAAACAGAAACATCAATTTACCGTTGTCGTTTGCTCTGATGATTCGATGGATAATAAGGTCTCTTTCCACCACAATACCTTCATTGAGTTTTTTCCGAAGCCAGAGTAGAAGGCCACACCACACTTTCCATTTATATCTGCCTCCATTACATTTCGGGCTTCTTCTTTAGAACTATCTGCCTCAACTATTGTCATATATCATCACTTGCATTCGATACGGCTTTGCTGTGATCTCAATTACGATAAGAGTAAGGATGAAACAGAATAATCAATCGACTGTTGTATTTTTCGATGGTCTGTCTTTTATATATAGGTCTGATAAGACCATGAAGATTTGAAGAATGATAAAATCTCTTTCCACCGCAATACCTTTGTTGATTACCTTCCTGTAGCCCGATTAGAAGGCATTAGTGATCCTTTCACCACTCTTTCCGTTTATGTCTCTTTCTATTTCAGTTTTGGCGTCATATTCAGACTTATCTGCTCGAACTATTGTCAAATATCATCATTTGCATTCGATATGTCTCTGCTGTGATCTCAATTAGGACAAGAGTGGAGATGACACAGAATAATCAATCTACCGTTGTCGTTTTCGATGGTCTCTGATGATTTGAAGGATAATGAAGTCTCTTTCCACCACAATACCTCCGTTGAGTTCTTTTTCCAAGCCGGAGTAGAAGGCTTTCGGGATCCTTCCACCACACATTCCATTTATATCTGTCTCTATTGCATTTCTGGCTTCATCTTAAGAACTATCTGCCTGAACTATGGTCATATATTATCACTTGCATTCGATATGGCATTGTTCTGATCTCAATCACGATAAGAGTAGAGATGAATCAGAGTAATCAACCTAGCGGTGTCGTTTCCGATGATCTGTCTATTATATCCAAGTCAGATATGACTTTGATGATTGAAGGACAATAAGATCTCTTTCCACCACAATACCTGTCTTGAGTTCTTTGCCGGAGCCCGAGTAGAAGGCTTTAGAATCCCTTTCACCACACTTTCAGATTTTGCCTGTCTCTATTTCAGTTCTGGAATCATGTTCAGACCTATCTGCCTGAACTCTCGTCAAATACCATCATTTGCATTCGATATGGGTTTGCTGTAATCTCATTTACGGTGAGGGTAAAAATGAAACAGAATAATCAATTTACCGTTGTCGTTTTCAAAGATCTATCTTTTATATATAGGTCTGATAAGACTTTGATGATTTGTTGGATAATAAGGCCTTTTTCCACCACAAAACCTTCGTTGATTGTCTTTCCGAAGCGAGTAGAAGGCTCCAGGGATCCTTCCACCACACTTTCCATTTATGTCTGTTTCTATTCCATTTCTGGCTTCATCCCAAGATCCATCTGGCTGAACTATTGTCATATATCAACACGCATTCGATGTGGCTTTGCTGTGATCTCAATGACGATACGAGTGAAGATGAAACAGAAAGATCAATTTACCGTTGTCGTTTGCTCTGATGATTAGAAGATTAATAAGGTCCCTTTCCACCACAATACCTTCATTGAGTTTTTTCCGAAGCCAGAGTAGAAGGCCACACCACAATTTCCATTTATATCTGCCTCCATTACATTTCGGGCTTCATCTTAAGAACTATCTGCCTCAACTTTTGTCATATATCATCACTTGCATTCGATACGGCTTTCCTGTGATCTCAATTACGATAAGAGTAAGGATGAAACAGAATTATCAATTGACCGTTGTCCTTCTCGATGGTCTGTCTTTCATATATAGGTCTGATGAGACAATGAAGATTTGAAGGATGATAAAATCTCTTTCCACCGCATTACATTCGTTGATTACCTTTCTGGAGCCCGATTAGAAGGCATTAGTGATCCTTTTACCACTCTTTACGTTTATGTCTCTTCCTATTTCAGTTTTGGCGTCATATTCAGACTTATCTGCTCGAACTATTGTCGAATATCATCATTAGCATTCGATATGTCTCTGCTGTGATATCAAATACGATAAGAGTGAAGATGAAACAGAATAATCAATTTACCGTTGTCGTTTTCAGAGATCTATCTTTTATATATAGGTCTGATGAGACTTTGATGATTTGTAGGATAATAGGGCCTCTTTCCACCACAATAACTTCGTTGATTGCCTTTCCGAAGCCAGAGTAGAAGGCTCCAGGGATCCTTTCACCGCACTTTCCATTTATGTTTGTTTCTATTTCATTTCTGGCTTCATCCCAAGATCCATCTGGCTGAACTATTGTCATATATCAACACGCATTCGATGTGGCTCTGCTGTGATCTCAATTACGATACGAGTGGAGATGAAACAGAATAATCAATTTACCATTGTTGTTTTCTATGATGATTCGGAGGATAATGAGGTCTCTTTCCACCACAATACCTTTGTTCAGTTCTTTTTCGATGTCAGAGTAGAAGGCTTCAGGGATCCTTCCACCACACTTACCATTTATATCTGTCTCCATTACATTTCTGGCTTCATCTTGAGAACTATCTGCCCGAACTACTGTCATATATTATCACTTGCATTCGATATGGCTTTCCTCTGATCTCAATTACGATGAGAGTAGTGATGAAACAGAGTCATCAATCTAGCGTTGTCGTGTTCTATAATCTGTCTTTCATATTCAAGTAAGATATGACTTTGATGATTGAAGGATGATAAGATCTTTTTCCGCCATGATAACTTCGTTGAGTTTCTCTACCGAGTAGAACGCTTAAGGATGCCTTTCACCACACTTCCCATTTATATCTGTCTCTATTACATTTCTGGCTTTCTCTTAGGAACTATCTGCCTGAACTACTGTAATATATCATCACTTGCATTCGATATGGCTTTGTTCTGTTTTCAATCACGATAAGAGTGTAGATGAAACAGATTTATCAATCCACCGTTGTCGTTTTCGATGATCTCTGATGATTTGAAGGATATTGAGGTCTCTCTCCACCACAATACCTTTGTTGAGTTTTTTTCCGAAGCCAGAGTACAAGGCTTTTGTACCCTTTCACCACACTTCATATTTATGTCTGTATCTATTTTAGTTCTGGCTTCATCACCAGGCTTTCATGCCTGAACAATCGTCAAATATTATAATTTGCATTCGATATGGAATTGCTCTGATCGCAATAACGATAAGACTTTGATGATTTGAAGGACAATGAAGTCTCTTTCCATCAAAATACCTTTGTTCATTGCCTTTCCGGAGCCAGGATAGAAGGCTTCAGGTACCATTCCACTACACTTCCCATTTAAGGCTTAAGGGATCCTTCCACCACACTTTCCATTTATATCTGTCTCCATTACATTTCGGGCTCCATCTTGAGAACTATCAGCCTTAACTATCGTCACATATCATCACTTGCATTCGATACGGCTCTGCTGTGATCTCAATTACGATGAGAGTAAGGATGAAACAGAATAATCAATCGACCGTTGTGCTTTTCGATGATATGTCTTTTATACATAGGTCTTATAAGACATTGATGATTCGAAGGATAGTGAGGTCTCTTTCCACCACGAAACCTTTGTTGATTTCCTTTCTGAAACCCGAGTAGAAGGCTTTGGGGATCCATTCACAACACTTTCCATTCATGTCTGTCTCTGTTCCATTTCTGGCTTCATCTTGAGACCTATCTGCCTGAAATATTGTTATATATCAACACGCATTCGATATGGCTCTGCTGTGATCTCAATTACGATAAGAGTGAAGATGAAACAGAGTAATCAATCTACCGTTGTCGTTTTCGATGATCTCTGATGATTTGAAGGATAATAAGGTCTCTTTCCACCACAATACCTTTGTTGAGTTCCTTGCCGGAGCCCGAGTAGAAGGCTTTAGAATTCCTTGCACCACACTTCAAAATTTTGCCTGTCTCCATTTCAGTTCTGGAATCATCTTCATGAATCGCATTTATGAATCGCACTGAGCAGACCGTTTATATCAGTGTTCAAAAAAGTGTTTAATTTAGTGGTTAAAAGTGCAAAGTAATAGTTGAAGGCGGTATCAAAACTCTACTAAAGTGTACGTCATTGCAGTTGTTAAGTTCAATCTTCATAAAACCGACAGGCAAAAATAAAAACTATAATAATTGATTGATTGAATCCAATAACAGTGTATTCAGTATCTTCAAAGCCAGCACAGCAGAAACTTACTCGAAAAGAAAGGGGAATCCAAAACCTTTTTTTCGGGTGGATACAATAGATAAACTTTAAATTGTTAGTACTAAACAGGGTGGACTCAATAAAACCGTTTGAAGTGGTGTTATCCCTAGGAATTGGTGAAATAGGAAAAAATTACAATGTTTGCGTGCTGTAAAACTAGACCTGCGCCTTATTATACTTGTATAAATTGTTTCAGTATTTTTCACAAATCATGTGCGTTGAGCAACAAAGGAAAAATTCAGTTTATAAAAGGTTCAAGAATAATGTGTTGTAAAAAACAAGAAATCAATGACTCAGAAGAAGAAAAAAGTATTCTAGAGAAAACTCTAGAGGAGATGGTAGAAGAAAACGACATAAAAAATAAATATATTGCAAAAATAAGAGCCGAAGGGAATAAATTCGCTGAGGATGCCATAAAAAATGAGGAAGAATTGAAAGAAATAATAAACAACCGTGATTTAGAAATCTTGAAGCAAAAGATAAAATTAATGATCTTGAGACCCAGTTGATGAGACATATAAATAAGAATACAACTGATTCCGAAACTCAGACAAACAATTCTCCAAAGAAGTCCATTTCAGTTCAAACTTCACCAGAAAGAACTGAATGCAAATCATCGAATGTGCAAACAGAAGTAACACAATGGGACATTACAGACTGGGGTCGTGAAAATCAAGTTCAAGAAGAGGAGATAAGAAATATGAAGTGTGAAATTAGAAACCTTGAGAACGATGTGAGGAAGCTGAATACATTAAACGAAAACATGATTATATCAATAGAGACACTAACTGCAGAAAACAATGTATATATTAGAGAACTAGAAAATTTCAAAAACACTAATAATTCTGGAAGAAAAAGTAAAAATTGCGGCGATAGCAATGGGCAGAAAAATAAAAGTGAAAAAAAATCGAAAATAAATAACGGCATATTTAGCGACAAAGACCTTGACGAAATTCCAGGAAGAATAGAACCAGGGAAAGAAAGTGTCCATAGAAGAAAAGACGCTAGGAAGAAGAACATTCTCATTCTTGGCGATAGTCATTCGGTTGACTTCTTGAATATATTGAACAATATGGTATCCGATGACTATATAGTGCAAACTATAATTAAACATAATGCTCAATTGGAGGATATCATAGTAGACCTTAGAAATTTGACGAAGACGTTTACACTATCTGACTATGTTATTTTATCTGGGGGTTTGACGAATGCTTTGAGGGGTAAAGGAGTAAATAGTATTATTGGTGACACTCTTACTGAGGTGAGTTCAAAAACTAATATTATCATTTTGTCGATTCCTCGTTGGACGAACCGAAATGTTCTCAATAAGTTCATTGAAGATATCAATATCAAGGTACATAATATGGTAAAAATGACGAAAAATATTACATTTATGCATATTAACTCAGTTTTGAACTCGTCTTATTTCATATTTAAAAAATCACTTATCATAAAATATGTAGGCAAAATCATAATAATGAAGGAAATATATCGAATAATTAGTAGGAAAGAAAATAGGAGGGAACTTGGTCAGGAGAATAGTGACAATCATAATATATCTACAGTTTACTTGAGCGATCAAGGAGAAGAATCTGTAGCGTCGTCGACGCATGAAATATCTAGTGTAATTAATAATCGTGAAAAAGGTGAAAAATATAATATTGACTTAGTAACATCAAAACTCTCTTGCAAAACATCTCTAAATTCAAAAAACAATAAGGATTTTTTATAGAATCGCTAGGGGGCTGCGTGGTAGTTATAAATGCACAAAGTTTAACTTCAAAAATTGACCAAATCTCTAATTTAACATTTACTTCTCAACCTCTAGTTTTATGCCTGAATGAAACAAGACTGACAGAAGAGATTAATGATAACGAAATTTCAATAAATGGCTATAATATAATACGTTGTGATAGTCACAGTAGACACACAGGGGGTGTAGCGATGTACTTAAAGAAAAATATAATTGCTCTAGAAATAGTTAGGTATGCTTATTTCAAAACTAATTGGCTTCTGAGTGTAAAAATGTCTATTAATAACAAAATTTTTGTTATGGTATGTATCTATCATTCGCCTAGTAGTAGCAACGCAGGTTTCTTGAATAATTTCGAAGAATGGTGCAATAATTATATCCAAGACATCACCCACCCTGTACTAATCGTGGGTGACTTCAATATTGACTGGCTCAAGGAAAACGAAACATATCGAAAAAAATTGAACAATATCATGACTGACATAGGTTGTAGCCAATTAGTAAAACAAATTACTCATCCATTTGATGCAGGTGGTACCATGATAGACTTGGTCTTCTCCAATTTGAACAATTTGAGATGTACAGTTCACGAAACACCAAGAATATCTGACCATTATATAGTTAGTACTGAGATCAACAAACAACAAACAAAAAAAGAAGTTAAATATATCTCTACACGTGGCAAAATCGATTTTCAATCATTCAACCAAAGTTTAATGTCAGTCAACTGGAAGTATACGCACCAAAATATTGATAAAAACTTTGAGTTTTTTTTCTCTACCATCATAAGTAAATTAGATGAGATTGCGCCAAGAAAAACTGTTGTTATAAAACCAAGATTTCAGGAATGGTGGAATGATAGAATTAATGATGCTATAAAGCAAAGGGATACTAGCTATAAAATATATAAGGAAAATAAATCTCTTGAAAATAAGGATATATACAAACACAATCGGAATAAAGTAGTTAAAATTAAACGCGAAGAAAAGAAAGCATTCCTCGAAAATAGGATAGACGGTAGTAAAAACAATTCTAAAAAAATGTGGGAAACCTTGAAATCGGTAATATCAACAAAAAAAGAATATAAACTGGAAAAAATTGAAATCGAAGATATAGAAATAAACGAACCAAAAGAAATTTCTAATGGCCTAAATGACTTTTATGTTGCGAGTATAGATAAGATTATTTCAGAGATAGATACCACTCTTATAAGGGATTGCACAAATAAAATAACAACAATAAATAATAAATTCAATAATTTCGGGCTCATAGAGTACGCAGAGTTGAGAAAGGTGGTATATGCTTTACCAAGTAAAGGTAGTCCGGATGAAATAACAGCCGAAATCCTAAAACAAATATATGATAGCATCGAAAAACCGCTTTTGAACCTAATTAATACCTCATTATTAACAGGCAAGCTTCCATCGGCCCTTAAGCTGTCAACAGTTATACCCAAGGTTTCCAACTCCAATAAAGCTAGTGATTTAAGACCAATTAATATGTTAGCAACACTAGAAAAATTAATCGAGAGAATAGTTTACGAACAACTCTCAACATATATATCAGAAAACAACATTATATTTTCAAATCAGTCAGGTTTGAGAGCAGGTCACAGCTGTGAAACAGCTGTGCAAAATGTTCTATATGATTGGAAGGAAAACTACGACAAAAATATTATGATTGGAGCTGTATTCTTGGACATCCAACGTGCTTTCGAAACAATTGACAGGGCAAAATTAATTATCAAACTGGAGAAGTATGGTATAACTGGAAAAGCACTAGACTGGCTAACTGATTATTTACAGAACAGAAAACAGGTAACTAAAAGTAACAACATTATATCAAATGGAGTCCTAAATAAAAACGGCGTACCACAAGGAAGTACATTGGGACCACTGCTATTTCTGCTGTATATCAACGATATCGTTCACGCGGTTGAAAGCTGTCGAATCCATTTGTTTGCCGATGACACGTTATTGTATTTCTGTTCTGAAGATATACAAACCCTAACAGACACACTCAACGCGGAGCTGGAAAATATTTTACAATGGTGTAATGGTAGTTTGTTGAAACTTAATGCAAAAAAAACTAAATTCGTGTTAATTAGCAACCACAAAAAGTTTAAAGAGTTCAAAGATAATAATCATATGATTACAATTGGTAATGAGGAGGTGGAAATGGTGGGAAAGATTAAATACTTGGGCATTATTATCGATAGAAACTTGACTTTCAAAGAACACATTTCGTACATTACCAATAAAATACCAAAGAACATAAATTTCTTGTTAAGAGTGGCACCATCTTTAACACCTTGGTCTAGAAAAACAGTATATAATACGATAATATTGCCTCATTTCACATTTGCGTCGTCTATACTGTACATGGCAAATAAAAATGAGATGGGACGGATGCAGAAATTGCAGAATAAAGCCATGAGAATTATATTGAATGTTCCAAGAGACACGTCCATCAAGTCCATGTTACGTACATTGAATTGGCTCTCGATACAACATTACTTGGAGTACCATTCTATGATTTTAATCCATAAAATGAAAATGTCATTAGCTCCATCGTATCTGTCATCTAAATTAGTATTGAACAACAGTTTGCATAACTACAACACACGAAGAAGGGCAGATATACGAGTCTCAACAAAAAACAAAAAAAGCTCATAAAAATCTATTTTCCATAAAGGCATAGTACGTTATAATGAATTAGAAGATGTTTTGAAAACCTGCGGCACTATTACAACGTTCAAAAAACAATTGAAAATATCACTTTTACGCGAATGTCATACATGATTGTTACTATTACTCTTGCCTACCTACTCAGTTCATGTCTTACTGTGTTTGAATTACGATGTTTCTACTATTTTTTTATCGTATAGGTTATGTTTACATTTTCAGTGTGATATATTTGTTGAATTTGTGACTGTAATTGAATTGTATTGTATATATATTTCAATATGTTACTTTAACAATTAGCCTTATGTGCTAAATAAAGAAGTTATTATTATTATTATATATTCAGACCTATGTGCCTGAACTCTCGTTAAATATCATCATTTGCATTCGATATGGTTTTGCTGTAATCTCAATTACGGTAAGGGTAAAAATGAAACAGAATAATCAATTTACCGTTGTCATTTTCAAAGATCTATCTTTTATATATAGGTCTGATAAGACTTTGATGATTTGTAGGATAACAAGGTCTCTTTCCACCACAATACCTTCGTTGATTGCCTTTCCGAAGCCAGAGTAGAAGGCTCCAGGGATCCTTTCACCATACTTTCCATTTATGTCCGTTTCTATTCCATTTCTGGCTTCATCCCAAGATTCATCTAGCTGAAGTATTGTCATATATCAACACGCATTCGATGTGGCTCTGCTGTGATCTCAATTACGATACGAGTGAAGATGAAACAGAATAATCAGTTTACCATTGTTGTTTTCTCTGATGATTCGGAGGATAGTAAGGTCTCTTTCCATCACAATACCTTTCTTCAGTTCTTCTTCGATGCCAGAGTAGAAGGCTTCAGGAAACCTTCCATCACACTTACCATTTATATCTGTCTCTATTACATTTCTGGCTTCATCTCACAATACAATACAATACTTTATTTCCTGAGACTTTTTTACAAGCATGGAAATCGTCACATATACAAGTAATGATTGGAGTTGAAATAAAAAATAATGATAATATCAGGTGATGAAATATGGAATAGACAGGCGAAAAAAGGAAAAATATACATAAATATTGATAGTACATAGAAAACTTTCAATAGAAGATGTTGAAGATAGTCATTGAAAACAATTACACGAAAATGAAGTACGAACAATAAAATAGTAAAGAAGCAAGCTAAGCAATGGTGATGTCAATCAGTTAGATCAGTTTGAAAATATTCACAAAGTGAGTAGTAGGCATTTTTGTACAAAATACTCTTAACGCTATTTTTGAACTTAATGGGATTAGACATCTTGAGAACTATCTGCCCGAACTACTGTCATATATTATCACTTGCATTCGATATGGCTTTCCTCTGATCTCAATTACGATGAGAGTGGAGATGAAACAGAGTCATCAATCTAGCGTTGTCGTGTTCTATAACCTGTCTTCCATATTCAAGTTAGATATGACTTTGATGATTGAAGGATGATAAGATCTTTTTCCGACATAATAACTTCATTGAGTTTCTCTACCGAGTAGAACGCTTAAGGAAGCTTTTCACCACACTTCCCATTTATATCTGTCTCTATTTCATTTCTGGCTTCATCTTAGGAACTATCTGCCTGAACTACTGTAATATATCATCACTTGCATTCGATATGGCTTTGTTCTGTTCTCAATCACGATAAGAGTGTAGATGAAACAGATTTATCAATCCACCGTTGTCGTTTTCGATGATCTCTGATGATTTGAAGGATATTAAGGTCTCTCTCCACCACAATACCTTTGTTGAGTTCTTTTCCGAAGCCAGAGTAGAAGGCTTTCCTACCCTTTCACCACACTGTCCATTTATGTCTGTATCTATTGCAGTTCTGGCTTCATCACCAGGCTTTTATGTCTGAACAATCGTCAAATATTATAATTTGCATTCGATATGTCATTGCTCTGATCGCAATAACGATGAGACTTTTATGATTCGAAGGATAATAAAGTCTCCTTCCATCAAAATACTTTTGTTGATTGCCTTTCCGGAGCCAGGATAGAAAGCTTCAGGGATCATTCCACCACACTTCCCATTTCAGGCTTGAGGGATCCTTCCACCACACTTTCCATTTATATCTGTCTCCATTATATTTCGGTCTCCATCTTGAGAATGATCAGCCTTACCTATCGTCATATATCACCACTTGCATTCGATACGGCTCTGCTGTGATCTCAATTACGATGAGAGTAAGTATGAAACAGAATAATCAATCGACCGTTGTCCTTTTCGATGATCTGTCTTTTATACATAGGTCTGATGAGACATTGATGATTCGAAGGATAGTGAGGTCTCTTTCCACCACGAAACCTTTGTTGATTACCTTCCTGAATTCCAAGTAAAAAGCTTTGGGGATCCATTCACAACACTTTCCATTTATGTCTGTCTTTGTTCCATTTCTGGCTTCATTTCGGACCTATCTGCCTGAAATATTGTTATATATCAACACGCATTCGATATGGCTCTGCTGTGATTTCAATTACGATAAGAGTGAAGATGAAACAGAAAGACCGTTGTCGTTTGCTCTGATGATTCGAAGGATAATAAAGTCTCTTTCCATCACAATACCTTCGTTGATTGCTTTTCCGAAGCCAGAGTAGAAGGCTCCAGAGATCCTTTCACCACACTTCACATTCAAGTCTGTATCTATCATAGTTCTGGCTTCATCTTCAGGCTTTCATGCCTGAATGATCGTCGAATATTATAATTTGCATTCGATATGGCTTTGCTCTGATCGCAATAACGATAAGACTTTGATGATTTGAAGGATAATAAAGTCTCTTCCCATCACAATACCTTTGTTGATTGCCTTTTGTGATGCCAGGATAGAAGGCTTCAGGGATCATTTCACCAAACTCATTTATGTCTGTCTCTATTCCATTTCTGGCTTAATTTCTTGACCTATCTGCCTGAACAATTGTCATATATCAACACTCATTCGATATGACTTTGCTGTGATCTCATTTACGATAAGAGTGAAGATAGAACAGAATGATCAGTGTACCGTTGTTGTTTTTGATGGTCTCTGATGATTTGAGGGATTACAAGGTCTCTTTCTACCACAATACCTTCGTTGAGATCCTTTCCGAAGCCCGAATTGCAGATTTTAGAGATCCATTCACTACAGTTTCCATTTATGTCTGTCTCTGTTTCAGTTCTGGCTTCATCTTAAGACCTATCTGCCTGAACTATTGTCATATATCAACACGCATTCGATATGGCTTTGCTGTGATCTCAATAACGATAAGAGTGAAGATAGAACAGAATAATCAATTTAACGTTGTTGTTTTCTCTGATGATTCGAAGGATAATAAGGTCTCTTTCCACCACAATGCCTTTGTTCAGTTCTTTTTCGATACCAGAGTAGAAGGCTTCAGGGATCCTTCCACCACACTTTCCACTTATATCATTCTCTATTACATTTCTGGCTTCATCTTGAGAACTATCAGCCAGAAGTACTGTCATATATTATCACTTGCATTCGATATGGCTTTCCTCTGATCTCAATAACGATGAGAGTAAAGATGGAACAGAGTAATCAATCTAGCGTTGTCGTGTTTTATAATCTGTCTTTTATATTCAAGTCAGATATGACTTTGATGATTGAAGGATGATAGGATCTCTTTCCCCCATAATAACTTCGTTGAGTTTCTCTACCGGGTAAAAGGCTTTAGGAAGCCTTTCACCACACTTTCCATTTATGTGTGGCTCTATTTCAGTTCTGGCTTCATCTTCAGACCTGGCTTCATCTTCAGACCTGGCTTCATCTTCAGACCTATCAACCTGAACTATAGTCAAATATTATCATTTGCTATGGATATGGCTTTGCTGTGATCTCAATTACGATAAGAGTAAAGATGAAACAGAATAATCTATCGTTGTCGTTTTCGAAGGTCTGTCTTTTATACATAGGTCTGATAAGACATTTATGATTCGAAGGATAGTGAGGTCTCTTTCCACCACGAAACCTTTGATGATTTCCTTCCTGGAACCCAAGTAGAAGGCTTTGGGGATCTATTCAGAACACTTTCAATTTATGTCTGTTCCATTTCTGGCTTAATCTTGAGACCTATCTGCCTGAACTATTGTCATATATCAACACGCATTCGATATGGCTCTGCTGTGATTTCAATTACGATTAGAGTGAAGATGAAACAGAAACATCAATTTACCGTTGTCGTTTGCTCTGATGATTCGAAGGATAATAAGGTCTCTTCTACTACAATACCTTCATTGAGTTTTTTCCGAAGCCAGAGTAGAAGGCAACACCACACTTTCCATTTATATCTGCCTCCATTACATTTCGGGCTTCTTCTTAAGAATAATCTGCCTCAACTATTGTCATATATCATCACTTGCATTCGATACGGCTCTGCTGTGATCTCAATTAAGATAAGAGTAAGGATGAAACAGAATAATCAATCGACCGTTGTATTTTTCGATGGTCTGTCTTTTATATATAGGTCTGATAAGACCATGAAGATTTGAAGAATGATAAAATCTCTTTCCACCGCAATACCTTTGTTGATTACCTTCCTGTAGCCCGATTAGAAGGCATTAGTGATCCTTTCACCACTCCTTCCGTTTATGTCTCTCTCTATTTCAGTTTTGGCGTCATATTCAGACTTATCTGCTCGAACTATTGTCGAATATCATCTTTTGCATTCGATATGTCTCTGTAGTGATCTCAATTACGACAAGAGTGGAGATGACACAGAATAATCAATCTACCGTTGTCGTTTTCGTTGGTTTCTGATGATTTGAAGGATAATGAAGTCTCTTTCCACCACAATACCTTCGTTGAGTTCTTTTTCCAAGCCGGAGTAGAAGGCTTTCGGGATCCTTCCACCACACATTCCATGTATATCTGTCTCTATTGCATTTCTGGATTCATCTTAAGAACTATCTGCCTGAACTATGGTCATAAATTATCACTTGCATTCAATATGGCATTGTTCTGATCTCAATTACGATAAGAGTAGAGATGAATCAGAGTAATCAACCTAGCGGTGTCGTTTCCGATGATCTTTCTATTATATCCAAGTCAGATATGACTTTGATGATTGAAGGATAATAAGATCTCTTTCTACCACGATACCTGTCTTGAGTTCTTTGCCGGAGCCCGAGTAGAAGGCTTTAGAATTCCTTTCACCACACTTTCAGATTTTGCCTGTCTCTATTTCAGTTCTGGAATCATGTTCAGACCTATCTGCCTAAACTCTCGTCAAATACCATCATTTGCATTCGATATGGGTTTGCTGTAATCTCATTTACGGTGAGGGTAAAAATGAAACAGAATAATCAATTTACCGTTGTCGTTTTCAAAGATCTATCTTTTATATATAGGTCTGATAAGACTTTGATGATTTGTAGGATAATAAGGTCTTTTTCCACCACAAAACCTTCGTTGATTGTCTTTCCGAAGCGAGTAGAAGGCTCCAGGGATCCTTCCACCACACTTTCCATTTATGTCTGTTTCTATTCCATTTCTGGCTTCATCCCAAGATCCATCTGGCTGAACTATTGTCATATATCAACACGCATTCGATGTGGCTCTGCTGTGATCTCAATTACGATACGAGTGAAGATGAAACAGAATAATCAATTTACCGTTGTTGTTTTCTCTGACGATTCGAAGGATAATAAGGTCTCTTTCCACCACAATACTTTTGTTCAGTTATTTTTCGATGCCAGAGTAGAAGGCTTCAGGGAACCTTCCACCACACTCACCATTTATATCTGTCTCTATTACATTTCTGGCTTCATCTCGAGACCTATCTGCCTGAACTATTGTCATATATCAACACGCATTCGATATGGCTCTGCTGTGATTTCAATTACGATTAAAGATGAAACAGAATGATCAATTTACCGTTGTCGTTTTTCTCTGATGATTCGAAGGATAATGAGGTCTCTTTCCACCACAATACCTTTGTTGAGTTCTTTTCCGAATCCATAGTAGAAGGCTTTAGGGATCCCTTTACCACACATTCCATTTATATCTGTCTCTATTGCATTTCTGGCTTCATCTTAAGAACTATCTGCCTGAACTATGGTCATATATCATCACTTGCATTCGATATGGCATTGCTCTTATCTCAATTACGATAAGAGTAGAGATGAATCAGAGTAATCAATCCTTCCACCACACTTCTCATTTATATCTGTCTCCATTACATTTCGGGCTTCATCTTAAAGAATTATCTGCCTTAACTTTCGTCATATATCATCACTTACATTCGATACGGCTCTGCTTTGATCTCAATTACGATAAGAGTAAGGATGAAACAGAATAATCAATCGACCGTTGTGCTTTTCGATGATCTGTCTTTTATATATAGGTCTGATAAGACTATGATGATTTGAAAGCTGATAAAGTCTTCTTTCCCCACACTTTCCATTTATATCTGTCTCCATTAAATTTTGGGCTCCATCTGAAGAACTATCTGCCTCAACTATTGTCAAATATCATCACTTGCATTCGATACGGCTTTGCTGTGATCTCAATTACGATGAGAGTAAGGATGAAACAGAATAATCAATCGACAGTTGTCCTTTTTTTGATGATCTGTCTTTTAAATATGTTATATCTCACTTTGCAACTCAAACTTTTGAAAAAATACTATAACTCAAAAGGAAAATTTAGTACTAAATTCCCTTGACTTGAATATTCGTTTATTTGAGTTGGAGTTACATCTACAGAGACTGAAATACGACTAACTGAATGACGCCACGCAGGGCTATTTATAAGGTTAGACATGCTGATGAAGTTTGTTGGAAACAATAGCGTCCATGGTCTCCTTCGTGGAAGTCTGGAACGTGTGCGTGGGCTTCGTCATCACAATGCCCATTAGGGTGACTTGATCTTGTCCAGAGGTCGTTACTTGCCATATAACAACTCCCTTCTCATAGAAAAAGTTGGTGCTATGCAACAACTTTTAGGGTTTCTCAGGCGATGTTGACGTCGTCCATCTCGACGTTTTCTTCTTGGAACTCGTCTCGTAGGCTTGGTCTTCTTCGGGGAAATATGGCCATGAACTTCTACATACTTCTATCCGGTCTATGCGGAGGCGGTGGAGGACTACTCGAGCTCAATAAGGCTGAGGTTCGGCGTTTCCGTCTACATTTGCAGAGGATATAAAGTAACACTAGAATGATTATAAGTGTTATGTTAAAATACGTAAACCACGAAATATTTTTCGTGACGAAAGGCTGGTGAATCAAATCGTCTAGAGTTTTCGAATAGGAATCTGATTTGTGTTTGTCGATTTCTAGATCCTCGACGTTCAGCTCGTTCAGTTTCAGCGGCTTCTGGTTTGGGAGGTTTGATTTGTCAGGAATGTCTTTACAACACTCGTACGGGATTACCACTGGATGTGTGTTGTGCGACACATTAGAAGTCTTCGTGAATCTGGAGTTGGCTTGAATTTTTGTTATTCCGACGAAAGCACTGCATTCGGTTCGAATTTAAACTATAGAGTTTTTGGTAATGAGTTCCGTTCTTGTTGAAAACGTTGGGCAATTAACTGTTATTTGTAACGGTTCGGAAAGTAGCACCAACCACAAATCGCGTTCTAATTTTTGAACGTTATAGTTCTGACTGAAGAATAACGAACTTCGGCAGTTTCGCGGAATTTCGTTAATACTTTCGAAAATTTGCGCTTCACAAATCGAATTGTAGTCAATTGGATACGCGAACATATCGGAGCACAGTTTGGTTCGCTTGTATAGCGGCTTACATGAACTCCGGTCGGAAACTGGTATAAACATCAGAGAATCATCATATTTCGCGATGTATTGTTGAGAAATTGAAAGGAAATGATGCAAACCAGTCCTATTGTCAAATATCGGGATAGGGTACAAATGATATAGGGTGTAAACTTGTGGTTCTGTCAATGGAACCTTAAGAATGAATACTAAGTTAGAGTTGAGTTGAAATGCTTCAAGCTCTATTATTTCAAGATATTGTGCAATTTTGGATAGTTTCGGTTGAAGTGGAAGGTTGTTTCTTTGTAAATCGAAAATGACAAAGTTAG